>QRDG01000212.1:61371-173064 GCA_012064385.1 Puccinellia tenuiflora | reverse complement strand
AATTTTAGAATTGCTGGTTGGGAGAGAGATTACCTCGCCACCTCCGCTCCCCATTTTTATTCTCTTCTTCATCGTCTTGTGTGTCTCGTCACGTATTCCAGCAGGAGAACATGGGTTCCTCTGGCGAACTGGGGTTCCTTCGGTGTTCCTCCAATTGGGCTGCGTGCGCACACATGTTTCTTCCTCCCACATTGCTCACGGTTGTGGGGGATCTCCTGATGGTTCCATCGGCGTCTGCGGACGGGCTCATGCGGAAAAGAACATCGCGTTGTTTATCTAGATGTTTTTTATGGCACAATCTTGTTATGGGTGCCAATTTTATCTCCCCTCTCTGTTTCTCTGTGTTGTGGGAAGTTGATGGGGTGGATTTCACGACTACTTTTTGAGCGGTTCCTCTGGCGAGCGGCGGTTTCCTAGGGACGTCGACGTTGCTCATCGAAGGTAATGTATTCCTCCAACCACATATCGATATCATGTTAGTTTTTCTGCTAAGGTTTACTATTGAGGATCAAAAGTAGCATGTAGGATGTGACGTCCCCTTTTGTGTTTAGATGTAGATAACCACTGTCGTTTTATTGAGTTAGTTAGATGGAAGTTCTAGGGCTTATGCCTATTTTTAGATGAAACTTTATCATGGGGATCATTTTTGTGTTCATAGATCTGATACTGCACCCACATATATACTCCTAATGTTATTTTGTTACACATCCTTTTTTGCATTAGATGTAAAAACATTTGGCTTGTTTCATAGATGTATTTTCTCTAGATGAAAAATGTGTCGTAGACGATTTTTAGAAGATGATTTTAGATGGCAATGGAGTTTCTTAAGTTTTTTGTTCAATGATGCTGATGTAATTTTTAGCACCAGGAGGCCATGGGTGTTAGATTGGTACAAATGTAAACTAGATTATTGACTCTAGTGCAAGTGGGAAACTGTTGGAGATATGCCCAAGAGGCAATAATAAAGATTATTATTTATCATATTTACCGTTCATGATAAATGTTTATTATCCATGCTATAATTGTATTAACCGGAAACAAATACATGTGTGGAACATAAACGACAAAGTGTCCCTAGTATGCCTCTTATAACTAGTTCGTTTGATAAAGTGATGGTTAGACGTTTCCTAACCATGGATTTATGAATCACTTGATAAACGGAGTTATATCATAGGAGATGATATAATGGCCAGACCCATTTTAATAGATGTCAAATATAGTTTTCTTAGACCATGAGATTATGTTACTCCCGCCTACCGGGGGAATACTTTGTGAACATCAAACGTCACTTCATAACTGGGTGATTATAAAGGTGGATTTCAGGTATCTCTGATGGAAGGTTGTTGGGTCACATGAATCAAGACTGGGATTTGTCCGTCCAACCGTTGGATAGATATCTCTGGGCCCTCTCGGTAGCATAGCATCCAAAAGCTTCCAAGCATAGGACTAAGTAGCTAGTCATAGGGATCCTATCCTATGGAACGAGTAAACAGAACTTGTCGGAAATGAGATTAATCAGATATGGAGATATCAGTGATTAAGTCTCGGGCAAGTAATATATCGTGAGACAAAAGGAATCGTATATGGATTAATTGAATCCCGGACAATGTGGTTCAACCGGTAAAGTACTTCGTTGAATATGTAGGAATCAATATGGACATCCCGGTCCCTCTATTGATTATTGATTGGATCATGTCTGCATATTCTCGAACCCGCAGGGTCACACACTTAACGCTTCGATGTAGTTAGGGCTCGAGATAAATGATGGTGTGAACGAATATTGATTCGGAGTCTCGGATGGGATCCTGGATATCACGAGGAGTTCCGGAAGAGTCCGGAGAATAAGATTCATACAAGGAAAGTAGTTTCCGGAGGAATCCGAAAAGTTTAGGAATTTTCCGGCAGGGTACCGGAAGATTCTAGTAGGTTCTAGAAGAGTCTAGAAGTGGGACCCACCTGCATGTGGGGCCCACATGGACCAAGGGGTGGTTCGGCTGCCAACTTGGGTTGGCCGCACCAGCCCAACTGGTCATGCGGGCTAGGGTTTGGGGGGGGGGGGGGGGCGAACCTAGCCCTAGGACGGCTGGTTTGGGGGCCAAGGCACCCCAGCCGCCGGCCCTAGGAGGCTTGGGGCGCACCCCCTTGGCCACCTATATAAGGAGGGCCAGGGCAGGGGGTGCTGCACCCTTGCTCCCCTCAAGTCGCCGCCCCCTCCCTACCGCACCTCCTCCTCCTCCCTCCTCTCCCGCATCCGCTTGGCGAAGCCCTGTCGGGATCTCCACCATATCCACCACCACACTGTCGTCGTGCTGCTGAAATATCGCAAGCCTCTCCACCACCTCTTGCGGGATCAAGATCGTGGAGTA
Source organism: Puccinellia tenuiflora (assembly GCA_012064385.1). Taxonomy (NCBI): domain Eukaryota; kingdom Viridiplantae; phylum Streptophyta; class Magnoliopsida; order Poales; family Poaceae; genus Puccinellia; species Puccinellia tenuiflora. The sequence goes on along the minus strand of QRDG01000212.1, from coordinate 170,698 downwards.
TTCATCGAGCTGAACGTGTGGATACCGCGGAGGTGCCGCTCGTGCGGTGCTTCGGATCGGATAATACATCTCCTCCCAACTAGATGAGTCTAGTTGCGGGGATCGACTAGCCAACCCCTGCCTCGACAAAACACGCTCGGTTTTCTTCGAGGGTGAGATTCGATCTCATTCTTGCTACCACCATCTAGTAGATCGTGATCTTGTTGGGTTTTATTCCGCCTCTTTGCATAGGAATTTTTTTGTTTTCTATGTTGCGACCCTTTTAGTGGTATCAGAGGCTAGATCTATTCGTAGATGTTGGTGCGATTAGAACACAAGGAGTTGTGGGCGTTGATATTTTTGTTGCTACCTCCTCGCGTGTATTTTGCATCTTGTTGGATGGTTGGATTGAAGTGGCCCGGACCAACTTTACTCGTCCACGCATGAGAGTCTGGTTCCACGATTGACATGCAACTTGTATTGCATAGGTGGCTGGCGGGTGTCTGTTTCTCTAGCTATGGTGAGATGCAATCTGCAATGGGAGGCATTTAAAAAGGATGAGTAAATAAGCAACTTTTATATCACCGTTGTGGATTTGCGTAGATTAGAACGGTTCTATCTCATGACTCATAGAAGCCACGTAAAAATTGCATAAACAAAGAAGAGGACGTCTAACTTGTTTTTGCAGGGTTTGTGATATGATATGGCCAAGATGTGATTTGTGATAATTTATGCAATGATCATGTTTTGTAATTTTCACGACTTGCATGTCGATGAGTACTGTTGGAGATATGCCCAAGAGGCAATAATAATGATTATTGTTTATCATATTTCTCCGTTCATGATATGTTTAATTCCATGCTAAAATTGTATTAACCGGAAACAAATACATGTGTGGAATATAAACGGTAATGTGTCCCTAGTCTTTCCTCTTGTGACTAGTTCGTTTGATTAAGTGATGGTTAGATGTTTCCTAACCATGGATTTATGAATCGCTTAATAAACGAAGTTTGTATCATAGGCGATGATATAATGGACAAGACTCAAATTAAATAGATGTCAAATATAGTTTCCTTAGACCATGAGATTATGTCACTCCCGTTTATCGGAGGAGAGCTTTGTGGACATCAAACGTCACTTCGTAACTGGGTGATTATAAAGGTGGCTTTCAGGTTCTCCGATGATAGGTTGTTGGGTGACATGTTTCAAGACTGGGATTTGTTCATCCAACAGTTGGATAGATATCTCTGGGCCCTCTCGGTAGGATAGCATCCAAACGCTTGCAAGCATATGACTAAGTGGCTAGTCATAAGGGATTCTATTCTATGGGAACGAGTAAAGAGAACTTGCCGGAAACGAGATTAATCAGATATGGAGATATCGGTGGATTGAATCTCGGGCAAGTAATATATCGTGAAACAAAAGGAATCGTATATGGATTAATTGAATCCCGGACATTGTGGTTCGACTAGTAAAGTACTTCGTCGAATATGTAGGAATTAATATGGACATCCCGGTCCCGCTATTAATATGACATATTCGCGAACCCGCAGAGTCACACACTTAACGTTCGATGTAGTTAGGGTTCGAGATAAATGATGGTGAGGACGAATATTGATTCGGAGTCCCGGATAGGATCCCGGACGTCACGAGGAGTTCCGGAGTGGTCCGGAGAATAAGATTCATATAAGGAAAGTTGTTTCCGGGGATAAGAAAGGTTCGGGAATTTATCGGTAAAGTACCGGAATGTTCTAGAAGGTTCTAGAGGGGTCTAGAAGTGGGGCCCATAGGAGTATGGGGCCCACATGGAAAAGGGGGCAGTGGGCTGGCCTAATGGGCCAGCCGCACCACTCCCTTATTGGCCCATGCGGGTCAAGCTTCTAGAAGGGGGGGGGGGCGGCCTAAACCCTAAGCTTGCTTGGGGGGCAAGCCTCCCCCCTTGCGCCGGCCCTAGAAGAGGGAGGGGGCGCACCCCCCTTGGCCTCCTATATAAGGAGGGGCAAGGGGAGGGGTGCCGCACCCTTTGCTCCCTCCCCAAGGTGCCTTGCCGCCGGCCCCCTCCTTGCCCTAGCCGCACCCCCCTCCTCCTCCTCTCTCCCGACACCGCTTGGCGAAGCCCTGTCCAATCTCCACCATACACACCACGCCACCGTCGTCGTGCTGTTGATCTCGAGCCTCTCCACCACCTCTTGCGGGATCAAGAACGTGGAGTCTTCATCGAGCTGAACGTGTGGATCTCTCGGAGGCGCTGCTCGTGCGGCGCTTGGATAATACATCTCCTCGCGACTAGACAAGTCTAGTTGCGGGGATCGACTAGCCAACCCCTGCCTCGACAAAACGCTCACGGTTTTCTTCGAGGGTGAGATTCGATCTCCTTCTTGCTACCAACCTCTCGTAGATCGGATCTAGATGTTGGGTTTATTCCGCTATCTTTGCATAGGAAAATTTTTGTTTTCTATGCTGCGACCCTTCAGTGGTATCAGAGCCTAGATCTATTCGTAGATGTTGGTGCGATTAGACACAAGTGTTGTGGGCGTTGATAATTTGAGTTGCTACCTTCTCGCGTGCACTTTGCATCTTTGCGGTACTGTAAGATTGAAGCGGCCCGGACCAACTTTACTCGTCCACGCACGAGAGACCGGTTCCACGACTAACATGCAACTTGTTTTGCATAAGTGGCTGGCGGGTGTCTGTTTCTCTTGCTTTAGTGAAGATGCAATTTTCAATGGAAGGCCTTTCAAAAGGATGAGTAAATCAGCAACTATTTTATCACCGTTGTGGCTTTGCGTAGATTAGAACGGTTCTATCTAATGACCCATTAGAAGCCACGTAAAAATTGCATAAACAAAGTAGAGGCGTCTAACTTGTTTTTGCAGGGTTTGTGATATGGTATGGCCTCAAGATATGATTATGTGATGTATGCAATGATCATGTTTTGTAATTATCACGACTTGCATGTCGATGAGTACGGCAACCGGCAGGAGCCTTATGGTTGTCTTTAATTTATTGTATGACCTGCGTGTCACTTTAAACACCATGTAATTGCTTTACTTTATTTGCTAAGAGTAGCCAATAGTAGTAGTTGCAATAGTTGGTGGAGACAACCATGGTGATGGCGTTTGAGCTGGTGATGATGGAGATCATGCCGGTGCTTTGGAGATGGAGATCAAAGGCACAAGAAAAAGGCTATACCATGTCACAATATTGAATTGCATGTGATGTTAATCCTTTTTATGCACCTTATGGTTTATGCTTAGATACGATCTCGACGGTAGCATGATAAGGTGATCTCTCACGTCAATATCAAGAAGTGTTCTCCCCTAGTATGCGCCGTTGCGAAAGTTCGTCGTTTTGAAGCACCACGTGATGATCGGGTGTGATAGATTCTACGTTCACATACAACGGGTGCAAGCCAGTTTGCACATGCAGAAATACTACGGTTTCCTTGACGAGCCTAGCATGTACAGACATGGCCTCGGAACACAAGAGCCGAAAGGCTAAACACGAGTCATATGAATGATATGATCAAACATGGAGATGTTCACCTTTTGAAACTATGCCACTTCACGTGATGATCGGTTGTGGTGTAGTGGATTTTGGATCGTGTGTCACTAAACAACCAGAGAGATGTTGAGTTTAGTGGGAGTTCGTTTTATAATTAGATTATCTTTCGAACACAATATCATGAACATAGTCTAAACACCTTGCAAATAATGTTGTAGATCAATGGCCCTTCCCAACATCACCATGAACTTTAACGCGTTCCTAGAGAAAGACAAGCTGAAAGACGATGGAAGCAATTTCTCGGATTGGTTTATGAATCTGAAAATTATCCTCAAAGCTGCCAAGAAACTGTATGTCCTAGATGCACCGCTAGGTGAGGCTCCAGCAGAGGGAGCGGCTGAAGACATTAGGAATGTCTGGGCAGCCCGTTCAGAGGACCACGAGATAGTTAAGTGCGGTCTGTTGTACGGCTTAGGACCTAAGCTTCAAAAGCGTTTTGAGCACCATGGCGTTCATCAGATGATCGTTGATCTGAAAGCTATGTTTCAGACTCAAGCCAAGGTGGAGAGGTATGAAGCCTCTTCTAAGTTCTTTAGCTGTATGATGGAAGAGAACAGTTCCGTCAGTGAACACGTGCTCAAGATGTCTGGGTACGGTGATCGTCTGGCGCAGCTGGGTGTTGTGATTCCCAATGAGTTGGGGATTGACCGTGTTCTCCAGTCACTTCCACCGAGCTACAAAATTTTTGTGATGAACTATAACATGCAAGGGATGGAGAAAACTCTCCCTGAGCTTTTCGCGATGTTAAAGACCGCGGAAGTGGAAATCAAGAAGGAGCATCAAGTGTTGATGGTCAATAAGACCACCAGTTTCAAGAAAAAGGGCAAAAGAGACAACTTCAAGAGGGACGGCAAGCGAGCTGCCGGACCTGCGAGGAAGTCAAGGAAGGGCCCTAAGTCTGATACTGAGTGCTTCTACTGCAAGGGAACCGGACACTGGAAGCGGAACTGCCCCAAGTATCTGGCGGACAAGAAGGCTGGCACCGTCAAACAAGGTATATTTGATATACATGTTATTGATGTGTATTTAACAAGTGATCGTAGTAGCACCTGGGTATTTGATACTGGTTCGGTTGCTAATATATGTAACTCGAAACAGGAGCTGCGGAATAGACGGCGCTTGGCAAGGGACGAGGTGACGATGCGAGTTGGAAATGGATCAAAAGTTGAAGTCATCGCTGTCGGCACACTCCCTCTGCATTTACCATCGGGATTAGTTTTAAACCTTAATAATTGTTATTATGTGCCTGCGTTGAGCATGAACATTATATCTGGATCTTGTTTATTGCGAGATGGTTATTCATTTAAGTCTGAAAACTTTGGTATTTCGATTTATATGGATAATACTTTTTATGGTCATGCACCTGAGAGGAATGGTTTATTTCTATTGGATCTCGATAGTAGTGATACACATGTTCATAACATTGATGCCAAAAGATGCAAAGTGAATAATGATAATACCACATTTTTGTGGCACTGCCGTTTGGGTCATATTGGTGTAAAGCGCATGAAGAAACTCCATTCTGATGGACTTTTGGATTCACTTGATTTTGAATCATTTGAGACTTGCGAACCATGCCTTATGGGTAAGATGACTCGAACACCCTTCTCCGGCACGATGGAGAGAGCAACAGACTTGTTGGAAATCATACATACCGATGTGTGTGGTCCGATGAGTGTTGCAGCGCGCGGTGGATATCGTTACTTCTTAACCTTCACCGATGATTTGAGTAGATATGGGTATATTTACTTAATGAAACATAAGTCTGAAACGTTCGAAAAGTTCAAAGAATTTCAGAGTGAAGTTGAGAACCATCGTAACAAGAAAATAAAGTTTCTTCGATCTGATCGTGGAGGCGAATATTTGAGTTACGAGTTTGGCATGCATTTAAAGACGTGTGGAATTGTTTCACAACTCACGCCACCCGGAACACCACAGCGTAATGGTGTGTCTGAGCGTCGTAATCGAACCTTATTGGATATGGTGCGATCTATGATGTCTCACACAGATCTGCCACTATCTTTTTGGAGCTATGCATTAGAGACAGCCGCATTCACATTAAATAGGGCTCCATCAAAATCCGTTGAGACGACTCCATATGAGTTATGGTTTGGCAAGAAGCCAAAGTTATCGTTTCTCAAAGTTTGGGGTTGCGATGCTTATGTGAAAAAGCTTCAACCTGATAAGCTCGAACCCAAATCGGAAAAGTGCGTCTTCATTGGATACCCTAAGGAAACTATTGGGTATACCTTCTACCACAGAACTGAAGGCAAGATTTTCGTTGCCAAGAATGGTTCCTTTCTAGAGAAGGAGTTTCTCTCGAAAGAAGTGAGTGGGAGGAAAATAGAGCTTGACGAGGTTGTTGAACCTGTTCTTGAGATGCCGAGTAGCGCAGAACTGGAAGGTGTTCCAGAACAGCCATCGCCACCTGAAGAAGGAGCAAATGATGTTGATCATACTGTTCCAGTCAAGGCTGCTATTGAACCTCGCAGATCAACGAGGGAACGTACCGCTCCTGATCGGTACGACCCCGTCATGAATGTCATGTTGTTAGACAATGATGAACCTGCGAATTATGAGGAAGCAATGATGAGCCCAGACTCCGATAAATGGCTAGGAGCCATGAAATCCGAAATGGAATCCATGTATGAAAACCAAGTATGGACTTTGGTAGACTTACCTAACGACCGTAAGGCCGTTGAGAACAAATGGATATTCAAGAGAAAGACAGACGCTGACGGAAACGTCACCGTGTATAAAGCTCGACTTGTCGCAAAGGGTTTCCGACAAATTCAAGGAGTTGACTACGATGAGACTTTCTCACCCGTAGCGATGCTGAAGTCTGTTCGGATTATGTTAGCAATTGCCGCATATTATGACTATGAAATTTGGCAAATGGATGTGAAGACCGCGTTCCTTAATGGTCACATTAAGGAAGAGTTGTACATGGTACAGCCCGAAGGTTTTGTTGATCCAAAGGATGCTAACAAGGTATGCAAACTTCAGAGATCCATCTATGGACTGAAGCAAGCATCGCGGAGTTGGAATCTCCGGTTTGATGAAGTGATCAAAGGGTTTGGATTTGTCCAAACTTATGGAGAAGCCTGTATTTACAAGAAAGTGAGTGGGAGTTCAGTTGCATTTCTAATACTATATGTGGATGACATATTATTGATTGGAAATGATGTTACACTACTTGAAAGTGTAAAGTCTTATTTGAATAAGAGTTTTTCAATGAAAGACCTTGGAGAAGCTGCGTATATTTTAGGCATAAAGATCTATAGAGATAGGTCAAAGCGCCTAATTGGGCTTTCACAGAGTACATACCTTGACAAGGTTCTGAAGAAGTTCAGAATGGAAAATTCAAAGAAGGGGTTCTTACCAATGTTGCAAGGAAAGGTTCTGAGTAAGACTCAGAGTCCTGTTACGGCAGAAGATAGAGAGATAATGGACAAGGTTCCTTATGCCTCTGCGATAGGCTCTATCATGTATGCCATGCTATGTACTAGACCAGATGTGTGCCATGCTGTAAGTTTGACTAGCAGGTACCAAAGTGATCCAGGAGTGGAACACTGGTCAGCTGTCAAGAATATCCTTAAGTATCTAAATAGAACTAAGGAAATGTTTCTCGTATATGGAGGTGACCAAGAGCTTGTCGTAAGGAGTTACGTCGATGCTAGTTGGGACACAGATCCGGATGATTCTAAATCTCAGTCCGGATACGTGTTTATTCTGAATGGTGGCGCTGTGAGTTGGAGGAGTTCCAAGCAGAGCGTGGTGGCGAAATCTTCAACAGAAGCGGAGTATGTTGCAGCCTCGTCGGCAGCAAGTGAAGCAGTCTGGATGAAGGAGTTCCTCTCAGAGCTGAGCGTGGTTCCAAGTGCGTCAAGACCTCTGGCCCTGTACTGTGATAATACAGGTGCAATAGCTCTTGCCAAGGACCCGACTTCACACAAGAATACCAAGCATATCAAGCGCCGCTATCACAATTTGCGTGAGAATGTCAAGGATGGTGACATAGAGATTTGCAAGGTGCATACGGATCTGAATGTGGCAGACCCGTTGACTAAACCTCTTCCACGAGCAAAACATGATCAACACCGAGAGGCCATGGGTGTTAGATTGCTACAAATGTAAACTAGATTATTGACTCTAGTGCAAGTGGGAGACTGTTGGAGATATGCCCAAGAGGCAATAATAATGATTATTGTTTATCATATTTCTCCGTTCATGATATGTTTAATTCCATGCTAAAATTGTATTAACCGGAAACAAATACATGTGTGGAATATAACGGTAATGTGTCCCTAGTCTTTCCTCTTGTGACTAGTTCGTTTGATTAAGTGATGGTTAGATGTTTCCTAATCATGGATTTATGAATCGCTTAATAAACGAAGTTTGTATCATAGGCGATGATATAATGGACAAGACTCAAATTAAATAGATGTCAAATATAGTTTCCTTAGACCATGAGATTATGTCACTCCCGTTTATCGGAGGAGAGCTTTGTGGACATCAAACGTCACTTCGTAACTGGGTGATTATAAAGGTGGCTTTCAGGTTCTCCGATGATAGGTTGTTGGGTGACATGTTTCAAGACTGGGATTTGTTCATCCAACAGTTGGATAGATATCTCTGGGCCCTCTCGGTAGGATAGCATCCAAACGCTTGCAAGCATATGACTAAGTGGATAGTCATAAGGGATTCTATTCTATGGGAACGAGTAAAGAGAACTTGCCGGAAACGAGATTAATCAGATATGGAGATATCGGTGGATTGAATCTCGGGCAAGTAATATATCGTGAAACAAAAGGAATCGTATATGGATTAATTGAATCCCGGACATTGTGGTTCGACTAGTAAAGTACTTCGTCGAATATGTAGGAATTAATATGGACATCCCGGTCCCGCTATTAATATGACATATTCGCGAACCCGCAGAGTCACACACTTAACGTTCGATGTAGTTAGGGTTCGAGATAAATGATGGTGAGAACGAATATTGATTCGGAGTCCCGGATAGGATCCCGGACGTCACGAGGAGTTCCGGAGTGGTCCGGAGAATAAGATTCATATAAGGAAAGTTGTTTCCGGGGGATAAGAAAGGTTCGGGAATTTATCGGTAAAGTACCGGAATGTTCTAGAAGGTTCTAGAGGGGTCTAGAAGTGGGGCCCATAGGAGTATGGGGCCCACATGGAAAAAGGGGGGCAGTGGGCTGGCCTAATGGGCCAGCCGCACCACTCCCTTATTGGCCCATGCGGGTCAAGTTTCTAGAAGGGGGGGGGGCGGCCTAAACCCTAAAGCTTGCTTGGGGGGCAAGCCTCCCCCCCCTTGCGCCGGCCCTAGAAGAGGGAGGGGGCGCACCCCCCTTGGCCTCCTATATAAGGAGGGGCAAGGGGAGGGGTGCCGCACCCTTTGCTCCCTCCCCAAGGTGCCTTGCCGCCGGCCCCCTCCTTGCCCTAGCCGCACCCCCCTCCTCCTCCTCTCTCCCGACACCGCTTGGCGAAGCCCTGTCCAATCTCCACCATACACACCACGCCACCGTCGTCGTGCTGTTGATCTCGAGCCTCTCCACCACCTCTTGCGGGATCAAGAACGTGGAGTCTTCATCGAGCTGAACGTGTGGATCTCTCGGAGGCGCTGCTCGTGCGGCGCTTGGATAATACATCTCCTCGCGACTAGACAAGTCTAGTTGCGGGGATCGACTAGCCAACCCCTGCCTCGACAAAACGCTCACGGTTTTCTTCGAGGGTGAGATTCGATCTCCTTCTTGCTACCAACCTCTCGTAGATCAGATCTAGATGTTGGGTTTATTCCGCTATCTTTGCGTAGGAAAATTTTTGTTTTCTATGCTGCGACCCTTCAACGCCAACCGGCAGGAGCCTTATGGTTGTCTCTTTATTATTGTATGACCTGCGTGTCATTTTATCACCATGTATTTGCTTTACTTTATCGCTAAGAGTAGCAATAGTTATAGTCGCAATAGTTGGTGGTGACAACCATGGTGGAGGCGCCATATGCTGGTGATGATGGAGATCATGCCGGTGCTTTGGAGATGGAGATCAAAGGCACAAAAAGAAAGGCTATACCATGTCACAAATTAAATTGCATGTGCTGTTAATCGTTTTTATGCACCTTATTGCTTGCTTAGATTTGATCGCGACGGTAGCATGATAAGGTGATCTCTCTTGTTAATATCAAGACGTGTTCTCCCCTAGTATGCGTCGTTGAAAAAGTTTGTCGTTTTGAAGCACCACGTGATGATCGGGTGTGATAGACTCTACGTTCACGTACAACGGGTGTAAGCCAGATTTACACATGCGGAAATACTACGTTTTCTTTGACGAGCCTATCATATACAGACTTGGCCTCGGAACACAAGAAACGAAAGGTTAAACACGAGTCATATGGACGATATGATCAAACATGGCGATGTTCACCTTTGAAGCTACATAATCTCACGTGATGATCGGTTGTGGTGTATTGGATTTGGATCGTGTATCACTAAACAACCTGAGAGATGTTGAGTTTAGTGGAGTTCGTTTTGTAATTTAGATTAACTCGAAGAAAACTATCATGAACATAGTCTAAACACCTTTTGCAAATATGTTGTAGATCAATGGCCCGTCCCACTACCACCATGAATTTTAACGCGTTCCTAGAGAAAGACAAGCTGAAAGACAATGGAAGCAATTTCTCAGATTACTTCATGAATCTGAAGATTATCCTCGCTGCTATCAAGAAACAGTATGTCCTCGATGCAGCGTTAGGTGAGGCTCCAACAGAGGGAGCGGCTGAAAATGTTAGGAACATCTGGACAGCCAGTTCTGAGGACCACGAGATAGTTAAGTGCGGTCTGTTATATGGCTTAGGACCAAAGCTTCAAAAGCGTTTTGAGCACCATGGCGCTTATCAGATAATTGTTGATCTGAAAGCAATGTTTCAGACTCAAGCCAAGGTGGAGAGGTATGAAGCCTCCTCCAAGTTCTTTAGCTGTATGATGGAAGAGAACAGTTCCGTCAGCGAACACGTGCTCAAAATGTCTGGGTACGGTGATCGTCTGGCTCAGCTGGGTGTCCACATTCCCAATGAGTTGGGGATTGACCGTGTTCTCCAGTCACTTCCACCAAGCTACAAAATCTTCATGATGAACTATAACATGCAAGGGATGGAGAAAACTCTTCCTGAGCTCTTCGCAATGTTAAAGACAACGGAGGTGGAAATCAAGAAGGAGCATCAAGTGTTGATGGTCAATAAGACCACCGGTTTCAAGAAGAAAGGCAAGAGAGACAACTTCAAGATGGGCGGCAAGTCAGCTGCTGTGCCTGCGAAGAAGTCAAAGAAAGTCCCTAAGTCTGATACTGAGTGCTTCTACTGTAAGGGGTCTGGACACTGGAAGCGCAACTGCCCAAAGTATCTAGCAGATAAGAAGGCTGGCAACGTCAAACAAGGTATATGTGATATACACGTTATTGATGTGTATTTAACAAGTGCTCGTAGTAGTGCCTGGGTATTTTATACTGGTTCGGTTGCTAACATATGTAACTCGAAACAGGAGCTGCGGAATAGACGATGCTTGGCGAGGGACGAGGTGACGATGCATGTTGGAAATGGATCAAAAGTTGAAGTCATCGCCGTCGGCACGCTCCCTCTACGTCTATCTTCGGGATTAGTTTTAAATCTCAATAATTGTTATTTGGTGCCTCCGTTAAGCATGACCATTATATCTGGATCTTGTTTATTGTGAGACGGTTATTCATTTAAGTCAGAAAACTTTGGAGTTTCTATTTATATGGATAATATCTTTTATGGACATGCACCTGAAGTGAATGGTTTATTTCTGTTGAATCTCGATAGTAGTGATCCACATATTCATAACATTGATCAAACGAACTAAACTGAATGATGATAATTCCACATACTTGTGGCACTGCTGTTTAGGTCATATTGGCGTAAAGCGCATGAAGAAACTCCATTCTGATGGACTTTTGGACTCACTTGATTTCGAATCATTTGAAACATGCGAACCATGCCTCATGGGCAAGATGAATCGAACACCATTCTCTGGTACGATGGAGAGAGCAACGGACTTATTGGAAATCATACATACTGATGTGTGCGGTCCAATGAGTGTTGCAGCACGCGGTGGATATCGTTATTTCTTGAACTTCACTGATGATTTAAGTAGATATGGGTATATTTATTTAATGAAACACAAGTCTGAAACGTTTGAAAAGTTCAAAGAATTTCAGAGTGAAGTAGAGAATCATCATAACAAGAAAATAAAATTTCTTCGATCTGATTGTGGGGGAGAATATTTGAGTTACGAGTTTGGTATGCATTTACATGTGGAATTGTTTCACAACTCACGCCACCAGGAACACCACAGCGTAATGGTGTGTCTGAACGTCGTAATCGTACCTTATTAGATATGGTGCGATCTATGATGTCTCTTACCGATCCGCCACTATCCTTTTGGAGCTATGTATTAGAGACAACCGCATTCACTTTAAATAGGGCACCATCAAAATCCGTTGAGATGACTCCATACGAGCTGTGGTTTGGCAAGAAGCCGAAGTTATCGTTTCCTAAAGTTTGGGGTTGCGAAGCTTATGTGAAAAGACTTCAACCTGATAAGCTCGAACCCAAATCAAAAAAATGCGTCTTCATAGGATACCCAAAAGAAACTATTGGGTATACCTTCTACCACAGAACCGAGGGAAAGATTTTTGTTGCCAAGAATGGTTCCTTTCTTGAGAAGGAGTTTCTCTCGAAAGAAGTGAGTGAGAGGAAAGTAGAGCTTGACGAGGTTATTGAACCTGTTCTTGAGATGCCGAGTAGCGCAGAGCTGGAAGATGTTCCAGAGCAGCCTTCGCCACCTGAAGAAGAAGAAACAAATGATAATGATCAAAATTCTTCAAACGAAGCAGCTACTGAACCTCGCAGGTCAACGAGGGAACGTACCACTCCTGATTGGTACAACCCCGTCATGTTATTAGACAATGATGAACCTGCGAATTATGAGGAAGCGATGATGAGCCCTGACTCCGATAAATAGCTAGGAGCCATGAAATCTGAAATGAAATCCATGTATGAAAACCAAGTATGGACTTTGGTGGACTTACCGAACGACCGTAAGGCTGTTGAGAACAAATGGATATTCAAAATAAAGACAGACGCTGACGGTAATATCACCGTGTAAAAAGCACGACTTGTCGCAAAGGGTTTCCGACAAATTCAAAGAGTTGACTACGATGAGACTTTATCACCTATAGCGATGCTGAAATCTGTTCGGATAATGTTAGCAATTGTTGCGTTTCATGATTATGAAATTTGGCAAATGGATGTAAAGACCGCGTTCCTTAATGGTCATATTAAGGAAGAGTTGTATATGGTACAGACCAAAGGTTTTGTTGATCCTAAGGATGCTGACAAGGTATGCAAACTTCAGAGATCCATTTATGGACTGAAGCAAGCATCACAGGAGTTGTAATCTCCGGTTTGATGAAGTGATCAAAGGGTTTGGATTTGTCCAAACTTATGGAGAGGCCTGTATTTACAAGAAAGTGAGTGGGAGTTCAGTAGCATTTCTGATAATATATGTGGATGACATATTGTTGATTGGAAATGATATAGAACTAATTGAAAGTGTAAAGGCTTATTTGAATAACAGTTTTTCAATGAAAGACCTTGGCGAAGCAGCGTATATTTTAGGCATTAAAATCTATAGAGATAGATCAAGACGCCTAATAGGGCTTTCACAGAGTACATACCTTGACAAGGTTCTGAAGAGGTTCAGAATGGAAGATTCGAAGAAGGGATTCTTACCAATGTTGCAAGGAAAGATCTTGAGTAAGACTCAATGTCCAGTCACGGCAGAAGATAGAGAGAAGATGAATAAAGTTCCCTATGCCTCGGCCATAGGCTCTATCATGTATGCTATGCTATGTACTAGACCGGATGTGTGCCATGCTGTTAGTCTGACTAGCAGGTACCAGAGTGATCCAGGAGTGGAACACTGACAGCGGTCAAAAATATCCTTAAGTATCTGAAGAGAACTAAGGAAATGTTTCTCGTGTATGGAGGTGACCAAGAGCTGTTCGTAAAGGGTTACGTCGATGCTAGTTGGGATACTGATCCGGATGATTCAAAGTCTCAGTCCGGATACGTGTTTATTCTAAATAGTGGCACTGTGAGCTGGAGGAGTTCCAAGCAGAGCGAAATTTTCAACTGAAGCGGAATATGTGGTAGCCTCTTCAGTAGCAAGTGAAGCAGTCTGGATGAAATAGTTACTCTCCGAGCTAGGGTGTGGTTGCAAGTGCGTCAAGGCCTTTAGCCCTAACTGTGATAATACAGATGCAATTGCTCTTGCCAAGGAGCCAACTTCACACAAGAACACAAAACATATCAAGCGCCGCTTTCACAATTTGCGTGAGAATGTCCGAGATGGAGACATAGAGATTTGTAAGGTGCACACGGATCTGAATGTGGCAGACCCGTTGACTAAACCTCTTCCACGAGTAAAACATGATCAGCACCAGGAGGCCATGGGTGTTAGATTGCTACAAATGTAAACTAGATTATTGACTCTAGTGCAAGTGGGAGACTATTGGAGATATGCCCAAGAGGCAATAATAAAGATTATTATTTATCATATTTACCGCTCATGATAAATGTTTATTATCCATGCTATAATTGTATTAACCGGAAACAAATACATGTGTGGAATATAAACGACAAAGTGTCCCTAGTATGCCTCTTATAACTAGTTCGTTTGATCAAGTGATGGTTAGACGTTTCCTAACCATGGATTTATGAATCACTTGATAAACGGAGTTATATCATAGGAGATTATATAATGGATAGACCCATTTTAATAGATGTCAAATATAGTTTCCTTAGATCATGAGATTATGTTACTCCCGCCTACAGGAGAAATACTTTGTGGACATCAAACGTCACTTCGTAACTGGTGATTATAAATGTGGCTTTCAGGTATCTCCGATGGAAGATTGTTGGGTCATATGAATCAAGACTGGGATTTGTCTGTCCAACCGTTGGATAGATATCTCTGGGACCCTCTCGATAGCATAGCATCCAAAATCTTGCAAGCATATGACTAAGTAGCTAGTCATAGGGATCCTATCCTATGGAACGAGTAAAGAGAACTTGTCGGAAACGAGATTAATCAGATATGGAGATATCAGTGATTAAGTCTCGGGCAAGTAATATATCATGAGACAAAAGGAATCATATATGGATTAATTGAATCCCGGACAATGTGGTTCAACCGGTAAAGTACTTCGTTGAATATGTAGGAATCAATATGGACATCCCGGTCCCGCTATTGATTATTGATTCGATCATGTCTGTATATTCTCGAACCCGCAGGGTCACACACTTAACGCTTCGATGTAGTTAGGGCTCGAGATAAATGATGGTGTGAACGAATATTGATTCAGAGTCTCGGATGGGATCCTAGACATCACGAGGAGTTCCGGAAGAGTCCGGAGAATAAGATTCATATAAGGAAAGTAGTTTCCAGAGGAATCCGAAAAGTTCGGGAATTTTCCGGCAGGGTACCGGAAGATTCTAGTAGGTTCTAGAAGAGTCTAGAAGTGGGACCCACCTACATGTGGGGCCCACATGGACCAAGGAGTGGTGCGGCTGCCAACTTGGGCTGGCCGCACCAGCCCAACATGGCCCATGCGGGCTAGGGTTTTGGGGGGCGGGAACCTAGCCCTAGGACGGCTGGCTTGGGGGCCAAGGTACCCCAGCCGCCGGCCCTAGGAGGCTTGGGGCGCACCCCCTTGGCCACCTATATAAGGAGGGCCAGGGCAGGGGGTGCCGCACCCTTGCTCCCCTCAAGCCGCCGCCCCCCTCCCTGCCGCACGTCCTCCTCCTCCCTCCTCTCCCGCAACACCTTGGCGAAGCCCTGTCGGGATCTCCACCATATCCACCACCACACCGTCGTCGTGCTTCTGAAATCTTGCAAGACTCTCCACCAACCGGACTCGCCTGCGCCCATCTCTTGGCCGGCTACCGCCAGTCGGCCTAGGGTCACCGACAGGGCAGCATGGGTTAAAGGGGAAGCTACAAGCTGCACGGTCGTCGACAGCTCCAGCTCGACGTCACCAGCACCACGGACCATGTTTAAGGTGTTCCACGATAGAAAACAAAAAATTCCTAGCAACGCGAACCACAAACTAGCCAAGATCTATTACTCTGCAGATATAAAGTAACGGAGCGAAACGGTGATCATACCCTTGAAGATTGTAAGCGTCGATGATCAAAAGATCTGTGTCGATGCATGATGATGAAGACGTACAACGTGCCGACCTCATGGTCGTGTAGTCGTACAAGTGATGAGTGCCACAACTGCAGCACCTCCGAGGATTACACACGTACGGTGTAAACGACGTCCCTCCGGGCTCTGGTCCAGCGAAGCTGCGGAAGAAGAATAGCTCGGACCAAAGTACCAGCATCACGATGGTGTGCGTATGGTGGAGAAACCTCTAACTCCCGCACGGTTCCAATTTCCGGAACCACGAAAGAGATAGAGAATTAAATCGATTAATCGAGATTATTTGAGAGGGAAGGGGGCACCTATATTTATAGGTGGAGGAGGGCTGCCACCCTCGGTGGTCGGGCGGTGTGGGACTAAACCCCACACCAGCCCACACCCTCCTTGGTGCGCCGGCCTAGGTGGGCCCCATGTGGCCCACCCGGCTGCCTCCCTCCTTGGCCTTCTTAAGGGGGCAACTCCCCCCCCCCCCCCCCCATGGGCCTCCCCATTCGGGTGAGGCCCATTGAAGGTAGGCTGCCCCTAAAATCAAATAAAAATATATTTAATTATTAATTACACTAATTAATATTAAATACATATTATTTAATTCATTCTTGCTCCGAAACACCTTTCATTGCCCTCCGATCTCCATCAGATATTTCTCCCTTATTCTGAAGCACCTTCCGGAGCCATCCGATCACCATCGGATAATTCCCGGAACGATTCCGGAGCTCCTTTCTCATTTCTCTTCGGTGTCGAAACTATTACTAAGCGGCGTATACACTTAAGCGTGCCACCCTACGGTTTGGTCCTATTTGTAGATGAAATTTTATCATGTGGGGTCATTTTTTTGTTCATAGATTTGATACTCCGCCCACATACATAATCCTAATGTTTTTCGTAGATCTATTTTTTCTAGTTGAAAAATATTTTCTATGATCTAATTTCTAATATCTCGTCGCAACTAGTTCAACGGTGAGAACGGATTCTAAATCGGATAAACGGTTTGAGCGGCAAAATATTTTGTATTTTCAGGTTTCGCATTAATCAGTATTTTTTTTAAAACAGCCTCAATCGTGAGCAACCTGCATTGAATTGATATGTATCGGTCTCACCCGCAAATTCGCTTATCAACGACATATGTGACGTTATACAGATGCGCTAAACATAGAGCGCCTTGCAATTAGATTTTTCGAATTTTTTAGTTTGCCTTTTATAAATAGTTAGATTGGTTATAACAGATTAACACCAGGATTGACATCCACTCGATAGTCCACAGACATCTTGCTCTCGAAAAAAATTGAGATGTCGTGCCCGACCAGAAACCGGATCGAACAAGTTTATTTCTTTCCCTTTTTTTCTTTTTTGACTGAGGGAGAAAACCGCAACAAACTTGAGTACGATTTGGATCCAGATCCAATGATCCATCGAGGTGACAGGCACACGCGATCAATGGATCCAGCTGACGAGGGAACCGGCGTCCAGAGGGAGTTGGCCGCGGACGTGCTCGCGGATATCCTGATGCGCCTCCCGCCCAACACCCGCCGCCTGCTCCGCCTCGTCTGCCGTCACTGGAGCGACGTCGTCGGCACGCGCACCGCCACGAACCTGCGGAGCCGCGCCAAGACGCTCGTCACCACCACCACGGGATCCACCTACGTCGTCGACGACCTATCGTTGGCTCCGGCTCCGGGGACCAGGCACAGAGAGCTGTGGACATCCAACTACGCGCCCATGAGCGTGGTGGGCACCTTCAACGGCCTCGTCTGCCTCTGCGACCACGGCGGCGCAATCACGGTGGCCAACCCTGCTGTCATCGGTGGTCGCTCGCTGCACATCCCGCCGCCGTCTACCACTGGCCGAGGTAGGTGCTGCTACAATGGGAGCTGGCACGAGTCCTACAGCTTCACATATACCTCCCGGCCACAGGGCGGTACAAGGTCGTGCACGTCCCGTGCCAAGTGAACCGGTCCTTATTATTATACGATAAAGTGCACGTGATCACCCTCGGGGACGCGTCGTGGCGGGAGGTGTCGGTTGGGCCCGATGCTAAATGCGACCTCGCCTACGGCGTCGTCGGCATCAATGGCGCGACGTACTGGGTTGCACCGGAGGACACTACTGAGAAGGTCATGTCGTTCGATCTCGAGGCTGAGCGCGTGACATTCATTACGTCGCTACCGCCTGTGCTCACCAGCTCCAAGAACGGCGGCAGCTGGCACCTGGCGGAGGTGCATGGGAGGCTGTTTAGCCACGCCTCGTCTGCCATGGCGAAGGCGACGATGGTCGAGAAGACAGAGGTGTGGGTCATGGAGGGCATGATGGAGGAGGAATAACCAGTCAGGTGGAGCCGCTGGTACCTCGTGCGGATGAGAACGCCACGGCAGTTGCCGGTCACAAGGAGACGATGTCTCACCTGGCCGGTCTTCGTCCACGGCGAGCACGTCCTGACATGGGAGTGGTCGTTGGATGAACGAGGATGTGTCTTGTACAGACACACGCCGATCAACGACCCGAGGAGGGCGAAGCGCGGCGTGGTGGATATTACCGAGAGAAACCAGGGGACGGCGGTCACTAATATTGATATTGGGGGCTACAATGACGAACGACGGACGTTCGGGTACGTGGAGACCAAGGAATCGTTGGACGTTTACATGCCAGCTGTGGTGTGATCACCTCACATGCATAGCAAGGGGTTGAATTTTTCAAAACTGTCAATGTGTATTATATATATAGTGACAACTTTTTTATCTAAATGATTTTTGTAATCAATTACACACTTGCAGCTCAAATTTAGATTAATTTCGAGAAATCGGCATAAAGTCGTTCAAAGGTGAAAGTAGCTAGAAAATTTAGAAATCCATAAAAAATGGGAATTATTGTTTGTAACATTTTGCACCATACTTTTTGTAATTCTTTCACAAAAAGCCCTATTTTTGACACTTAAAAATATAAAATGATTTTTTTGTACGAAAAGGTTGAAAGTTCTAGTTGGCAATATTGTTTTGAATGACAATATGCATATATGAGGCAAAATTGGACAGATTATATCAGAGTGTGCTATAAATACTTATAAACTTGGTCGTTTAACTTAAAAGTCATGAATCATCATACCTGAAAACTAGGGAATAAGGAACAAATTGGCCTAGGACGTGGTGACGTGGGAGGACGCCCGGCGCTAGCTGCTGCAGAGTGCAGACGAACGCCGCCGCGCGCTTAACGACGTCGCGACCTGCCCGTACAGCCGGCGTGCGCGTGCGCTCGCCGGAAAAAGACAGACGCGCTCGCGCGCCGTGAGCTACTTGAATAGCTCCCTTATACCGATCCGATCAGATCACGCAACGGAGAACGGCGGCACAAAAGACCGCCCGGAGCATAGCATTTGGGTAGCATCAGGAATTCAGGATATCCGAAACTGTAACATTTGTCCTTGTCCGATTTGGCGGCACCATGAGGTACGTCATGGCATATTTAGCTGTGATTATCGTAGTGCTGACAATGATGGGGATTTTAAGATGATTGTACTGGATGACCAGTGGACCTCAATGGCTCATGTCGAGTTCAAAATTACAAGTGATGACGGAGACGAGTTTGGATGTGGTGAAAACTGTGAACCGGATGATCGGTGTTTTACAGCAGTCTCGACAAGTGGGGGCTGCAATACAAGGGGACATCTTCTTGTTGGTGTTCTTTGGACACAAAGTTCCGACTTCCGGGGTGAAAATACTAGGTCTGACATTCACTGGTTGTACCCGATAATGATGGATTCGGCTCCTTGTTGAAGGCATTATCTGAAGTTCAGTCGGACTTTCTTCGGAGTGAAAACCCATGATCCATGATTAGAACGATGACGGTGTTTGTGCACGGTTTCCTTCTTGGAGGCATCGTTTTTGGAGAACCTTTTTGCAGTCCGGATGTGCCCTCTATTGGTGGTAGTTCGTGCTGCTTCGCTGATCTGTTCGGCGGGTATTTTTCCTATCTTTTCTCTTTTTTTTCTTTTGACTGCGTGCATCCTCAACGACTCGACTAGTTCTTAATGTTATGTTGTTGCATAGGTTAGAGCATCTCTAACAGACGCGGGAAAAACAGCGCCCGCGCGATATACCAGCCTTTTCCCGCGCGCTCCAGCGGACGCGGGAAAAAAGCGTGGGCGGTAAAAACCATCCCGCGCGCTAGACGAAGCGGCGGGCGCCGCGCTATATATGTCGCTGCGCGTCCAGCGCGCTGAACACACGCGCCACGCAACCGCTCACTCTTCCCCTCCCGCACTCTACCGGAAACTTCCTACCGCCTCCCCGCCTGCCGAGCTTTCCCGCCGCCGCCGCCATGCCTCCGTGCCATCGAAGCATCTCCGGCTACCGCGGCGTCCGCGCACGCCCCAACAGGTCCTTCTCGGACGAGATCCGCTCCGGCGACGACCGCGTCAACCTGGGGTCGTACACGACGGCCGTCGAGGACGCCCGCGCGTACGACGCGGCGGCGTGGAGGCTCGGTCGCCCGCGCTCCCAGATGAACTACCCCAACATCCGCGACACGTAGGATGCGCAGGCCCGGGCGCCGACGTCGCGCCTCATCACCGACGAGGACCGCCGCCAGCACCGCCACCGCGCGATGCAGGGTACGCGAGCCACCCGCACGAAGCCCGCGAGGAGTGGGAGTTCTGGAACACCCGCGCGGCGGAGCGGCAGCTCGAGCCTCGAGAGGAGCGGGCGGAGCGGTGGGCGGCCAAGGCCGCGGCGAAGGCGCAGCTACACTTGTCCGACACCTGGGCCAACGACGATCCCAGGTGGGCGGCGCTGGTGGACGACATCTCTGACGACTCCGACTCCTCCGACTTCGACTTCGACCTCAGCTCGGACGAGGAGTTTTAGTTTGATCGTTTTAGTTTTAATAATTAGTGTTCGTGTTCGTCGTTTTAGTTTAATTTTTGTCATTTGTAAAATATTGTTTTAGTTTAATTTAAGTGTTCGTGTTCGTCCAGTTCAATGTCGTGCGCTATTTTAGCGCATCTAGAAAAGCTCCAATCTCGCGCGCTATATTTTAGCGCATCCAGAAAAGCGATTTCAACCTCGACGTGGTAAAGGTGCTATTTCGGCGCTGTAAAAAAAATTTAGCGCGCGGTGGCGGAGCATGTGTAATTGATTTCTGTTTGATATTAATATATTCCCGTTATCCAAAAAAAATCAGCTAGTCTACTGAAAGATACTACCAGGCCACAAAAGTTGAGACGAGAGCCACCGGTATTCCGGTAACATTGTCCAACACCGCTACTGGAAACCACGCGATGGTCGACGGTGAGCTATGGAAAGCACGGAAGGTTTGAGACCGGCGACGACGGTGCAGGAACTCGCCGGCGGCCTTGGCGCGCCCGACGTGCCCACAAGGTTCGTCGCGCGCGGAAGCCACGACCACGACTACAAGCAGACGGCCGCGGCGCCGGTCCCTGTCATCGACCTCGGCTGCCTTTTCCAGCAGGACGGCGCCGCCAGCGACGAGGCGGCGAAGCTCCGTCTGGCGCTCCAATCCTGGGGCCTCTTCCTGGTAACGTTCTCTTCTCACCCCGCACTCCACCACTTTGGAGTTTGGACCAAGATCGATCAGGCATGCCAAGCGTGTCGAGCGTATCATGCCTGCGCTGCTGCCATGCCATGCAGGTCACGAACCACGGCGTGGAGGCCGCCGTGATGGACGGCATGATGGCCGCGTCGAGGGAGTTCTTCCGGCGGCCGGCCGAAGAGAAACAGATGTATACCAACATGATCGGCGGCGAGCGGTTCCAGCTCGAGGGGTACGGGAACGACCGGGTGAGCTCGCCGGAGCAGGTCTTGGACTGGTGCGACCGCCTGTACCTCAAGGTTGAGCCGGAGGACGAGCGGCGCCTCACACTCTGGCCAGCGCATCCCCAAAACTTCAGGTAAGCACATCCACCACAAAACTTGGCTCGTGCATCAGCGGTCCACACAACCTGGCAACCCCTAGGAAATAAAAAATAAAACTTCAGGCAATATTGCAACGATTGAATTATGTTTTGAATTTGGCTTCGGGAACATATCGATCGGCCACAACTAAAATCACTGAATTTCAGGAATTTCACTTTGCATGTTGGCTGAACGGCAAAAGCACTTGAAATTGATTAAGGTCCAACTGAATTTTGACCATAAGATTGAAATTCATTTGAATTTGCACATACTACCGAAATATCTTAACTAAAGGGCGGACGCTTTCCTACATATTGAAACGACTAAAATTTGCAAAATTTCAGGGAAAGTGAGAGCCACTCTGCGGGTGAGTATTCTTTGAAGATTCGTCAACGTAATGCTCGAAGTGGTTTTGATTTTCGGCATAGGAAACATCTCGACAGAGCTGAAATCATTGGATTTCAGTAATTTCAATTTGCATTTCGGCAGCGGCAGAAGGCCTAATTTTTTCATTTGAAAGTCCAACCAAAGCTTGAGGAATTTCGACAAAATGACTGAAATATATTTGAATTCCTGGGTACTACCAAAATGTCGTAACATAAAAAAAAAATCCATATTTACTCAAATGATTCTTAACTGATCGATCAAATTCCAATATAAGTTGGAGCCACTCTGCATAGCTTGAGCAAGGATTCGTTGAAGGATCATCAATGCAAATATTGTTCGAGCTTTTGTAGGGACCTTCTGCACGAGTTCACCATGAAGTGCAGGGGAGTCAAGGACGGTCTGCTGCGAGCAGTGGCTAACCTGCTCGAGCTCGACGACGACTACTTCGCCGACCAGCTTGGAGGGAAAGCTGACACCTACGCTAGATTCAGCTACTACCCGGCGTGTCCGAGGCCCGAGCTCGTGTTCGGCCTCAAGCCCCACTCTGACGGGACCGTTCTTTCCGTCCTCATGGTCGATGACAGCGTCGGTGGGCTACAAGTGCTCAAAGACGGCGTCTGGTTCAAAGTACCCACCATCCCTCGCACCCTGCTGGTCAACATAGGAGATGAAACTGAGGTAAACTGTCTTCGTTTTTCCTTTCACAACAAACTCAAACGTTTAATTCTCCAACATAAAGTGTTGGTGGTAGTCCTTAGTTGTAAAGATAGGAACATAGAGGGTTAAAGGTGTAAACTTGGATCTTGTATATACTTTGCCTAGTCTGAATGAAAGAAGTAGACAATTCCAGAAAAATCCCCAATTGACAACATGGTATCAGAGCTGGAGCTGGCGGCCGGCCCCTGCCGGCGGTGAATCGACGCCGTACGGCAGAGCTCCGGGCGTAGAGGGTCGTCAGTGCTGGGCGGAGCTGAGTGTAGAGAAGCCAGGAATTGGGAGTAGGCGGAGGCGTCGTGATTCCGCGCGAGGGGGAGAAGAGCGCGGACGAGCGATTCGGTGGCAGCGCGCAGGCGTGGAGTTGCGGCGGCTGGCGCAGGGTGCAAGGAACAAGCTCGTGTGAGGGGGCAAACCTACGGGCAGCAGGCAAGGCAGAGGTGCTGTCGGCAGTGCGTGCAAGTACAAGGGAGGTGCAGCAGTGCTGGCTGTTTGAAATCGGAGGCAGCGGCCAGCAACCCAAGTGCGTGTACTGCAGGTGAGGCTTGGTGCTGACCTAGAGCAGCAGCAGGAGGCGGATGCGTGGTGCTTGAATTGGAGGCTCTGGTGGCGACGGTAGGGGTTGAGGCCCTGTGCTTTGCTGTGCGGAAGAGGTGCGCTGCGGCTGTGCGTACTAGGTGACTGCTGCAGAGGTGAACGCCGGTGGCTGGCAGGAGGTTGACGAGATTGGTAGTGGGCGGACCTGCACGTTGAGGAAGACTAGAAGTCTGTGAAATTTCTGTTGTGAGCAGCAGCAGAGGTGAACAAATTTCAGCAAATTTCTGAGAATCGGAAGAGGAGAGAACTACAGGTTGCTAGGCAGCAGGTCAGCATCTGGTGGTGAAACTGAAGTTGAGTCTGCTGTTTCTGGTGGTGGCAAAGCAGAGTACGAGGTGACAGTATTAGAAGGTAACGCCGGTGAGTTGGTATTTGATTAGTGCCAAGTATTTGCTGGGGCTTGGGAGCTATGGCTGCAAGGTACTGGACTCAGTTTGACGGTATTGGTAAGCAGAGGGAGAATTCAAGGTTTGGAATGAACCTAAAAAATGACAGTTACTTTGGATGCAATCAACCTGGGCAATGGCAGAATTGGTATAGCAGAAGATGTGCTGTTGGTATTGGTACTGAGAAGTCTTGGCGACGAGATGGGGATTGGCCATGTCCGAACCCAGGCTGCAGAAATGTGAATTTTGGGTTTCGTAAATTCTGTAATTGGTGTAGAGTTGCACGCCCTGTCCGTACTAGTAGAACGTTGACAGATGAAAATGGTGGAGAATCTCCAACTATCACTGTTCAGATGACCGCTGATGAGTTGAAGGAATGTCTCAAGTTCAAGGAAGGAATCATGGAGGATAAGTCAACTGATAAAATAGATGCTACATCTGCTAACCCCTGTGGTAATGGTAACATCTCTAAAATTGGGAAACCAAGTTGCTTTGATGCTGATACGCAATGGCTAATAGATTCTGGTGCATCTAAACATATGGCTGGCTCTTATAAAGACTTCTACAATTATACTCTTGATTGTGCAAATCAACATGTCAAACTTGCCGATGGTTCCATCCAAAGTATTAAGGGGTCAGGAGATGTTAAGTGTACTCCACACATGACTCTTTCATCAGTGATGCATGTTCCTTCATTCCCTATTAATCTCATGTCCGTTGGTTGTATAACTAATGAGCTAAATTGTGCAGTCATTTTTCTCCCTTATGGATGTATATTTCAGGAACTTGGAACTGGAAAGATATTGGGGACAGGCACTATATGTGATGGTTTATATTACTTAAATGGTTTCATGTCAACTGCAGTGGCTGCTACCTTGTCAATGTCCCCTACAGATGAGTTCCTCATACTTCATCGTCGATTAGGGCATATACCTTTTATGAAGTTGGGTCAGCTGTATCCTAGCCTTTATGGCAAGGTTGATAAGGGGAAGTTAGTATGTGATGCCTGTGAATTTGGCAAACATATTAGAAGCTCCTACCTGTTGTCTGATAATAGAAGTGCAGAACCATTCCAAACTATACATTCTGATGTTTGGGGTCCTAGTGGAGTTGTGTCGATCAATGGGTATCGTTATTTTGTCACTTTCATTGATTGCTGCACCAGAACAACCTGGTTATATGTCTTAAGGAACAAAAATGATGTTTTTGAGTGCTTTAGAGACTTTCATAATTTGGTTATGAATGCTCAGCTGCAGATCTTTCGTACTGATAATGGCACAGAATATGTGAACAAGCTCTTTGATGAGTATTTGTCAAGCTTTGGTATTATTCATCAAACTACTTGTCCAGGTGCCTCTGAACAGAATGGTCTAGCTGAACGAAAGAACAGACATTTGTTAGAAGTTACTCGTTGTTTAATGATGGAAATGAATGTACCCAAATTTCTATGGGGTGAAGCTGTGATGACTGCTGCATATTTGATCAATAGGATGCCAACAAGAGTACTTGGTGATAAAACACCTATAGAATGTTTAACTGGTAAAACAACTTATGTGGTTCCACCAAAGGTGTTTGGGTGTGTATGCTTTGTAAGAGATCATAGGCCATCTATGGGTAAGTTGGACCCAAGGGCTTTAAAATGTGTATTTGTTGGGTATTCTGGTAAGCAAAAGGGGTATAAATGCTGGTGTCCGTCAGAGAGGAGGATGTTTATCAGCATGGATGTTACTTTTAGAGAGAATGCACCCTTTTATGGGGAACCAACTGACTTGACTGATGTGTTCCCTGATTTGTTCAATGATGATAGCTCAGATGGAGTCTTGAGGACAGGGGGAGATGAGAGAAGAAAAGACAATGATGCAACTTACAGAAGATGATTGTTGGAGTAATTCCAACTGGAGATGAGCCTGATGGTAGAGATGAAGATACATCAAATGCTGAACAAGATCACACTCAGGGGGAGCAGCAAGAGTATCAAACTAAAATATCAAGGTGGCCACAAAACCTTAAGGTGTACACACGGAGATAGAGAGCTGAGAATGATCAAGTGCAAAGGGAGGAAGAAATCACATTGAGCCAAAATCCTGAAGCCCAAGTACAGCCAGATTTGCATGACTCAAGTTCAAGTCCCTCTACAAATGATGGTACAGTTTCTGCTCCATTTGATGATCTTGATATCCCTATAGCCCAGAGGAAACAATCTCGCTCCACTGTTGGGAAACTGCCATCACATTTGTCCCAATACGATATTTCTAATTATGTATCATATTCCTCTGTGGGACCATAGTATAGAGCTTTTATTGCTGCACTTGACTCGGCTGTACCCATTCCTCATGATTGGCAGGAAGCGAAGAGGTGCCCCAAATGGAGAGATGCCATGCTGGAAGAAATGGCAGCACTTGACAAGAATAACACGTGGGTACTTACTACACTCCCTCCTAATAAAAAGGTTGTTGGTTGTAAGTGGGTTTTTACTATAAAACAAAATTCAGAGGGAAAAGTGGAGAGATATAAAGCCAGATTGGTGGCAAAGGGATTTAGTCAAACCTATGGTGTGGACTATGATGAGACATTTGCTCCAGTGGCAAAAATGAATACAATAAGAACTCTAATTTCAGTAGCTGCAAATAAAAGATGGAAACTCTTTCAGATGGATGTTAAAAATGCTTTCTTACATGGTGATTTACAGGAAGAAGTGTACATGGAGATTCCTCCTGGATTTCATACCCAACAAACTATTGGCAAGGTATGTAAGTTGAAAAAATCATTGTATGGATTGAAACAATCACCTAGAGCATGGTTTGGGAGATTCAGAAATGAAGTATGCTCTATGGGTTACAAACAGAGTAATGCTGATCATACTTTGTTTTTTAAGCATAATCTAGAAAAGGTCACTATCCTTGCAGTGTATGTGGATGATATTGTGATTACAGGCGATGATGTGGTGGAAATAGCCTGGTTGAAGAAAGCATTAGCGAAAGCCTTTGAAGTGAAAGATCTGGGTCACCTCCACTACTTCCTTGGCATTGAGGTTGCCTATGCACCACAAGGTATATATCTTTCTCAACGAAAATATGTATTAGATTTGCTTACTGAAGTGGGAATGTTGAACTGCAAACCAGCAGCCACACCAATTGAGCAAAACCACCGAGTAATGGCTGAAAGTGGTGAGCCTATAGACAAGAATCAATATCAAAGGTTGGTTGGTCGCCTAATATATTTATCACACACTAGACCAGACATAGCCTATGCAGTCAGCATAGTTAGTCGGTACATGCATGATCCACGGTCAGGTCACATGGATGTGGTAAATAGGATCCTACGTTACTTAAAAGGCTGTCCTGGGAAAGGTATCCTGTTCTCTTGTCATGGGCATTTGAGAGTCGAGGGGTACACGGATGCTGACTGGGCGGGATGCCTAGATGACAGAAAATCAACCTCAGGTTATTGTGTGTTTGTTGGTAGAAATCTGGTCAGTTGGAGAAGCAAAAAACAGAGTGTTGTATCAAGATCGACTGCGGAGGCAGAGTTCAGATCCATGGCGTCTGGTTTATGCGAGTTGTTGTGGGTGAAAATATTGCTGGTGGAACTTGGGCTGTTTGATAAAGGACCTCTTCGACTATATTGTGATAACCAGGCCAGCATCAGCATTATACATAATCCCGTGCAGCATGATAGAACGAAACACATTGAAATTGATAGGCACTTCATAAAAGAAAAGTTGGATGGGGGAACACTTCACGTGTCTTATGTAAAATCTAGAGACCAAGTAGCAGATATTTTGACTAAAGGTGTTAGTGTTGTATCGTTCGAAGATGTTTGTAACAAGATGGGGCTTATTGACATCTTTGCCCCATCTTGAGGGGGAGTGTTGGTGGTAGTCCTTAGTTGTAAAGATAGGAACATAGAGGGTTAAAGGTGTAAACTTGGATCTTGTATATACTTTGCCTAGTCTGAATGAAAGAAGTAGACAATTCCAGAAAAATCCCCAATCGACAACATAAAGTGAGTTAAAGTTTTCTTGTAATAAAATCCTGAGCTCTTGGTTGATCCAGTTGAAAGGATTTTGACACAGATAATGAGCAACGGAATCTTTAGGAGCCCTGTGCATAGGGTCATGACAAATGCTGATAGAGAGAGGCTATCAGTGGCCCTGTTCTACTCCGTTGATCCTGAGAGAGAAATCGAGCCAGCAGCTCAGCTGGTAGATGAGAAAAGGCCAGCATTGTATAGGAAGGTCAAGGTCAGGGATTACATTGCTGGGTTCTACGGACGCTTTTCTGAAGGGGCAATGGTTATCGACACGGTGAAGATATAACTCAGTGTACATAGTGGTTTTATGCATAAACACGTTTTATTTGGCCACCAGTGACTTTGTATTTAGTTTGCCTCATATGTTTTACATGGCTTTGAATTTACAATCTGTAATAAATAAATACAAAACCATGAGTTGGCTGACACCGATAGTTTTGATCCAAGCCTTCGAATCCTTGGTCTTTTTTGATGTCTCGATGCAAACCATTGGTGCCCTAATGATGAGTAGAGCAGCGCCAGCACGTTTCTTTCTTGGTTTTTGTTCAAATACGTCAGTCTCATTTCTCTGTCCATGAACAATGCATCGACCACTATTACTTGTTGCGAAGCTAGGCAGCCAGTCTGATCGCAGAATCGGTATGTCGGCCTTTGTTCCTGCACTATTGCTTAGCTTCGGAATCAAGTTCTTCATGTTCATCTGACAGGTGTTCTCTAGATGTGAATTTTGTTTTTTCGAGAGGCGGCACAGCACCGGCCAAACCGGGCATATGGGCCTAAATATGGCTTCTGAGCCCACCCAGCTACGCCCCCACCGCAATCCACAGAGTCAACGGCGGACGGGAAGCAGGAGATTCCCGCGGAGGCGCTTACGGCCGCG
This sequence comes from Puccinellia tenuiflora, assembly GCA_012064385.1. Classification (NCBI taxonomy): domain Eukaryota; kingdom Viridiplantae; phylum Streptophyta; class Magnoliopsida; order Poales; family Poaceae; genus Puccinellia; species Puccinellia tenuiflora. The sequence goes on along the minus strand of QRDG01000212.1, from coordinate 141,954 downwards.
GCGGAGCGGCAACCGGGGACCACTAGCCGCTGGACTCGGCGAGGAACTGCTGCAGCGGGGGTCTAAGGGACACTGAACATCTCTGAGCTCTCTACCTTGAGGTAAGACGCTCGATTAAGCCCATCCTTGTCTCATCTGCTTGGGGAAATTTTGGATTGAGAGATCATACTAGCTAGGATGGAATAGGGTAATCTTATGCTGGTGGTGAATTTGACAACACCGTGACGGTAATACTTTCCCCGTTTGATGATTGGGATATATATATATCAGTTAATCGGTATATGTCAGTAGTATGCAGTTTTTCAGGTTGACAACCAGAGTTTGATTCAGGGCCTATGTAGGTTGTTTGTGTGAAGTCCCCGTTATAGACTAGTTCCATTTTTCTGCGTGTTGACGAGGGACCTGTCAGATGGAATGTGGCTATGAAGTCCAACTTTGCATTTTAGTAAATAACGCTGGCACTATAAATAATCATAAACGCAATTCAGAAGATACAGATACCTCAACAACATAGTTAGGACATAAAGAGGTGTCCATATTGTGGGTATACCGTACCGCTTCGGACAGTGACCTGATCCAGCTTCGGACAGTGAGGGTAGTAGTTAAACCTGGCATAGGTCAGAGCATTCTCTTCGAGCATGTTGACAAAGTAGTCCCTGTATAAATTGAGAAGCTTGGCCAGGCTCTCGAGGATAAGGTTTGTGATCTCCCTGCACCTGGCTGTGTACTCACAAAGAATATCTATGTAGAAATCTGAATGATCAGACCAGTTCAATAGCTACTCATCCATCAACTTTTCTTCTACCACACGGACTAATCCTAGTAAAAGCCTAAAAGGTACCAGAAAGAAGGAGGCTGTGTTGGCCACAGGGTATAGATTCTCCGAGACTCAGGTTCCACTAGGAGGTAGAACCGGTCACGCCAGTCCAAGGTCTTCTTCTCTGATATGACCATGTCATTGCCATCTCCTTCCATCCTGAAATCCTTGTCATCAACAAAGTTTGAGTACTTCTGCTTCTCTTCCAGTGGGAGCTTGTAAAATTCTCTTGTAACTTTCATCAACTCAACAAAAAAAACTTAGCTGCATCCCATGTCCAACAGCCTGGAGAAAGTCTGATCAGAAATCTGAATTGATTAAGAAAACACAGCGAAACTAATAATCAGGAAATCATTATCAGGAAGAGGCCCAGTTCTCCATGGCGGCCTGCAGCTTGGCAGTCTCATTGGCACTGTTGTCAGAGGCAGACAGGAGACTGAGGTCAACGATGGGGATGGGCTCAAGCATCTCAGAACCAGCCACGGCAGGACGATCTTTCGGGAAGAATATACGGGCTTGGTGGCTCCTCCATGCTGGCCACCAGCTCTTGCACAATTGGAAATATCTCGACGACTATCTTCGATGGTTGACCAGCAGCCATGGTTGCTTGTTAGTTGTTAGTGCTCTTGGTTTGGGCTCCCTTGTTCCACTACGGCAGTTTTACGGGCATGGATTTTGATACTCCTTTCTGATTCTCTGGGACTCCTTGTGGACATCATGATTATCACTTTGTTGTTTATCTTTTATCTTTGTCCCACGCACCAATTAGTAAGTACAAACCGGTGAATATCACGGTGGGTACAGGAAGAGCGACATGGGTAGCATAATATTGAGTACTGCATGCATTATATGGATGTCTTCATGCTTCTCTTAGCTCAGCTGTTTCCTCCCTTGTTCTACAGTTTGTTTTGTTCTGTTAGATACCTTTTATAAAAATGCATGAACTCTGCTTGCATGGCTGGAGGCACTTCCTGGTGAGTTTTTTTTTTTTTTTTTGTGAAAAGGACTTTGGCATTAAAAGAAACACCGAACCGTACAAAACATCGCAAGAAAAACGAAAATTACAACGAGATCCTTGAGATGCCCTTCGTCTTCAACCTCCAGACCGTGTCGACGGCGCGCCGCCGCTGCCGCTCCTCCCAGAGCCGGCCTGACGTTGTTGGATGCGGACGGGAAATCGTCGAGCGGGTCAAGAAGACCACATCCGTCCTGGAGCCGAAGAAGAAGGATGAACCGCCGATGAAGCTCCATGACTATTCGGAGATCGTCACCGCCAGAAGAAGTCCTATAGAACCACACCACTCCCACATGCTTCTCGACGTCGCCGCCGAGATGGGGCTGAAGCTGGGAAGACATTATTGCAAGAAGTGTCGCCGCCACCAACAGAGCGCGGCCCCAACAAACTTGGACACTAAAACAAGAGAACGGAGCCCTCCCGCCGACGAGGACCGAGATCCACCACGCCTCCATGGCCCGAAGGCCACAGAGGCGGAGCAGATCGTCGGCGGCGGCGACGGGAGGCGGACAAACCCTAGATCGCTTCTCTCTTTTGGCTGGCTGCGTACCGGTTCGGTGCACGATCCAGATCTGCTACTTCCTGGCGAGCTTGTTAGCTTCGTTCCTGAGCTTAGGCCTTAGTTTTAGTTTTGCATAGTCATGCCTTGGTGGATTACATCTGTGACGTGCACCAGTCTTGTGTGTCCAGACTCCAGACACATTATAACCATTGAACATAATTATCTCTGATTGAGCACATGATGTATGCATCAAGAGAACCTTCTTGCCAACTGCTTGAGAGGAGTAAAAATGCAGCAACGTAATGGACAAAGAGGACAAATTTTTACATGAACATGAGTCCATGACACAAGAAAAATACACATGCTGGAATGATATACGGGAATGTAAGAAGAAATGCGAGAACTTCCCCAGCACAAATTTCTAGGGCGATGAACAGAATTATTCAGGAAGGAGACATATTCACAAGGAGAAATCATATATAACAAGCACTACCTCATAGCTGATCTCCGGAGCTTGTGCTCATGGCCGGATATAAAACAATCTATATTATCAAACTTTTCTTTCAAAAAAACCTCAGATATACATGTTGGCATGTTGCAACACTATGCTTGCAAAAATTTGGGGCAGAAGTGTTAAAGCTTGGAAGCACAAAATCTGCATATACCAAGTCTGTATTCTTTAGTTGCTGAATGTTTACCCTCCTTCGCAGACCAGACAATATTGTCATGGGAAGCTTTTGGACTGTTTCCACCCGGTGTTGTGCCTCCTACTGAACGAAACGCCCACTTCCTCAACAAGTTATTCGTTGACACTAAAAAAATGTGATTCCCCAATAAGGAGGGAGCCAGCTTCCCACATTCAATAAAGGCGTGGCATAGTGGAGGGATCGCCGGGAGCCGTGAAAAACACATAACCATTACTTCACCGGGAGCAGAGACAAATGATGTTGGTTTCATGTACATATACCATTACTTCACATAACACACCTTTTCTGTTTGAGACCTGAAAGCTCTGGGATCAGTGTGCCGGTGGGAAATGTTTTTCTTATCCTCTGGTCAACTATACGGTCCTTACGGGGTCATTTCTATACCTTTCTATCTGAATATCATTATTATTGTCTGGTTTGTCTCGGTTGTTTTTCTCTCTCGAAATAAGGTGTTTGCTGAGGTTATTATAGTTTTAGTATTGTTACTGAGGCAATGCATTGCACAGCAAGATGAATAAATGGAGACTTAATTCTTAATTAGAAAGTTGAGTTGTCTTACTCAGTTTGGTAAAAAAAAAAAAGAGTATACCATCCCTAACCACAAGGGATAATATTAGAAAACAAGCACGCCAATAAATGGGAGTACTTTCTTAGTCCGAAACGTAATAGAAACTAGAACAAGGGGGCAACACTTCAACTGAAAGACAATATGAAGTTGTCCATAGATGCCCTTCGATGATACAAAGTGTCCATATATATGAGCAAACCATAGCACATTTAATCCATTATTGAGTTAAAGCATAGACCAGTCCCATAAGAAAAGAAGATCAATGGAAGAAACTTCACCATGTAGCTAATCGATCTTCTGCGTACACTTCAGAGTCGTATATGTTCAGATCTTCACTGTGTCGATAGCTAATGTGCCTCTTGCTAAAGTTTCGAAGAGTTGTGCTATGTAATCCTTGGTCTTTATCTTCTTGTACCGCCTCGGTCTGTGCTCATCCACCAGCTCTGGCACTGGCTCAATCTCCCTCTCTGGGCCCATCGTGTAGAACATCACTAGAGACAGCCGCTCTTTCTCTGCATTGGTCACAACCCTGTGAACTGGACTCTTGAAGAACCCATTGGTCAGTATCTGCATGTATAGATGAATAGCAAGATTTACAACTCAGTTTATAACTGTCCAGAATACAAGATCATGTAAACTTCTTACACACATGTACTTACCTCCATTACATCTCCTACATTCACAAGCAGTGCATTCGGAACGATTGGCACATCGTACCAGACACCATTATTCTGCAGCTGGAGGCCACTGACGTTATCATCGATGAAGACGATTGTGAGCATCGAGGCATCAGTATGGGGCTTCATGCCGAGGACGTCGTCCGGCTTGGGGCAGTGAGGGTAGTAGTTTAACCTGGCAAAGGTCACGGCATCCTCGTCGAGCATGTCGGCGAAGTATGCATCGGGTAAATCGACCAGCTTGGCCAGGTTCTCAAGGACAAGGTTGGCGATGTTCCGGCACTTGACCGTGTACTCACTCAGAATATCTCTGCAGAGTCTCAATGGTCAGATGGCTACTTTTCAAAGTCGAGGCGCAGATATTGCCTAGTAAAAGCCTGAAAGGTAAATGGTACCTGAAAGAAGGAGGCTGTGTTGGCCACAAGCTATAGATTCTTCGAGACTCAGGTTCCACTATGATGTAGAGGCGGTCATTCCAGTCTAGGATCTGTTTCTCCGATACGACCATGTCGTTCCCGTAACCTTCGATCCTGACTTCATTGCCATTCACCAAGTTTGAGTACTTCTGCTTCTCTTCCAGTGGGAGCTTGAAGAACTCTCTAGTCACTTTCATCACTTCACCAAGAAAACCTGGCTCCATTCCATGCCCAACAGCCTTGAGGAAGATCGGTCAGAAATCTTGTTATAAAAGAACACAAAGAAATTTTTCGGAAAGTTTACCAGGAATAGCCCCCAATTCTCCAAGATGGACCGCAGCTTGGAAACCTCATCAGCACTATCAGATAGCAGGCTGAGGTCAATGATGGGTATGGGATTGACCATCTCAGAACCAGCAAGGGCTGTGCGGTTTTGCTCAGGAATCACATACTGATTCGGTGGCTCCTGCACGCCGGTCACCAGCTCTTGCACAGTTGGTGGTATCTTGACTGTTTTCCATGGTTCTGCATCAGCCATGGTTGCTGCCTACTGATGTTGGTCTGGAACTCCCTTATGCTGCTTTCGCAGTTTTATTGGCATGGGATGCAAAAGTCAGCCATTAGCCACAAAGGAATATCTTGACTTCCAGGCGCATAATCTGCTCTTTTGTCCACTTCTATAGAAGATGGCAACTTTTATGTGCACAGCTTAGGTCAGGATTTGGAACTCAATGTCCTAATGATGAGTACCACATGGTCCGCATGCCATCTACTCCCACTATGGACAACTTATAATTTCGTATATAGCTTATTTTAGTTTATTAGGTTTCTTCTTGAGTCAGATTTTGTGTTTTTGCCTTAGTTAACTTTTCATTTTGTCCAGTTCTTGCTCTTTGTTTTGTTGTTGTGCTGTTCTTTTGTTTCTTTTGGCCACCTGGCCTTGTGTACTCTCGTGCCTTCTTGGCGTTCCTTCTAATGCAAACAATTTGCAGTTAGATGTGTGCTCAGAGGAAAACAGGTTCCATCTTGAGAAAAGAGAAGTATTTCCCCTTCATATGCATCATCTTTCTGATTTTTGTACAATTAGTTCTAGTGGTTGGTGGCTGGTCTACTCTGATGACTGTGCATGCAGAGAGGAAGGCAACTTCATCTTGCTTAGTGCGGACTAAAGAATTGATGCCGTTTATATTGGAGTTTGGGTTAACTTGTTCTTATGATAAGTTGTGAGAGATTAAATTAGATGGGAATGGCACACCTCACCAGGGGCTGCCTGTATATAGCATCGAGTATTACAACTTTACAAGATAGGTACTGTGGTTTTGTACGTAACAGCTGTATGCGATAGGGTTAGCTAGCATACTAGCATATTACATGTTCTACACGATAACGACTAACTACTTCGTTCAATACTTCAATCACAACCGGTTAGGTGAAGACTTCGAAGTTGTTGGGTGCCTATCGGTTTGATGAAGCCATCAGCCAGTTGTGCATTATCTGTCTGATCTGTTTACAGTTAGTTCTAGTGGTTGGTGGCTGGTCTACTCACTGTTGACTGTGCTGACTAAGAGGAAGGCAACTTCATATTGCTTAGTGAACAACGAGCAAAGAGATACAGAAGACCAGGATAATCCAAGAGATATCCAAGAACTCCGATGGCTGATGAGTCATGGAGGCTGCCAAATTCAGTGCAGCAACTGGCTGCCAACGTGCAGGAGCCACCAAGCCGGTACTTGCTCAGAGAGGAAGAACCGCTTGGTAGGAACCTGGCTGGTACCGAGATGCCGGAGCCCATTCCAACAATCGATCTCGGCCTGCTGTCAGCATCCAACGACATGGAGGAAGCCGCCAAACTGTGGACGGCGCTGCATACCTGGGGATTCTTTCAGGTGAGATTTTTTACTTTTGTGTCTAAATTTTGCTCATGAAGCACTTGCTTTTCTGTGACACGCATCGGCCTGTGTGAGCAGGTTTCCAACCATGGAATGGAGGCTCTGATGGATTCTATGATGACCGCATCAAGGGATTTTTTTCGCCTACCGCTCGAAGAGAAGAGGAAGTACAGCAACCTATTAGATGGGAAACATTTCCAGATGGAAGGGTATGGAAATGACCAGGTGAAAACACAAGATCAGAGACTGGACTGGTCCGATCGACTGCATCTTAAAGTTGAGCCAGAGGACCAGAGAAACCTTGCTCATTGGCCGATACATCCGAACTCTTTCAGGTAGTGTGCCAGCGATATATGTGTTCAGATATATCTATCTTTGCTGTCAATTTTGCAGAATAGAGTTCATTTGCTTATGTTAGTCATGAGTGATGTAGCCTAGTATATAAAGAAGGATAATTCCGTTAGTAAAACAAGGCTTGCTTTAACTGAATTACCATGGTGCTAATTGCAGGGATGTTCTACACGAGTACACATTGAAGAGCAAGAAAATCAAAGACGGGATCCTAAGGGCAATGGCGAAGCTATTGGAGCTTGATGAAGATTGTCTTGTTAGCCAGTTCAGCGACAGGGCTCTCACTTATGCTAGATTCAATTACTATCCTCCATGCCCAAGACCTGATCTTGTCTTGGGCATCAAGCCTCACTCCGATGTATTTGCTCTTACTGTCCTTCTCATGGATAAAGATGTTGCTGGACTGCAAGTTCTGAGAGATGGGACGTGGTACAGTGCCCCAACTGTGTCTAACTACACCTTGCTGATCAACGTTGGTGTTACAATGGAGGTAGACATCTCTGAACCTCAATTGAATTTCTCCCATATTTACGTCGATATGGGTACATATACTCAAGTTTCTCTTCTGGTGCAGATAATGACAAACGGGGTCTTTAGAGGGCCAGTTCACAGAGTTGTGACAAATGCTGAAAAAGAGAGGATCTCAGTGGCCTTGTTCTTTGGTGTGGATCCTGATAAAGAGATTGGACCAATAGCTGATATGTTGAATGAGGAGCAACCGGCACGATACAGGCATATGAAGGCCAGTGACTTCCTAGTCGCGCACTATGAACATTTCAGCCGTGGAGCGAGAATTGTCGATTCATTAAAGATATAGGTAAGGTGACTTTGCTTTCATTCTACAATACCCATGGGAAATAACGAATTGGTGAATCTCAATAAGGGGATGAACCAGGTGAAAATAAAGAATTGATCCGGTTTTTGTTGGAGTTTCGGTTAACATGTTCTTACGAGAATGATCATAACCATGGAAAGCGTTGGACGTGTGACTACAAGCCACAAATTCAGAACCCAAAGGCTGGCGATGCCAGAAGAAAATAGACCGCTGTATCGATGTCACTGAACACATCATTTGGTCATCCATTGTTCAGAAAATAGAGTGCAGGTGAAAATATTGTAGTAGAAATCTTGTGATGTTGTCCTCATCGCATAGTGGCACACCGGTAGAATTATTATTTGCGATTTTCAAGTGGTAGTGCCATGTTAACTGACAGTTGTGGCAAAAGCATCCTGGCATGGTGCATCCAGAAATGTAACGTTTTTACCTAGGTTGGCCATTTAGATTTTCACCACAATTTTAGAAATTGTAGTCATTTCGGTTGATGCCGAAATATTTCCCTCACGGTAAAAAAAAAATCAGTCATTTCGATAGGTACACATGAATTTAAAGAATATTCAAAACAGTTGTAGGTATTCCTAAAACTTCCGTTGGATCTCGAAATTTCAGTCATTTATTTCCGGAACTTAAATTTTGGAATTTTCAATGATTTTAGTAGTGCCTGAAACATTTCCAAAACTGAAATAAGATTAGCTCAGTTAACAAGGTATGTGACATCGAGAATGATCATAACCATGGCAAGCGTTGGACGTGTGACTACAAGCCACAAATGCAGAAGATGTCACTTGAACACATCATTTGGTCATCAATTGTTCAGAAAATAGTGTGCAAGTGAAAATATTATACTACCTCCGTCCTAAAAAGGATGTCATTTCTTTCTAAATTTGAATGTATATAGATACTAAAAAGAATCTAGATACATTCAAATTTAGACAAATAAATTACATCTTTTTTGAGACGGAGGGAGTCACTAGGCCACGGTGTCTAATTAAAGGCACTTTCATAGAGGCACTTTCGAATGTGCCTCAAAAGTTAGTAATTTAGGGGCACTTTGAATAAAATGCCCCAAATTCATATATAATTTGTGGCACTTTCATAAACTGCCTCTATTTGTATAAGCTATAGAGGCACTTTTTCAAAGTGCCCCAATAGGTCATTATCTATAGAGGCACTTTTTGAAAGTGCCCCAGTAGGTCATTACCTATAGAGGCACTTTAGAGAAGTGCCCCAATAGATCACTACCTATAGAGGCACTTTAGAAAAGTGCCCCAATAGGTCATTCCTTTTATAATAAAGGATACTAGAGTACCCGCCTCTTGCCCCGGCTTGCCCCTCCGAGACGCCCTCGTTCGTCCGATGGTAGGTGAACAGAGGCGCCACGGGATCTCGTCACCCCACCCGTCCTTGACCTCTAGCCTTGCGCCCTCCTCTTCCTCTCCCTGTCCCCCAATCCCCGCCTCCTCTCCCTCTCCCCCAATCCCTGCCTCTCTCGTGTCTGCTCCTGCTTCGCACGGCGCGGCATGGAGGTACTTGCTCCTTGTCCTCATTTACCTCCCGCTAGCGCTCGCCCTCGTGGCGTTCACGCCAGTCGCGCGGCGGCGGCGACGACTCGGCCTTGCGCTGGCCCGCTCACACGGCCGACCCCGCCACGGTGTACAGGCCGTCCCACCCCTCCTCCACCTCCTGCACCGAGGTGCTCGCCTCCTCCTCCGCCCCCGCCTCCCCCTTACCTCCGCGACTGGTCCTTCCCCTTCGACGCACTGGAGACCCTCCACCCCAAGGTACTTGCTCTCCCATCGCGCGCCCATCCCCCTTCCTGCCGGCCGCCTCGCCAGTCGTCTGATGATTCTTGTGCATCCAGACGAGGACATCAGCGGGGCTGGACCAGATCCTGCCATGGCTCTTCTACCACAAGGTCGTCAGCGTCGCCCACTTCATGCTCTTCGTCGAGGGCAAGGCCGCCAATCCCAGCGTCGCGGGGGTCCTCCAGTCCATTCCCGTGCGATTCACCGCCTCAGATTTCTTGGAAAACTATTACCAATTGTTTGCTTATGTTTTGACTGTCTTTCTGTATGTAGGTTGTCAAGGTGGTGTACATGATCAATGGACTGGAGGAGCAGCAGGCAAGGAGGTCCGATTTTTTTTTCATCCTCATACTGTCGCCCTAGCGTCGCCTCCTCCTTCCTCGTCCACAGCCGAGGGGATGAGAAGCTAGAGCAAAGTGGTGATGGATGGGCAAGCTACCGCACCAGATCTGCACCAATCCTAGAAGCTCAGATCATCTCGGTCCTCCTCTTCAGGTGCCCATCTAGAACCCCTCCCCCTCTCTGGATTTGCTTACTGATTGGCCATACTTTTAAGTCACTGCTTCAGCACCATTTTCTATCAGGAGTTCAAATCCAGCGTTACCTGCCCTCACTCCATCCCACAACCCTATACCATGCATGCCTTCACCACAAGATGTAACTCCAGCTGAGAAATAATTGTAAAAGAAGTTCAGCAGAGTAGTTATCGTTCATCTACTGAAGTTATTCTCGACTGTATTGATATAGGTGTGTGGACTAGAATTCCTTATGACTGTCATATACTCATATTAGCGGGCATCTTGAATTAATTTCATTTGCAGGTTCTTCTTCTTGTCATATTAGTGGGCTTTGCTGTTGGCACTGATCTATTCTGTCTTGCAGCGAGTTCCAAGATGCTGTTTTACCACGTGTGCTCAAGAGGGAATTCATATGTAAGTTGGAACTATCTGTAGTTGGTGCCAACGGTTTGCTGAAACTTAAAACTGCTGGTCATCCATATTTCTAGATGCCTTGTTCCCTATTTTTGCTTGTTGTATTGCTTGTCCTCAGAGTCGTGATAATAGTTTTATATTTCTATTATACCAATCTCAGAATCCAATTACTTTACAGGGTACTGATTTGGATAAATACTATGAAGGAGCTGACCAATCTCAGATATTTTTGTGCAAGTGGCTAATTTATGAAGGAGCTGACTAGAATCAATTGTTATCACAGCCATGTATACGACAAGCGAGGTATGTCTCACACAGTCACTCTTCTTTTCCATTATTCATTTCTTCATTCTTCATTCCTTTGGAGAGATTTATTATGTGTTGTGCTTGATCATTTAGGCATTAAACAATGAATCTGTTAGAATTTTATGGAATACATGAATTTCATTGTGGTCTGGAGTAGGTGATAGTGCCCGTGGTTTTCCTTGTCTACAGTTGATCAAGCATCACAAGGTCAGGTTTGATTTGTCAGAGAATGAACAGGTACAGACACGAGAATAACAATGTGTGCAGTGCTTGTATTCTTAATTTCTCACGCCTGTAGATAGTAAATGTAAGAAAAACTATGGCAAAGTTTCATACAGTCTCATGTATACATCACAATAAAAATCAAAAAAAGATATCATTTCAGTTTGCCATTTTGTTTTCTTCACTAGCTAACCATGGTAATTGTAGATATTTCGTTTTGTAGCGCATGTGAGACAGTTTACCGGTTTGCGCAGGGGCTCTTGTAGAGATATCGTTTTGTATATGTGCATGTAACAATTGTTTTGTCTCAAATTGTTATGCCCGTGGTCAGACCTTACATGATTATCTGCTCCAGGAGACCAAAGGAATGGAATGGATCAAGGGAAGGACAGGAAGGAGGCGCTGGAGTGAAATTATGATGTTCGCTGTCGGCCAGCCGGATCAGCCAGCGTCGGTCGAAGGTAGGCCAGCACCTTATCTTGGCAGTTTGTTATATTTGTACTTTATTTGCTCATTAGTACTGTCCCTATTGCTTGCGGAAGTTTGTAGTTAGTTGCTTTGCTTCTCTGCTTTAAACCTGTGTAGTCATGTGATCCGAATTGTCAATTTATTCTTGACAGTTGTTCTGATAAGTGATGATGTAATTGGACCATTCATGATCCAAACTGGACAGATGACTGAAAAACAAAATGTATCAGTTCTTCTGTACAATTTACTGCTATTTATTGGTTGCTTTCTGATTTTGGCATGTTTAACTAGGTTTCCATTGAGGTAGAGGAATGGTTATTGACTTGAAACAATGTTATTTCTGCAACTAAATTTGCTGCAGTAACTTTTTATTTTGTTTTCGGTGCATTGCAGGTTTGTCACTAAGAGTTTCTGATATAAATGTGTTATCCTGGTGGTTATACGACATAACATTCCACTGTGTATTTTCGAGTTCCTGCTGTTGTACTCTGTAACTTCTATAAATCAAATTCTGTATTACTATAGCCACTACAGGCTACTCAAAAATCACTTTTGATGCTACAGTTAAACTGTTTCAAAAAAAAAAACATTGACCTGCTTTTCATTTCAGCAAGGAGGATGTTTCAGTCGAGCTTGTTGATACGTTGGTGCCGCCGCTGCTGCTGCCGACGCCTGTTGCAACTGAAGATGTACTGGTGCTGTTGCTGCCACCTGTTGTTACGGCCGAAGACGTACCAATCTGTGGCAGGAATGTCGCAACCGGCATCCTCACCGGGAGGCTTGGCAGCGGCGCCTCGAACCACAGCACATTGACGGCCTGCCTGATTGATGGCCTCAAGCTCCAATCAGTTTTTTTTATGTTTCCAGTTATGTTGGATGTTAGTTTGTAACAATGTGAACACAATCTTTCTATAAGTAGACTCTTTCGTCTGGCTTTTGAGAAATGTCAAAATTGGTGCTGGGTATCTGTGTCCAACTGATCTTTTCCTTATGAAAGAATGTATATTGCTTCTATTGTCTTACATGCGTTAATGTGGTTTTAAGGCTAAGATACCTTTGGATGTCCATTCTGGAGATGTGCATTGTTGTTCTTTAGTTCAGGGCATGACAGGAAGTGACATATTGCAGTTTTATAGTCATTGTTTCATCAATATAGCAATGCTTGTTGGCAAATTGTGACATCTCATTTCACAATTTTACAAACCATAGATATAACTTACAAACGACCAGGAAAAATAATTTATGTACACCAAAGGACCATCGGATATAAAGTTAGCATAGTCTTCATGTGGAAACAAAATTCGGCATGATTTCAATACTTACGCGAGTGGTACCATACCAACTACCCGAGTACCTGGATTTGAATTGATCAGGCTTCTGATACTAGGGTCAATTTACTTTACTGACATGTGGATCAACCATATTTGAATAATTGAATTGACCAACAACCGGTTGATTACAATTACCAACCAAAAGACCACTGAATCTCAATTGTGGACAACAATATATATGCAAAACACATAAAATTTATGGTTTGAATAGTGTCTCGATTTCGGCATTTTCATCTAGTTCCTTCTATAAAGGACACTACCATACCCGCGTCCTGAGCATGGATGCGGTGAATTTTTTCTCACTTCTCTCGGTGGCTGCAGGGTGAATGACCGCTGGGTCCAGATGCTTGTGGGGTCACGTTCTCTGAGGCAGCGGAGCACCTTCGCGAGCGTCTCTCAGTTTCGCCCACTTGGTGACGCACGTTGAAACCCTAACCCAATCCCCGCTCCGCTCTCCTCCCCCAATCCCATTTCTCCTCCCAGCCGCCTCTCTCCCTCGTGCTCTCCCCCTCCTCCTCCCGCCCCGTGCCCTCAGCTCTGCTCCGCCCCGGAGGAGCTCGCGGAGAAGGAGCAGCGGGGTAGGGGGCGCATCGACGACCTCGCCTCCCTGCGCGGCGACCGGACGGCCACGGTGGCGGATCGGCGGATGCGCTGCAGGAGCGCGTCGTGGAGGAGGGCGGCGGCGCGGAGGACGACGAGCTAGGGTTGCAGCGGCATTGGCGCGCATGCCCGCCCATCCTCGACCCTCGTGATTGGTTCACGGTGAACCCTAGCCAGAATCTGCTCCCCAATCCCCATCTCTCCTCCTGTGTGAGCCGCCGCCGCCCGCGCCAGTGCCCTCGTCTCCGTCCTCGCCACTATTGGAGTCAAGGCGGCGGGATCCCTGGCGGCGTAACGGTGGGAGGCGCACGCGGACGCCCGGGAGCGGCTCCGCGGCGCGGAGATCCGGTTCCGCGGCGAGGTGCAGGGCCCCGAGAGCGTCGCCTTCGACCCGCTCGGCCGCCGGCCCTACACGGACGTCGCCGACGGCCGCGTCCTCTTCTGGGACGGCGCACGCTGGGCCTACTTCGCGCACGCCTCCCCGAACTGGACCGCCGAGCGATGCGGGCCCAAGGCGTCGCACATGGAGTACCTCAAGGACGAGCACGTCTGCGGCCGCGCGCTCGGCATCTGGTTAGACAAGAGGAACGGGGACCTCTACATCGCCGACGCCTACTACGGCCTGTACAAGGTCGGGCCCGAGGGCGGGCTGGCCACGCCGCTGGCGACGGAAGCCGAGGGCGTGCGCTTCAACTTCACCAACGACCTCGACCTCGACGCCGACGGCAACGTCTACTTCACCGACAGCAGCATCCTCTACCAGAGAAGGTCCGTCATGCCCAATGCACCTTATCTTCTCCGTCCTCTGTTTCGCAAGTTTCATCGCATCAGGCTGGTCGCACATGTTCGTACTGTGTTTGTATATCCGTTCCTTCACTTGTTAGTAAACTTGAGTAGAGCTTCTAATTGAAACCATTAGGACTCTGTAATTGGGGGGTTAGCTTGTGTTAATTTGATTTGACAGGTACAGTGGTAATTGACGTAGCCGTAGACACCATGGTTTCATCTCGATTATAGAAGTAGTATCTTTATGAGAAAGTTTAGTAACTTTTCACAACGATTTGCATGGTGCTTAAAGCGGATGCACCATAATAATGCACGTAATGGTGGGATGCACCTGAAACCTTTTCGTAGTTTAATATTTTGCTAATGTTCCTCATTTGGTTCTTAAAAAAGGAAAGGACTAGCAGATTTGAAGCAACTGAAGGGTTTGTTTGCATTATTATGGAGGGGCTCTATGGCGGAGGATTTTGCTGGTGGGGTGGTCACCCAGCTTGGAGGTGAGAAGGATGCGCACATCCTCTCCTACCGCTGCCGCTTCTTCAACCCGACGGTGGAGGATGTCGTCCAGATGCAGCTCCCACCTCGGCACCGCCTGCACCCGTGTTAGCAGGTTGAGCTCTCTATNAAGACCAAATGCACATGAATATGCATAAAGAATTTTCACACAGCTGGATAAGCATGCCGAATTATGGCAGATATATATATTGAAGGAATACTAATGTGGGGCAATGTTGATTGGATCAATAACATATATTTCGCACCACACACCAGTCCATAGGAAGAGAAAAAACATCATTTAGAACATATGTAGTTATACATTGCTTTACATGATGAATCACCACAGTGAGAAATCTTCATCGATGTTTGGAGTTTCATCAAACATTGTGTGTGCATAACCTTCAAGAACCACTCAAATCTAGGCACCTAAACAATAATCCTGCACCGAAAAATAAATAAGCCATAGTGTTTAGCTGAATGATAATACATTACTATTGTTGGCTCCAACCCCTTGTGTGTAACCGGAGAACACAATTGCACGTAATACTTAGAATTTTGTCAAGGTATTACCTCAAACATCCTAGCCCAAAGTATATATGCTGTGATCCACAATCAGTTAACCATAACGCACCAAAAATATGGAGAATGACGTCGACGATTCCCACAGCAAAAGGCCATAGCGAGAAGAATGCCTAGAATTTGAAGACCAAGTTATCAAGGAGTCATCGCAAAAGAAAAGGGCGGGCGACCTTCAGATCAGATGAAGTTAGCTGTTGTTCTTCGAGATCTTATATGAGAAGACACGTCGATGTAAGTGACCAAGTGCCATCTTCCTCGTTGCCGGATTCCTTCGATCGATCATTTTACATGCCTTCATGCTGTATGCATGAGGCAGTATTGATTCCTACTAGCAAACTGCCCGTGCGCTGCAACGGGTATTTCAATATCTTTTACACAGATCAAGAAACAATATGACATAAATTTGCTTAACGAGGAACGTCGGTTGATCATATTTTAATCTTATTTTGTGGATGTTCTGTATTTTATCTATTTGATTTTTTAATGTAGTTCTATGTGTTTTTTGTTTGGTGGTGGTCCGAGTGTATTCTAGCTATGATCTGTCGCCTCCTTCATGTTTACGTCTCTAAGCCCTTTTTATCGCGAGGGTGTGACAGCGGTACTCGTATGTAGACTATATCATCAGGGCACAACTTGGAACACCCACAATATCATATCGGCAAGTGACCGAGAAGTGACGAGCATTGGGCATTGTTGATCTTCTGAAAATGTAGTACAAACCTAAGGTGAAGCACGGTTAGACGAAATTCCAAGGAAATCGGCGGTGAAGGGCACGGCGATGTCAAGCACGGGAACTCGCGAAGCAGACGAAGTTCCGACGAAGTCGGCGTGATGATGTCGAGCACAATCTGATTGATCTGGGTTGCTGTGGACTGCCGAGAGGCTCGAGAACAATTCAGAAAAAGTCCTTATGCGGAATTCCTTGCCACGTGTTTGAGTTGCGTGCGTGCTTCAAAGAGCTATTGGATGAGCTTTGTGCATGCTCCAAAGACTCTTCATCAGTTAGGTTTGTGGTGCTTGTCGTAAGCCATAGCTAGCTAGCAGGCCGCATTCGCCGCATCCGCACCAAGCTTTGCTTGCTACTGCGCGCGTGCGTGATTTGGCAGCGGCCAAAAACATCGACCAGAAAACAAGCCGACGAGGATGACAACAGAGCATGACCGCCCGCTTCCTGGCAACGCCGTTGGACAAATCCGGATGGTCGTCTTGGGTCGTACCCTCACGCTGCTCGACTACTGTAACGCCTCGAGGAGTCGAGGGACACCACAACCTGCCCGGCTGCCCCTACCTGTCCCCGCTGTTGAAGGATGGCATGGCGTTGACACTTCTGGTGGACCATGGAGCTCGCCGACAACCGCTCTCGCTCAGAGAGCTCCACCAGGTGCCTAGGACCGTCGGGACCCAAGCTAGCTGTCCACCATTGTCAATCGGCGTTGCACACCTCAGGTCACCTCAATAGATCGTCTCGAGGTCGGAGATGGTCGTCTGGGGCCGCACCCTCACGGTGAGGAAGGGGAAGGAGTCCAGGACCGATCTGATGGGCACCGGCGATTGCCGCCGCGCAAGGCAAGGCTCTGCGGGACGTGGAAGTGGGCTAGGATTTCTCAGTGCGTTTAATCGTTTTCTTTTGTATCTTCTGTGTTCCGTCTTGTTGAAGTTGATTGCTAAGTTGAGGAAATCGTATCGGATCCTGGGATATAGGAACAACGGGCGGCACATCAAAACGGTGCGACGTACGAAAGGAAGGAAGACGTACCTACCAGACGGACGACGGAAGAAACACAAGCCGTATTATATAGTAGAGATGTGTGTGAGGCAGATCGAGACTCTCGGCGTCGTCGCCTGATTCCGTTGATCGATCATCTTAAATCATTGAGGACGTGCTAAGCGATCGGAATACGGCGACGGAGGCAGCCAACCACGCTATGTGAGCTTCAATGGTGCTTGTTTTTCTCTGGCTAGAAGGAAGACAAAAGGATTCACTTTAATTTATTTGAAAGTATCCCTAGTCGCAGACGACTTGTTTTTAGAAACAGGAGAGACCTCAGAGTTTGGACGTGTACGTCTCTTTGTTCTTCTCTCGATCGGATTTACCACACAAAAGAAATCAATTTGACGCGTCGTGTCCTTGTCCAACACTTATTAGTATTAGACCTTGTGCTACACGTTTTGTTGTACGTACACATCTTTAGATATTTTTTTTCTTTTTTTCTCTCGCTTCCTATGCTTGTACGTGGCCATGTATTGATGTTTGGACGTTAGTAACAGGGGTTTGTACGTGACAACGTTTGCGGTAACACCTATCGTCTTTAAATCACAGCCATTAAAAGTTAAGATCGATGGATGTATATATTTGCAGCCTATGTGGACAAACGTGGTAGCTTTATTTTCTATTGTTCTAAGTATATATAATGTTTGCGTTTGGTCCGCAAAGTTTAATGATTGGAGCATGTTTAACTCTCTCAATTCTGAAAACTTTACCATCTAGTCGCCGTTTAATATCTCAAGAGGTGCCCGGCATTTATGTTTTGGCCCTACAAAAGGGGCAAGCGAAGAGACCACTCTACCATGCTTTTATTATGATCATTATAATCTTGTTAATGTTTATAACTTCATATTATTAACTCCTAGTTCGTTGTTATCCTATCATTAACTAACATAATTGCTTAAGTTTCATTATCTATATAGCATTTGTCATGGCATTTGTTGAAGACATAATCCTAGCATTCAATATCAAAAATTATTTTGTTGTCATTTACCTACTCGAGGACGAGTAGGAATTAAGCCTGGGGATGTTGATACGTGTCAAACATATCTATAATTTTTTATTGTTTCATGCCACTTTTATGCTTTTGACACTTGTTTTTATACTAAGTTTATGATTTATGTTGACTACCCTACTAATAGTTGCAAAAGTGCAAAATGTTTTCGTTTTATACTAAGTTTATGATTTAATGTTGACTAAACTACTAGTGTGTAGGAATCACTTGGAAATTGGTAAAAAACGCAAAAGGAGCCTTGTTGGAGATGGACTCTGACTTTCCTGAAATCTGTCCTACTCACAAATTTCATAGATCGTCAGTTTGTGACCTGAAGATACGTCAACTGAATATCTCACAACATACAAAGTTGTGGGAAATTTCCATAGCTTTCATTTAAGCCCAAGAACAGCCCAATCGGAGGTCCGTAGCTACGGAAATCTCCGTTTTACTGAAGGCCAAATATCTGATTACGGGATTCCGAAAGTTGGTGACGTGATTGATTCCAACTCTTACCAAACTTGGAGGATTCGACCAAGCCACGACTTTGGGACCTCATTAAGGATATGAGGGGTCCCTAGGAAGGTTCTAGAGGTTCCCAAGAGCCATTGGATTAAGGGGCCATCCATCGGAGGGTCGGGAAGCATTGTCTCCACATATATAAAGAGAGGAAACCCTAGTTTTGGGGGTAGCCATCAAAAGCCACGAATTTGCCTCCCCCTTGGATCTCATCTACAAGGGGGAGGGCTCCTCTATAGCACCAAGAAGCCATGGAGGAAGGGGGTTATGGGGCGGCGCTCCCCTAGCCGGCCGGCCGCCGCCATGCGCCGCCGCCGCCAGCGCCACCTGTGTCGCCTCCGCCTTGCCCTTTCCTCCATGGCCGCCGCCTTCACCGCCATCTCCATCGCCAATTCCTCATAGCTACAGCGGTCCACTGTGGCACCCCCCTCTGACACATGTCGCCAGAGAGGCGGTCGTCCCGTGCGCCAGTCCAGGATATCTGGACGCACATTACGACAATGCAACATAGCGGAAATATCATTACACAATCAAGCCCAAAGGGCTACGAATGGTTTACAGGGCCATCAAGGCATGAAAAATTATCATGGCCAAATATGGCACTGGACAGAGTTTAACTGGCAGCGGAAGACACAGGTATGGCAACGGCTTGGTGCGGCTCCATTCCACAGGCATCTGGCTGGGCTACTGATCCTAGCACGCTCCTGCTCGATCTCCTTGCTATGGTAGGAGATGGATCCTCTCAAAGTCTGGCCACATGAAAAGCCAGTCTGAGTACATTGACGTACTCGCAAGAAAATAACCACAAGACATGAACAGTCAAACAATCAGGCAACAAGTATCTATCGACTGGAAATAATCTAAACATGGCAAGTGACTACTTACGGCAGTCCAAGTGGGTAGCAACATGGCATCATAATAAAACATGGTATAAGCAGACAATGGGAGTACCACCAGTACAGAGTCCAAGCCAGGTGGGGTTGGATCGTGTACCGGGGGGTCACACAAAGAGCTTACCTGTGACGAATAACGGGTATACCAGTTGGTACCAAGTAACACAACAAATCATATTATCACGGCTAGGCTCACTGGCCTCTAGCCTCACGAGGCTAGTCTCATCTGTCCCCACTGCTAGGCCCACTGGCCTTATCACATTTCCTTATCTCGAGTAACGTTCCCTGCACCATCTTATTGTTTATTAAGTGAGGTCAGGTCGTTCATCAATTGTTTCAAACAGATCTTAGGTTTAACCTCCGGACATGACAAAGACACACAGTGTGACTGACACTGAACTGTTGTTCCATATCCCAGGAACAGGGCTAGCTGGCTAGGTTGAGTCTCTCGAGAGTTTGCTTTACCACCTATCAGAATGCACCCCACTCAGCCGACGCTCCAGGTTTCTCACGCCCAAAGTCGTACCAAGAAAAATACATTCTCGTGACGGTCCACTTGCTAATACACTCTCCTGCACCACCCTATACGCATGGTACAACAGGCAAGTAAATCTGGCACATCCCCCGGCGCTACCGGGTATGCCTAGCTCCGGACTCCTTATCGCAGTCGAACCTGTGCCTGTCGACCCCTCCCCTCGGACAGCACAACCGAACGACTGCGCCCAACGGATGGCACAAAAGGGGCTCAACAACCTACTAGGTCACGGTTTCCATGGGACAACGGTGGTATCGCGTTCAAGGGTTCAGATTAGTGGCACTATGAATAGACCTCATCGTTGTTTCGAGGGAGGTGTTTCATTAAATCAAGTTTCATCATTCACAAGTCCAAGCAACAAAGGATTAGTCCAACACTATAACCACAATAACATAATAATATATCATCAAACAATCAAAACATTAGCAACACAATATTTTAAGCAATAGATGGTTTGCATCAACCGGGCGACTGTGGCGGAGATGCCTCCGGCCGGTGCCAGCCTCAGGTTGATAAAAGAAATAAAACAATACAGTCAACCCGGCGACTATGGCGGGGATGCCTCCGGCCGGTGCCAGCCTCAGGTTGATAAAAGAAATAAAACAATACAGTAAACCGGGCGACTGTGGCGGACATGCATGCCTCCGGCCGGTGCCAGCCTCAGATCGACTACAAAAGTTAGCACAGTTGGTTAGCGGAGTCTATTACGCATCCGTTCCTCCACGCCCAAGTCTTTGGCGGCGTTACCGTCCGACCGTTGACCCGGAAGTGGGGATTTGGGCATATAGTCTCCAAAATATGCCGGCGGATGCCACCATAGGGAGAGCAAGCCTCACCGGGTAAAAGCATCCGTCGGAAAAGCACACAATAAAGCCAAATGGTTCTCAAGCTCCGTGAGGAGGAGAGAACAAGAATCATTAAGACAAATGCCCCCAACTCCGAGGATGTAGCGCCCCGACCCCAGAACTGTACAGTGGAACGTTGTGTAACCGGTCATGCTACACAATTGAGGGTTACTGGGTTTACCAATCCCAGGCCAAAACTCATTGGCAGGTGTGCTCGGAATGGATCATCGGCACACAACACCTCAATCATGCCATAAGCTCAGACATCGCTTCCATGTATAGTAAAGAGACCGAGACTTGTGGAACGAACTGGCACATCACAGACTCTACGACACAAAGATATCATAGTTCAACTCATATAATTGAGAAGATAGCAAATGACACATCAGAGGTCACTGACCCATCATTACAACAAGCGGAAGCAAATTAAAGTTGTCTAAACAACAAGATCCAAATTATGGCCTAAGAGGCCTACAGATAAACATCCCGTGCCAGCCTGTTCCATGACGTCCCAAGCTGCCACCTAGGAACCCCAGACTACTCGTCGAAGTCAACGTAGAACCCACCTTCCAGTTCGGTGGCGTCCTCCTCTGAAACAAATAATAATCAACAAGCAAGGCTGAGTACGACGTACTCGCAAGAATTAGTAGGGCGATATAGGCCCGATGCTGACGGAGGCTGCAAAGATATATAAGTGGTTGTTTTGCATAAAGCTAGTTTTGTTTCCTTCCGAAGACTAGGACTCATGGCATCGTCTAATCAGAAGGTTTTCATAAGGGGATAAGAGGGTAACACTTTTCTCTTCGGTTCACGGGGAACCTACGGTATTCAGCAACTCCACTTATCTCCACCAAGGCACTCCCTCAAATCTCCCTCGAGGAAATGAACCTTTTAACACACGTTGATTATGCAACCTCTAGCTGCCATTTGATTAAAGGTTCAGGTTATCTATGATCTCATAATCTATTCCCAAGTTGTCCATAACCGCGGACACGGCTTTTCGGAAAGATTGAACCCTGCAGGGGTGTACTGTTTTTACCATTGGTACCGTCCGACCCCTTGCCTGAACATTTAGCTCTCTTCCGGGGAAAGCCGGCAGGGCAGGCGCGGTTAAACCTTTACAAAGCATGAGACTATCCAAGGGTCATCGTGACGACAGGACAAGTTCAACGCCTATTTCAACACCCTGCCCCATCGCCACTCCTATCACCTCCATCATCATCATCTTCATCATCGTCTTCGGCCACACACCCGCAAATAGAAAGCGCAAACTAGAGGACCCTTGGATACGCCCGTACTAATTATTCGGTTAGTAAGGAGCCCATACTCCCACCTTTGGAAGCACGCTCGGTCTTGGTTCAAGAGATAAGAACTCACACCTAGGGGCCAGAACGAGACAAAACACCATCCCGATGGCAACTCATCCCAGCCTTCTTAGCAATTAATTATCAACACAAGTCTCCACCAATGTCCGAACATTCCATTCACTTCACAATTATGGAAATAATCAACGGACAACTTAAGCATTCGACTAAGCATGGCTAAGCATATCTAAGCATAACATACAACAGGTATGATTGATCTCCGGCCAACACTTCAACCTATGGTTCATAGGTGTGGAAACAGGTAATGGTTCAGGGAGCATGCAATGATAGGATATTATATATACTGACCAAAACTTGTCACCAGAATCGAATGCAATAATATGGTGGATAAAATACTTGGGTAATATGATATATGCCAAGAAGGTTAGGTTAGCTCTTGCCTTGTTGATAACGATGGTCGCACTGGTTGTCGAGGTATTGTGGTGGAACCTCGACTCCTGAATCTACCGGAACACAAACAATAACAGGAAACGAAATAAATACCACGAAGACAAGGTGCAATGCACAATCATGATGAGATGATCATATTATGCAATAAAAAGTATTTGGGCAAGTCCCACAAGTTAAATGGAACCCCTACATCAATTATTATAATTAACGGGTTAAAACTCCATCTTTAACTTAGTGAAATAGCTAATTATACCAAATGTCCAGTACTGAAATATTAAGTAAATATGCATGAAAATGGCATTATTAGATAGGTATTAATCCACTGATCATTTTGGTATATCATTTGCAATTTTTGAGTTAATATTCAACAAGTTATGATATTCCCAATATTTGATTTAATTCTGCCATTTATTTATTTTTAAGGGGCAGCACCAAAATTAAATCTACAAGTCTCTCAAATGTCATATTCTGGTAGCTTAAGGCTTGCTGAACATTTTGAGCTATTGTTCATAATTTTTGAGCAAATACAACTCAAGTTATGCATTTTCTAAAAATGGAATTAAATCTGCCATTTTAGTAAATTTAATGAAACAGCAATTTAAATGTTCATTATTGCATGGGAAAATGGAACTAGCATGTAGATGTTGTTTTCCTGAACATTTTGAGAGCTTAACCATAATTTTTGGACAATTATTCATAAAGTTATGGAATTTCCAAATTCAACAATATTTCTGCCATTTTAGTCTTCAGCAATTAAAGGCAATTTATTTTGACCAATTAAATTAACCAATGGTACTAACAGATAGACATTTTATTGCTGAGCATTTTGACATATTATTTGCAATTTTTGGACAAGTGGTTCAAAAGTTATGCCATTTCAAAGTTTAACATCATTTTCTGTTTATTGTTTTAATTCCAGAGATTAATGCCGAAATGTTTTTCACCGGGCCAGTGGCTAGCCAGAGCCACTGACTGGTGGGCCGGCTGCCACGGTGGCAGCCACGTCGACCGGCCGGCCCACTGCCAGGTTTGACCAGGGCAGGGATGCCAGGACCGGCGCGTCCGCGACGGCGGCCGACGGCACGGCCGCGGACGGATCCGGCGAGGGAGGCCGTGTGGGGGGCGTGCGTCGTGTCTTTGGGAGTCACCTCGACGAGGGCGACCGAACGGTGGCGGCGCCGCCCCAAATGGGTCACCGGACCGATGGCTACGACGGCGACCGGCGGCGGCCCGAACACGAGCTACATCGACGCGTCGATCTAGGGGGAGAGAGGAGGGACGGTGAGATCCGGGAGGAGCGCAAGCTCACCCTGGTGACGCTGGTGCAGGTGGTGAGGCCGGAGAGGGACGGAGACGGCGGCGATTTGCGGTGGACGGCGGCGGCAGTGCCGGAGAAGACGAGTACGACGGCCTCGATCCCGTGCTCCCGGCTCCGATTGCTCCAAGCAGGAGGACGAGGACGACGAGGCGAGGACGATGGCGCGCTCGGCTTGCCCTGGGGGAGCTCCGGTAGTCGGCGATGTGGCGGCGGCGCTCGGCTATGTCGCGGCCATGGCGCGGGGCGGCTAGAGTTAGGGTTTCGCGGGGAGAGTGAGGGAGAGAGAGAGCAGGGGGTCACGGGGTGCTCCTTTATGCGCCAAGGGGGGCCATGGAGCAAGGAGGAGGCAGGGGAGGCCACGGGTGCACGGCGGCCATGGCGACAGGGTTTCCCCTGTCGCCACAGTGAGGAAGGAGCTGATAGTGGGGACCCACTGTCAGTGTTTTAATCTTTTCCTTCTTTTTATTTTCCAGAAAAGTTTAGGCAATTAATTGAGGCTCTTAATTAATTTTAAAAATTCTGGAAAAATTCACAGAGCCAACATATATTATTTGGAACCTGTGATAAAAATTTCAGCCCATTTGGAAAACATTTTATGTGTTAACATTTTAGAATTTGCCCTCTTGCATCTTAGGGTTTTATCCAAATATTTGCATTTGCCATTGCATTAAATTTGGCAACAATTATATTTGTTGTGGTAAGAACTTCCTGGACAAATATGAGAATTTGATTTGAGGTTTTGTTCACCATTCACATTATCATATTTGGTTTCTCAATTGTTGCTCCCTTATTATTTCATGTGAAGCAAGTTGAATAAATATGCCATGATGCAAACGAGATGCAAAAAGTGAAAATTTTACTCATATTTCTGGGTCCAAAAGTGGGGCTGTTACAGAGGATCACGGGCCGACATTTGTCCACACCTAGCCTCGGCGTTGAAGAAGTGGGAGAACCAAATAAAGGCAAATGCTCCATATGGCAAATATTGGCAGGTCGAAACCAACCAAGATTTGACAAAGGAAAACTCCAAACAATCATAGGAACGCATGTTTTATAGTTGTTTAGTTAGATGGTTCGACAAAGCCACGCAAGTGCGAGGCGCACAATTAATTCACACGTCATTCTAATGCATGCAAGGATGATGAATGAAACATGGCATTGCTATCTATGCTCGAAATAAACATAGCATGTAAGTATACACATGAAATCATAGGAACCAACATCAACATCGACTGGCAAGCAAAACATAGCGAGATAAAAATAGACTGGGCTCATAACAAGTGGTTAGCTTGCCTCCGAAGATTGACACCATTTGGCTTGGAGGGTCACGAACACGTCGCGGGCTAGGGTCTCGATTTTGCCGTCGCGGGAAAACACCTACGCATGTGCATAAGGTTGCTGAGCATCTAAGCATTTTAAAAAAATACAAGATCTATACCACTGGATAGAGATCTTTAAACTATGAATTTACAAATTTGAATCACCTCAAACGGAGCTACGGATAAAAAGATATGGCCCGGCGAGGTTTAACTATCTGCTGCCCATTTCGAAAAAAAAACTTAATGGACTGATTCCGAACTGGGCCGGGCCGGTCGCGCGTTTCACCGAGAATACATCTTCAGGGCTGTGAAAGCGTAACGCGCCCGATACGCTTCCACTTAACCCGACAGGTGGGGCCGGGACCCATAGGTCGGTCTCTCCTCTTCTCTCCTCCTCCTCCCTACACCCGATAGCTCCCGCACGGGAGACGCCCGGGCGAGCACGGCGCCGGCGATGGGGAGGCCAGGGGCAGTCGTCGACGGCGGGGGCGGCCACGCCGGGCCTTGCCGCACCCGCAGGAGGGGCCAGGGACACCGGGGAACCGCGGGGTCACCGACACGGTCGATCCCGAGGCGGGCATGGTGAGCGGCCATGGCGGCGGATCGGGTGGTCAGGGTGCCGGCCGCTGGGCACATGGGGGTGCCAGGCGACGGAGGAGATGGGCCCGCCATTCTACTCCGCGCCCGTGCATGGTGGCATCGGGGCTCGGGGCGTTCAGGAACGCCGCGGGCGACGGAGCGAGCTCCAAGCTCGGGCATGGCTGCTGAGCAAGGATAGCTCGTCCCCGCGCTCCTCTTCATCTTATACAGGGGGGTGAGGTGCACGTGCAGGGGAGGTGTGCAGGCGGGTTGGCTCGGGTTGGGAGGTGGTGGACGGCTCGAGCTCGTGCTCGACATGGCCTCGGTGGCCACGGCCGAATATTTGGTGGAGATTTTGTGTGGCTCTCCCTCTTGCGTTCTTGCACCAAAAGAGGAGGGCAGGGGAGAGGGAATGGAGTGGGGTTGCTAGGGTTCGCTCGGGGCTGCTTAGGGTGGCCTTATATAGGGGGAGAGGGGGAGAATTAGGTGGTGGCCGGGCGGCCATTGATAGATGACGGCCACCGGTGCACCAGCTTCCCTCCAAGCCATGAATGGGGAGGATAAGAATGGGGGGGGGGATAAGGCAGTCGTGCTGGAGGCACAGTGGCGCACGAGGTGGTACTGCTGCAGAGGATAAGGGCAGGGGCTGTGGTTTGCACAGGGTCATGCCGACACTGGCATGTCCAGAGCGCGACGCGAGCGGCGTCGTCGCGTCCCCGATGATCTAGGGCACCAAAAAGGACAAGGCTTCGCCACTGGGTTGCACTACTGCAACAAACAAGATCTAGAAGGCCAAACACAAAATTATGACAAAATGCCAATGCAAAGTTTGAAAAAAAAAACAAATGCACTCAAGGTGTTCGATGGAAAGAAACTGGACTTCCACTATGCCAATGGAACTGGGATTTTTACTGGTGATGTTGTGCTGGCATATGAGCAATGTGGTCAAGTTTCAGCCAAATTGGAGAGGGTCTCATGTGTAAACATTTTTGGGTTTCGAAAATGGCCGAAGGTTTTCGATGAAATGACCAAGGCTTTACACACCTCAGAAAAATCCCCAAAATTCACAGTAGGCTAGGATAGGTGTGTGCAGTATGTCTGTGAAGTTTCAGCTCAATTGGATACATGTAGGTTTGTCAAATAAATTGGTGTCCGAAAATGCCCTAATGGCATGGGCATGCCAAATGCACTTCCTCAAATGGTCTTGATCTGATATTGTGGATATGAGTTTCTGTAAGGGATCTTGTCAACTTGGCAAAGTGGCAATGCCAAATGATTTTTGTAGCTAGGGGTTGCTTTGGAAATTGCCATTAGGTATGAAAAGGCCATTCTAAAGGGAGTACCTCAAATATTGCTCAGATGAGGTTGGTCCAAAGGAGTGAAATGATCAGGAGGTTAAATCATGCACCTCACCAAATTGCAGAATTTTTGGATGAGTGGAAGGTGTCTAGATAATTCCTGGATTGGAAATGGCATTTTAGAAATAATGCCCAACTTGGAAATATTGCATTGAAGTATGCAATATTTTTGCATGGAATGTCTTTATATGGATATGGGAGTCCTCTGGTATTTTTAGTGGAATTTCTCCGGCAATGGAAATAGGCTTCCCTTTGGTAGGTGGAGAAAAGGGTTTAAAAGGTTCGATAATTAGGGCTAGGGTTTTCGAGAGAAAACCTGAGCATCAAAATTATCACGGGAGATGGAATGGTTCGTGGATGCTGGGGAATTTTTGAGAGAGCAATTCCCAAGTCAAATAATTCTCAAAAGTTTTGGAGGAACATTTAGGAAAAGAGAAAAAGTTTTTCAGGTGTCGGAAAACACCACTAAAATTAGGGACGAAATTTTGGGGTGTTACAAACCTTCCCCCCCTTAAAAAGAATCTCGTCCCGAGATTCGGAGACTAATAGAGATTCCCGGGGTTATACAAGATATTTCTTGTATGGTTTAATCTACCCCCATATTTAAAATATTTAAAACTTTTTCTACAAAATACTAGGGTTTAACACTCACAAGGATCAACACTTGGTAGGGTATTTCTAAAACAAACGTTATCAAGGCATGATATTTTTGTCCCACTTAATGCATTCTAAGGATGGCATGGCAGTGGCCCACGCAATTCAATCAACATAGGGTTTTTTTCACTATGGTTAAATAAACAATTAAACCTATGGTTTTTAGTTCAACCCACACAAGCATGGCAAGATCAAACAAGACCTATACACAGATCATCACTCGATAACCTGGATTTAACTTGGCCAAAACATCACTTAATTTTGCAAAACAAAATGCTAGGGATATGCTAATCATGCCCGTTCTCTACATTTATTATTTTATTTTATTTTATTTTGAAAAGCTGTATATACTTTTTCAAGTACACACAGGTTTGGAAAAAGAAAACAGGGTTTCTTTTCGAAAGAAAGCATCTGTTACGCCAATAATTGACTTACAGACACTGCGGGGTAGGGCCATCCCCAAAATCATTTTGGCAAAATTTTCCCTACGAAACACTAGAGAGACGAGGGACTGATCTCCTGAGGAAAGGATAGAAGCACACAGAGGGTTATTTCTGGCTTGCTGTCATGTGGGACCGGGTCCACCTGCTAGTCTCTTTCTTCCTTTCTATCTTCTTCCTCGCAGCATCTTCTGTCGTACCTGGCTGACTCCGAGTGCGCGAAGCACTCCTCTGCGGTACTGCTGCGCGTGCTGTCATCGACGCGGCGGCCATCACGGCTTTGGGTGCCTCGTCGATTTCGCGCCAATTGGCCGAGCATTGCACGGGATTCCTCTCTCTTCCCGCGTGAGGCTGAGCTGTGCGCGACATCCGAGCTCCGCGGCTATAAATTGCGGCCCCTGCGATCCCCTTCTTATTGCAAGCATGAGCTTCTTATCCCAGTTTCTTTGTGATTTCACTTACAGTCCGGAGCAAGCTGGCTTCCTCGAGCACCTGTTCTGTGTGCTGTGGCTCGGGTTGACCATCGGGGGGCTGCTGGTGATTCTTCTCACGGGGGTGGTCTGGTCAGCCTGTCACCTGCACGATTGGTGGTATGGCATTGTCGGGGGTGCTACGGCGGCGGTGGACGAGTTTCTTGTGGCTCCTGTGAGAGATTGGCGGACGTCCCCAGTGGCTGCTGCGGCTGCTCCTCTGGTGGGGGACGAGCTGGGAGCTCAAGCTGTCCGCCGTCGTCGCGTAGCTCGCGACACGGCTACGGGGCCTGGCTCATCTTCAGGTGGGGCCACTGCGCATGAGCAGGAGTAGGATTTTCCTGGGGTGCTCTTCCATATCTGTACTGAGGTAGTGGGAGTGTTGTATGTTGGAGTAGAACTTGTATCCTCTGTTTCTGAAATTTTCCTTATGTACTGAACTCTGTTGATGTATCAAACTTGCCTTCACCGCTGATTTAGATCCAGATTTGCATTCCTGAGATCTTTCCTTAGCTGTCACAGACCTGTTCTTGCAGCAGAGAGAATTGCAGAGGCACTATCACACAGATAGTAGAACTTGCTACTCGGGAAAATATCATTTTAGAAAGTAATGCTGCATTTTATGGCCCCAAAAACCTAAAGCAGCATGGCTCAATCATTTCAATCTTACCAGATAACAAGCACGCAATGGCTACTAAACACTCGACGCAACACAAACACACATACAAGCAAGCATAGGAATTACAAACATTCCCACAAACTCTCATCTAACATCTCATAAGCGCCACTCAGGCTAAACTAAACATATCTTACTCCGCTTGATGGCCCTTCACAGATGGTGGAGTGCGGCCGAGCCGGAGAGTGGTGTCCACGTCTCCTTCTTCCACAAGGTCGGAGGACACAGGAACACCTTCGAGGATTGGAACCTGCTCAGATGAGACTAAATGTCCCTGGAATATCGCTCAGCTACGTCCCTTTTACACTTAGCAAATTCTATTGTAAACATATCAATGTGATCATGAAATAAAAATTGGCTTCCCTCATGTGATTTCGAGAATCTGTACCATCTTTATTTTCCAATGATCATGTTTTTGTCAAATGTTTTCCCGAAATTGCATGTGTTGTTAGTTGCTAAACCTTTCTTTGTTTTGTTATTCCGCCTTAAAGCGATGAAAACAACTTTTTTTCCTATGAAGTATTCCTCTGATAGCTTTTTGCGCCGGGTTGCTTCAAAGTGTTTCGGCACCGAAAGGCGGCGCTTGTTCTGGGTTTAAACAGTTTGGCTTTTTATACCCTGTTGCTCAGCAAGTTGTTCCCACAATAGGTTTGCTGGCACCCAAAAATCTAAGGTGTCAAAGCCGGAAAACTTACGGCATAAAAATTGCAAACTGCATCTAAAGTTGACTTAAATATTAAGCATTCAACAACAAAAGACTTAGTTGTTCTTGACATATTGCCTGCAACTATTTGGATGGCTTAACAACATAAAATTTTCTTTACAGGAAGGCCGGCTCCAAGAGCAAATTCGGCTCAAGCAGTTTTATCCGCCTCTTCGCCCTCATCATCAGATTGGACGGGAGTAGGAGGGCACGACACTTCCTTAAAAGTGGTGGTGAGGGAGACCATCTTGCAACCTTGCTGGCATATCCGGAGACGGAGTGGAGAATCGCCTTCCGATCCTTCTCCTCCGAAGGAGTGCCATCCTCTTTTTCAAGAGAAAGCCGGATGCGACACGCCAAGCCTCTATTTTTGGGTAATGTGTCATCATCAGGCCAAGCGCCGTCTTCACGCCTCCTCGGATACTGGATCGAAGCCTTTCATCGAAGGTGGTAGTCGCTTCATCCAGGTTGCCAGGTAGGCTGGCGAGGATGGCAAGAGGCTCAGAGTTGCCGAGAAAATACTTGGCCATAAAGGCTCTGCCTGAAGACGGAATCCTTGGCAGTAGCTCCCCCACCTCAAGAATGCGGTCAAGCCAGTTACGCGCTGTTACCTCATGGCCATAACCTGCTGGAGCTGACAAAGCGAAGAATAAATTTGTGTTAAATAGCATTGCCTTTAACGAAAATCCATGAGTACATGGTCTTTTAAGTAAGACTTACTCAGCAGCTGGGAATCAATTGCCTCAGATTCATTGACTCGCGTGTCGAGCCGGTCCTGAACTTCACAGAGAGCATCGATTTTGCTCTGCTTCTCCGTCTCCAGGGCATCCTCGGCGTTGAGCAGACTCTCCTTGACCGACTTAAGCTCCTTCGACATTGATTTATTAAGCTTATTCAACTCAATGTTCTCGTCGCGGAGCCGGTCAAGTTTGCCCACATTGTCGGCAATTTCCTTGGCCTTGTTGATGGCATCTGCGACATAATAAACATAAGGTCAGCAGTAGGAAAAGCCGGATGCAGAAGGTCTTAAAAAATGCTGCATTCGTACCTTGGTACGTGACGCGGTCAGCTTCAAAGCCGGAGATGATGGCATCCCTGTTCGCCAGCTCAGTCTTCAGTCGGCGTATCTCCTTATTCCTCGCAGCTAAAGAGTTGATTGTTTCAGCACCAATGCGACGGTGAATCTGCATAAGGAGGCGCTAAAGCTATAAGCTAAATTGAAGGTTCAGCCGGCCTGGGAAAAGCCAATTCTAATCATCGGAGGCTAGTGTAATCCTACTGAAGGGGTTCGTTGCATAGAAAACAAAAATTTTCCTACGAAACAGGCGGAAGAAACCCAACGGATCTAGATCTATTAGACGAAGGTAGCGAAGATGAGATCCAATCTCTTACCCTTGAAGAACGAACAAAGCCTTTTGTCGATGCAGGGGTTGCTCTGTCGATCCCCGCATCTAGACTCATCTAGTCGTGAGGAGATGTATTATCCGATCCGAGATCCAATCCGACGAAGCGCCACATGAGCAACACCTCCGTGGTATCCACACGTACAGCTCGATGAAGACTTCCTCTCCTTGATCCCGCAAGCGAGGAGGAAGTGGCTCGCGAGATTCCAGCAGCACGACGGCGTGGTGGTGGATATGGTGGAGAAATTCCTGCAGGGCTTCGCCAAGCGGCTGCAGGAGAGAGGAGGGAAGTGGGAGAGGGAGGCGGCGTCTAGGATATCATGGGGTTACGCCCCAGCCCTGCTCTCCCTCATATATAGGCGTGGGGGGGCTGTCTTGGCCCCTCCTCCAAGCCCTAGGGCCGGCGGCTTGAGCGAACTTGTTCCCCAAGTCAGCCTCCTAGGGTTTTGGGTGCCTCCCACATGTGTGGCCGCATGGGCCTTGGGGACGATCGTGGTATTGTCGAATCTAGCCGCGATAGGGGTGCCATCAAGCTAAGTAGAGAGGTGGGTATAGGAGATGCGGGATATTCCGGTGACGGGATAAGCACGAGTTTACCCAGCTTCGGATCTCACAACGGTGGCGAAACCCTACATGCTGCTATAATTCACTATAAGGCAATATGCGCCAATTACAATGAAGGTTAGAGCGTATGTCTCAGATCGTTGTCTGTTGCCCTAAGGCGTCCCGTAGGCCGGCTTATAAAGACGTCCAGACCTAGGGCTTACAGGAGGAAACCTAACCGACTAAGTCACAGAGTTCTACTCTAACCCGGCTTGGGCCTTGCCTTGAATGCTAAGTCATCCTCAATGTAGGCCGGCTTCTGGAACCTTCCCTTAGCCGGATGGGCCTCCTGCGCTTCATCGTACTGGGCCGCCCGGTAAGCCGGAATTCGGCTTACCACCACTATGGGCCACCCTGGTACGCTAGCTTTAGTCACCTTCGTGAGGGTACCTGTTCGGCATAACCCCAACAGTAGCCCCCGGAAAGCTTCAAGTACTTTAGCGGTTGGCTTCAATCTTCCGACAATATGTTGTCTGGAAATTTCTTCATCCGTTGTCGGACTTGGAGCATTCCTAGAAACTTATAGCCATGCCAAACAGCTTTGTCGATTTCTGTGTGCCGGCTCTTCATGCCGAAAAGCACTTTGGTGCGTATTGACATGCGTCCATCGATTTGATGGGTTTGTCAAACCCGACAGAGTGAGTAGTGTGGCATCTTTGAATGCGGGGCTAGTTTCCATTTTTCCCGCGCGGGAACCGAGGCGTCGGAGGTAAGGAGCTCCTCACAACGGTCCGATTCCATGACGCGTGGCGGATTTTCCATTCCGGACCGTTGCACGAATCTCGGCACGTCCACTATAAAAGCTGGCCGCCTCGTCTTCATCGCGGTCACCGGTTCATTCGCAACCCTAGCACATCTCCAGATCTCATCTCCCCGAGCTCGAGTTCTTCCATCGCATTCCCGAGCTCCATGGCATGCAGTGCGCCGGGCTCTCCCATCATTGACGCCATGCCCCTTGACTCGGCGCCGCCGATGGGTGGTCCTGTTTCCGCCGCCACCGCCATCGACTTTGTGCCATCCGCCGCTCCCACTGCTTCTCCTTCCCCCACTCCGGTGGACTCCTCTGCCACAACTTCCCGAGATGAAATCGCCTTGGCCCAAGCCGCAGCCGAAGCTCCAGCCGCAGCCGAAGCTCCAGCCGCAGAAGCATCGGCTTCTACAACTGCTGCTGACGTGGCCGAGGAAGCTCGGGCCATGGAAGAGGAAGAAGAAGAGGAAGTCGGCGACAATCAAGGTGCTGCCAACAAACCTACCCACAACTGGGCTTGCTCAGGTGTAGCGCCCCGACCCCAGAACTATACAGTGGAACGTTGTGTAACCGGTCATGCTACACAATTGAGGGTTACTGGGTTTACCAATCCCAGGCCAATACTCCTTGGCAGGTGTGCTCGGAATGGATCATCGGCACACAACACCTCAATCATGCCATAAGCTCAGACATCGCTTCCATGTATAGTAAAGAGACCGAGACTTGTGGAACGAACTGGCACATCACAGACTCTACGACACAAAGATATCATAGTTCAACTCATATAATTGAGAAAGATAGCAAATGACACATCAGAGGTCACTGACCCATCATTACAACAAGCGGAAGCAAATTAAAGTTGTCTAAACAACAAGATCCAAATTATGGCCTA
This sequence comes from Puccinellia tenuiflora, assembly GCA_012064385.1. Classification (NCBI taxonomy): domain Eukaryota; kingdom Viridiplantae; phylum Streptophyta; class Magnoliopsida; order Poales; family Poaceae; genus Puccinellia; species Puccinellia tenuiflora. The sequence goes on along the minus strand of QRDG01000212.1, from coordinate 108,161 downwards.
AGAGGCCTACAGATAAACATCCCGTGCCAGCCTGTTCCATGACGTCCCAAGCTGCCACCTGGGAACCCCAGACTACTCGTCGAAGTCAACGTAGAACCCACCTTCCAGTTCGGTGGCGTCCTCCTCTGAAATAAAATAATAAGCAACAAAGCAAGGCTGAGTACGACGTACTCGCAAGAATTAGTAGGGCGATATAGGCCCGATGCTGACGGAGGCTTCAAAGCTATATAAATGATTGTTTTGCATAAAGCTAGTTTTTCCTTCCGAAGACTAGGACTCATGGCATCGTCTAATCAGAAGGTTTTCATAAGGGGATAAGAGGTAACACTTTTCTCTTCGGTTCACGGGGAACCTACTGTATTCAGCAACTCCACTTATCTCCACCAAGGCACTCCCTCGAATCTCCCTCGAGGAAATGAACCTTTATCACACGTTGATTATGCAACCTCTAGCTGCCATTTGATTAAAGGTTCAGGTTCTCTATGATCTCACCTATCTCACCAAGATTTGTCCATAACCGTGGACACGGCTTTTCGAAAAGATTAAACCCTGCAGGGGTGTACTGTTTTTACCATTGGTACCGTCCGACCCCTTGCCTATGCAATTTAGCTCTCTTCCGGGGAAAGCCGGCAGGGCGGGCGCGGTTAAACCTTTACAAAGCATGAGACTATCCAAGGGCCATCGTGACGACAGGACAAGTTCAGCGCCTATTTCAACACCCTGCCCCATCGCCACTCCTATCCCCACCATCATCATCATCATCTTCATCGGCCACACACTCGCAAATGGAAAGCGCAAACTAGAGGACCCTTGGATACGCCCGCACTAATTATTCGGTTAGTAAGGAGCCCATACTCCCACCTTTGGAAGCACGCTCGGTTCTTGGTTCGGTCGATAAGAACTCACACCTAGGGGCCAGAACGAGACAAAACACCATCCCCGATGGCAACTCATCCCAGCCTTCTTAGCAATTTATTATCAACACAAGTCTCCACCACTGCCCGAACATTCCATTCACTTCACAATTATGGAAATAATCAACGGACAACTCTAGCATTCGACTAAGCATGGCTAAGCATATCTAAGCATAAATACAACATATATGAAATATCTCAGGCCAACACATCAACCTATGGTTCATAGGTGGGGAAACAGATAATGGTTCAGGGAACATGCAATTGATAGGATATTATATACACTGACCAAAACTTGTCACCAGAATCGAATGCGATATTATGGTGGATAAAATACTTGGGTAATATGAGATATGCCAAGAAGGTTAGGTTAGCTCTTGCCTTGCTGGTAGTACTGGTCGCGCTGGTTGTCAAGGTATTGTGGTGGAACCTCGACTCCAGAATCTACCGAAACACAAACAACACAAGAAAGGAAATAAATAACAAGAATACAAGGTGCAATGCACAATCATGATGATATGGTCATATTTTGCATTGGAAAGGTATTGGGCATCTCCCACAAGTTAAATGGAACCCCTAAAATAAATATTGCGATTAACGGGTCAAAACTCCATCTTTAACTTAGTGAATTAGGTGAATATCCGAAATGTCCAGTACTGAAATATGAGGTAAATATGCATGAAAATGACATTATTTGATAGATATTAACCCACTGATCGTTTTGGTACCTTGTTTGCATTTTTCCGATTAACGGTGAGGAAATAGTGATTTAAACGGTTAAGCAATTGATATCATTTTAACCAATACGAAAATGACATCAAAGTAAAAGTTATTTGCATGCTGTGATATTAACATAGGTAGATAGAATTTGCTTTGCTGGTCATTTTGGTATATCATTTGCAATTTTTGAAGTATTATTCACCAAGTTATGAATTATTCAAAACGGGACTTAAATCTGCCATTTTAGCAATTTTTGGTAAACAGCACTAAAAATTAATTCCCCAACTCTCTCAAATGACATGAAGTGATAGCTTATTGTCCACTGATCATTTTGAGCTATTGAACACAATTTTTGGACAAATAGAACTCAAGTTATGGAATTAACAATTTCAATATTATTTCTGCCATTTTAGTATTCAGCAAGTAAAGGCAATTTATTTTGACCAATTAAATTACCCAAAGGTACTAACAGATAGACATTTTGGTGCTGAGCATTTTGACATATTATTTGCAATTTTTGGACAAGTGGTTCAAAAGATATGCAATTTCCAAAATTTGAATAATTAACCGATGATTTGCATTTCACGTTTTAATTTCAAATTCAAAATTCATTTGCATGTGTGAGTGACATATTTGAATAGGTTATGAAATTATAAACTCTCTGATACTTTGTTTGAATTTTTCTGAGCTACCAATTAATAGATATTGCAATTTCTATTTTCTGTAATTTTCTGAAATTCATAAAACAGGAACTGCTGACGTCATCATGACGTCACTAGCAGGCAGCGGCGTGTTGATCATGATTCTGTCGATTTCGCTCGAAATTGGACGCGGGCAGTAGCTCTAGGCGCTAGAGGTGGAGGAGAGGAGCAAGGGGAGCGGCGCATTGGACCATTTGGTCACCGGAAAATGCGCCGGCGACCATGTCCAGCGGCGGCGGACGATGGAGCACGGCGGCAGCGCTGCACAGCGAGGGAGGGAGAGGGAGGAGAGGTGGACGAGCACCAGGAGCTCACCACGATTGCATTGTAGGGGACGGCAAGGCACGGGGAGGCCTGGCGGCGGCGCAATGGTGATCGACGGCGGCGACCCGAGTCGGAGAAGACGCGGCGGCGACGGCGACAGCGGGACTCCCGGCTCGATTCACTTGGCGGGGAGGAAGAGGAGCTCGAGGCGGAGCTCACGGCGGCGTCGGCGTGGGCTCAGGCGGCCGGAGTCGTCGGCGATTGGAGCGGCAGGCCGTCGGCGTCCATGGCGGGTACGGGCTAGGGTTAGGGTTTCCAGAGGGGAAAAGCGAGGGGAGAGAGAGCAGGGGGTCACGGGGTGCTCCTTTATGCGCCAAGGGGGCCATGGAGCAAGGAGGAGGCAGGGGAAGCCACGGGCGCACGGCGGCCATGGCGCCAGTGCTTCTCCTGGCGCCACAGTGAGAGAGGGATGACAGGTGGGTCCCCCCTGTCAGGGATTTTTCTTTTTCTATTTTTTTACAGAAATTCCAGTAGCACTTTGTATTTAATTGAGGCCTCTAAACCTTTTTTAAAAATCCTGGAAAAATTCACAGGGCCTTTATATATTATGGGGAGCCTGTGATAAAATTTGTAGGCCATTTGCAAAATCATTTATGTGGCATCATTTCAGAATTTGCCCTCTTGCATTTTAGGGCTTTATTTAAACATTTGATTTTGCTAAGCATTTAAAATTGGCAAAAATCAATTTGGTAGTTCTTGGAACTTCCTGGACAAATATGTTAAGTAGATTTTCAATTTGTTCACCATTTAATTCATCACATTTGAGTTTTATATTGTTGCCCCTTTATTATTTCATGTGAGGCAAGTTTAAATGAGTGATGCCATGATGCAATTGAGATGCAAAAAGTGAAAAATTTACCCATATTTTAGGGTACCAAATCTGGGCTGTTACAATTCTATCCCCCTTACAAGAATCTCGCCCCGAGATTCCTAGAGTAGGAAGAGAGAGAGGAGGGAAACATGACAACTCTTAACTTCAATGATCTTCTTGATCCCACGATGATCCTCCTTGTTGCAGAGAGTAAGGTAGCAGCATGACGTGACGACGAGAAGTCAGAAGATAGTTCAAGGAGACAGACAAATTTTCACCAAGGGTTGGAAATATGAACTTTGCACAAGACCATAAGCCATTGGGGAAAACTAGGAACAACTTGACCAAACAAAGGTCGAGCAGAGGGTAGGGGAATGACCGAGAGACATTTTTAGCAACACCACGTTAATGTTCTCCTCGATGTTCTAGATACCACTATCAGGCTTCGAAAAAGCCTTAAATAGGTCATCAAGTGGAGGTCGGACCTTTAAGATTGCGAAGAGACCATAAGGGTAACTTCTAGAATATGTAGCACAATATCCTCATGGAGAGTGGTTTGATTTTACGAAAGGCAAGAGGATATCACGATAGACCTTCCAGTTAAGTAGGGCAACCACCACCTCAAACTTTCCGGATTCACACAAGGCCTACGTTATACTCTTAAGAAACACCAACCATCATTTCTGCTTGAGATTCAGATTTGGTTAAGCGTGCGGATATTTCAGACTTGACACGTCCGAGAGAGGAGTTACAACAGTTAACAAGGGGTAAGGATCTCAAGAATTGACTATAGTGTAAGGCTCCAGAACACAAGCTAGAGTGCGATCAAAGTCCTGGGATTCCAAAACAATAACAATTGCTAAGAATATCCGATTACCACCTCAATATGCATCCTCAACAGTCTCGAGCCCGAGTAGCTCGGAGGTAGATGGATAAGGAAGGGTAAGAGCATCACTTCACCAAGTATGTCATGAGACTCAGCACGACCTCTTGATATAAAAGAGTGTGACACCCTATGGTTGAACAGAACAAAAGCTAGACAAGCCTCTGATTCTGCGGATTACAAAACTTTACCCTGGCCGAGGAATGGACGAGGTACCGGAGTTTGTTTCTCCTAACATCCCGAGGTGGAATGTCTTGACGGACCACAAGGGTAACATGCATCGGGACACACCAATGCACGATAACACTTGACTGTCAACTGACAGATAAAGGTCGGACAACAGATTAAGAGTAAGAAAACGGACTAGCAACAATATCAAGATAATGCAGAAGCCCTTGTTAGCACTCTTCCGACAACTAGTGCCGAAATTGTTTCAGGAATCGGTGTTACCGGAGGAATCACAAAGATAGCTGGGAAACTCGCGATGAGCACTCTTATCTTGATCTAGATGGTTTCATGACAGAATATCCAGCTATAGCTCGTGACAGAGAGGAGGTTTGTTGCCGCATTTCAATTACGACTACAACCACCAAATTGAAGATTAACTTCAAACATGGCCAACCTAACGTAGGGTTTGACAATTAACATCATGATTCAACGGGAAAGATCTTGGGTTAAAGATCAGCTTCATGTACTAGGACTCACAAACAGCATAGTGCTCACATGGGTGACAACCCTCATGAATCAATACACTAGAATTCCAGTACAATCCGGGACCTTCGGTTCAAGACCATGGGCCATAACTCAAAGAGAGGAATACTCGATTAGGTGCGAAACATTTTCAAGGCTTCGGATGTCTTGCACCTTCTTCTTCATTGGGTGAGAACAACGGAGTTTACTTCGGTTTCTGGAAACGGAAACAACCTAACCAGTAGACTAAAGGTAGGAACCAACCTCGTGAACCTAATTTTGACCCAACTACAAATCAAATAGAGGTAAGGTGACTCAGAGTTAGAGCGAGTTGGGTAAGGAGTAAAAAGAATCCTAAGAGGGTTTTCACAACTCATTTTCAGTTCATAAATAACTTTTACTACACTAGACTCAACTTCGACCAATAGAACGGGTTTCCTACAGGCAGTACTGCTCTGATACCAATTTGTAGCGCCCCGACCCCAGAACTATACAGTGGAACGTTGTGTAACCGGTCATGCTACACAATTGAGGGTTACTGGGTTTACCAATCCCAGGCCAATACTCCTTGGCAGGTGTGCTCGGAATGGATCATCGGCACACAACACCTCAATCATGCCATAAGCTCAGACATCGCTTCCATGTATAGTAAAGAGACCGAGACTTATGGAACGAACTGGCACATCACAGACTCTACGACACAAAGATATCATAGTTCAACTCATATAATTGAGAAAGATAGCAAATGACACATCAGAGGTCACTGACCCATCATTACAACAAGCGGAAGCAAATTAAAGTTGTCTAAACAACAAGATCCAAATTATGGCCTAAGAGGCCTACAGATAAACATCCCGTGCCAGCCTGTTCCATGACGTCCCAAGCTGCCACCTGGGAACCCCAGACTACTCGTCGAAGTCAACGTAGAACCCACCTTCCAGTTCGGTGGCGTCCTCCTCTGAAACAAAATAATAAGCAACAAAGCAAGGCTGAGTACGACGTACTCGCAAGAATTAGTAGGGCGATATAGGCCCGATGCTGACGGAGGCTTCAAAGCTATATAAATGGTTGTTTTGCATAAAGCTAGTTTTTCCTTCCGAAGACTAGGACTCATGGCATCGTCTAATCAGAAGGTTTTCATAAGGGGATAAGAGGTAACACTTTTCTCTTCGGTTCACGGGGAACCTACTGTATTCAGCAACTCCACTTATCTCCACCAAGGCACTCCCTCGAATCTCCCTCGAGGAAATGAACCTTTATCACACGTTGATTATGCAACCTCTAGCTGCCATTTGATTAAAGGTTCAGGTTCTCTATGATCTCACCTATCTCACCAAGATTTGTCCATAACCGTGGACACGGCTTTTCGAAAAGATTAAACCCTGCAGGGGTGTACTGTTTTTACCATTGGTACCGTCCGACCCCTTGCCTATGCAATTTAGCTCTCTTCCGGGGAAAGCCGGCAGGGCGGGCGCGGTTAAACCTTTACAAAGCATGAGACTATCCAAGGGCCATCGTGACGACAGGACAAGTTCAGCGCCTATTTCAACACCCTGCCCCATCGCCACTCCTATCCCCACCATCATCATCATCATCTTCATCGGCCACACACTCGCAAATGGAAAGCGCAAACTAGAGGACCCTTGGATACGCCCGCACTAATTATTCGGTTAGTAAGGAGCCCATACTCCCACCTTTGGAAGCACGCTCGGTTCTTGGTTCGGTCGATAAGAACTCACACCTAGGGGCCAGAACGAGACAATACACCATCCCCGATGGCAACTCATCCCAGCCTTCTTAGCAATTTATTATCAACACAAGTCTCCACCACTGCCCGAACATTCCATTCACTTCACAATTATGGAAATAATCAACGGACAACTCTAGCATTCGACTAAGCATGGCTAAGCATATCTAAGCATAAATACAACATATATGAAATATCTCAGGCCAACACATCAACCTATGGTTCATAGGTGGGGAAACAGATAATGGTTCAGGGAACATGCAATTGATAGGATATTATATACACTGACCAAAACTTGTCACCAGAATCGAATGCGATATTATGGTGGATAAAATACTTGGGTAATATGAGATATGCCAAGAAGGTTAGGTTAGCTCTTGCCTTGCTGGTAGTACTGGTCGCGCTGGTTGTCAAGGTATTGTGGTGGAACCTCGACTCCAGAATCTACCGAAACACAAACAACAGAAGAAAGGAAATAAATAACAAGAATACAAGGTGCAATGCACAATCATGATGATATGGTCATATTTTGCATTGGAAAGGTATTGGGCATCTCCCACAAGTTAAATGGAACCCCTAAAATAAATATTGCGATTAACGGGTCAAAACTCCATCTTTAACTTAGTGAATTAGGTGAATATCTGAAATGTCCAGTACTGAAATATGAGGTAAATATGCATGAAAATGACATTATTTGATAGATATTAACCCACTGATCGTTTTGGTACCTTGTTTGCATTTTTCCGATTAACGGTGAGGAAATAGTGATTTAAACGGTTAAGCAATTGATATCATTTTAACCAATACGAAAATGACATCAAAGTAAAAGTTATTTGCATGCTGTGATATTAACATAGGTAGATAGCATTTGCTTTGCTGGTCATTTTGGTATATCATTTGCAATTTTTGAAGTATTATTCATCAAGTTATGAATTATTCAAAACGGGACTTAAATCTGCCATTTTAGCAATTTTTGGTAAACAGCACTAAAAATTAATTCCCCAACTCTCTCAAATGACATGAAGTGATAGCTTATTGTCCACTGATCATTTTGAGCTATTGAACACAATTTTTGGACAAATAGAACTCAAGTTATGGAATTAACAATTTCAATATTATTTCTGCCATTTTAGTATTCAGCAAGTAAAGGCAATTTATTTTGACCAATTAAATTACCCAAAGGTACTAACAGATAGACATTTTGGTGCTGAGCATTTTGACATATTATTTGCAATTTTTGGACAAGTGGTTCAAAAGATATGCAATTTCCAAAATTTGAATAATTAACCGATGATTTGCATTTCACGTTTTAATTTCAAATTCAAAATTCATTTGCATGTGTGAGTGACATATTTGAATAGGTTATGAAATTATAAACTCTCTGATACTTTGTTTGAATTTTTCTGAGCTACCAATTAATAGATATTGCAATTTCTATTTTCTGTAATTTTCTGAAATTCATACAACAGGAACTGCTGACGTCATCATGACGTCACTAGCAGGCAGCGGCGTGTTGATCATGATTCTGTCGATTTCGCTCGAAATTGGACGCGGGCAGTAGCTCTAGGCGCTAGAGGTGGAGGAGAGGAGCAAGGGGAGCGGCGCATTGGACCATTTGGTCACCGGAAAATGCGCCGGCGACCATGTCCAGCGGCGGCGGACGATGGAGCACGGCGGCAGCGCTGCACAGCGAGGGAGGGAGAGGGAGGAGAGGTGGACGAGCACCAGGAGCTCACCACGATTGCATTGTAGGGGACGGCAAGGCACGGGGAGGCCTGGCGGCGGCGCAATGGTGATCGACGGCGGCGACCCGAGTCGGAGAAGACGCGGCGGCGACGGCGACAGCGGGACTCCCGGCTCGATTCACTTGGCGGGGAGGAAGAGGAGCTCGAGGCGGAGCTCACGGCGGCGTCGGCGTGGGCTCAGGCGGCCGGAGTCGTCGGCGATTGGAGCGGCAGGCCGTCGGCGTCCATGGCGGGTACGGGCTAGGGTTAGGGTTTCCAGAGGGGAAAAGCGAGGGGAGAGAGAGCAGGGGGTCACGGGGTGCTCCTTTATGCGCCAAGGGGGCCATGGAGCAAGGAGGAGGCAGGGGAAGCCACGGGCGCACGGCGGCCATGGCGCCAGTGCTTCTCCTGGCGCCACAGTGAGAGAGGGATGACAGGTGGGTCCCCCCTGTCAGGGATTTTTCTTTTTCTATTTTTTTACAGAAATTCCAGTAGCACTTTGTATTTAATTGAGGCCTCTAAACCTTTTTTAAAAATCCTGGAAAAATTCACAGGGCCTTTATATATTATGGGGAGCCTGTGATAAAATTTGTAGGCCATTTGCAAAATCATTTATGTGGCATCATTTCAGAATTTGCCCTCTTGCATTTTAGGGCTTTATTTAAACATTTGATTTTGCTAAGCATTTAAAATTGGCAAAAATCAATTTGGTAGTTCTTGGAACTTCCTGGACAAATATGTTAAGTAGATTTTCAATTTGTTCACCATTTACTTCATCACATTTGAGTTTTATATTGTTGCCCCTTTATTATTTCATGTGAGGCAAGTTTAAATGAGTGATGCCATGATGCAATTGAGATGCAAAAAGTGAAAAATTTACCCATATTTTAGGGTACCAAATCTGGGCTGTTACATCAGGGGTGGATGATGGCGAACTGATGGGAATGGCAACTAATGGAGCCATCCCTCCGTCCTCCGAGTCTGCGCCGTCTTGGCGATCTACTTTTGGCGACTCGGCTCCGACTCCTATCAAGGATGAACGGGTAATTCTCTCTTCCCATATTGCCAGGGGGTTCTCTTTGCCGCCCTCGACTTTCTTGATCAAGATATTGGACCATTATGGTCTCCAACTCCACAACATCACCCCGAATAGCCTCCTCTACATATCCGGCTTCGTAGCTCTGTTCGAAGTCTACTTAGGATTAGTTCCTAGGTTATACTTCTTCCAGTACTGCTTCAGAGTCAAGAGGTAGATAGTTCAGAAGGAGCTACTGGTTGCCGGCTCCATCAGCTTCAACTACCACCGGGATATAGATTGGTACCCTCAGGTGCAAATTGTGGATTCGGCTAAGGGGTGGGCGTCCACCTTCTTCTATTGCAAGGACGTGGCGCCTCCAAACTGGCTGCAGGGGCTCGCTCCTTTTGAAGATAGGGCCGGCATTCCCCTGCCCTCGTGGAAGAAGAAGCCGGCAACAAGAATGCCGGTGAAGCTTGCCGCCATCAAGGCAAGGATCTTGGAGCTGACCTCCGGCTCCCCTCCCCTAACTGGGGAGGACACAATAATCTGCTGGATGAAGAGACGGATCCAGCCCCTCCAACATCATGCTCGGTTTTTGTGCGAGTACACGGGGGACTCTGATCCCATGTGGATCAGTGAGAAGGACCTGGAGCAAGACCTCTTTGAGGCTCGCTTCAACAAGCTCATCAAAGCCCGGCCTAATGAAGTCCGGCAATACGAAGAATTGTTGTCGATGTATACGGCAACCAACCCTCCCCCAAAGGTACTTTGTCGAACCAAAGTTCAATTCTTTAAGGAATTCGGGTTTGCCTTTAATGGACTAATATGTAATATGCTAGATTCCCGGAGTCTCCACCGCTCGTCCTGCTGGCACGTCATCATCCAGCAAGGCGCCCAAGCGGCCCATCTCCTTTTCTTCGGCTCCTACAGAAAGCCGGAAGAGGAAAAGTCAGTCTACTATGATTGGCGTTAAGTCATCCGAGGATGACGATGCTCTCGCTGGGCTCAACATCCCCAATAAGAAGTAAGTCGGCTAAAGCATCTCTTCTTTGTTCTACAATACTGCCGGATCTTCTAATCTTACTCCTTTGTCTTTGCAGGATAAAGAAGGGCGCACCTTTAAAGCAAAAGGTGTGTGCCACGTGGAGGAAGGCATGTCCCGCTATTCCTCCCCCAACTCCTTCGGCTTCGAAGCCGACACCAGTGGAGGAGAGCTCCACCCGTATCATGGCGGTAGGTCCGACTCTCGGGAGAGCCGGGATTACACCTCCCACCCAATGGACGGAGATGACAGGGAAGGTGACAAAACCTTCCTCTCCAAGGGCTGAAGCTCCGGCTAATGATGTCCCGACTTTTCCTCCAATTAAGGCAGAGGCCTTTGTAACAACCCAAGTTTTTCAAATTTTTGGAAAATCAGAAAGATCAAAAACTTTTTGAAAATTATAATTATTTTGTTTTGGAAATCCAAAAAAATCATGCATGCATCATTCTCTTGCTTGATTGCATTTATTTTTTTTCCAAAAGATCGAATTCTATTTCCACTTTAAAACCCTATTTGAGAAAATATCATAAAGGGGCCTGTTATGCCCTATATAATATTTTGGTTTCTATGATTTTATTTGATGGCCAAGTATAGTGCCAAAGTGTTCTGTTTAGAATAAGCTTTGTAAAAAGTATTTTATCAAATTAATTGGAAAAGATTTGTTTTTATTTTGACTTTGGAAAATATCACCAATTACCATTTAAAATGCCAAGGGTAATTGTGGTAATTTTATTTTGGGTAAAAATAACAAAAATGAGATTATCATTGTTTATACCACATGATACTACTCATATTATTTAAGTTCAAAAGATTTCTTAATAGCCTATTTATTAAATTGACATAAAGGTGCCAATTATGTAAATATGCCATATTTTGTTTTTTTTATTTAAAAATAAAATATTATGGAAAAGGTTCCAAAGTATTTAAAAGGATTATTTTGATTTTACAAAATTATTCAAATTGGTTTGAACCAATTTGAACTTGTATTTCAAAAGTTATTTCAATTTCAGAAAAAGAAAAGGAACAAGAAAAAAATGGAAAAGGCCAACTGGGCCGAAACCCAGCCAGCAGCCCATCTCCCCCCCCTTTCCTCTCTCCCCGAGCGCAGCCCAACACCGGTCCGGCCCGCGTCTCCCTCCTCTCTCTCGCTGACATCGCGGTCCCACTTGTCAGCACCGACACAACACGGTCGTCTTCCCCAAATTTCCGCCCGCGACATGGCAAGCCAGCACCGGCGATCCTCGTCTTCAATTCGCGCTTTTAAGACCGAGATCGACGCCATCGAGTACCCCTATAAAATCCCCACCTCGCCTCTCTCCTCTGCCCCAAAAATCCCTCTCCGAGAGCCCCCAGGCTGCTCCCAATCGAGCTCGAAGCACCACGACGGCCGCTGGCGATTTTCGATCATCGTGTGCGTGCTCGACCGATGACCACCGCACGGGAGCCCACTCCAGCGAGGAATTCCGGCCGTACCCGTGCACATCGACGACGCCCCTCCCGCCACCGAGCTCGCCCCGACGTCCTGCAGCCCACGTTTATTCGGAGAGTCACGAAGACTTTGGTGGTTGCTACTCCTGCCACTCCTGTTGCCAAGGCAAGTGGCACACTTGCATACTTTTCGTCCTATTATTTTGATATATGCATTGTTGTAGCTTTTACTTAGAAAATTTGCATGATAGGCTTATTAGTATTGCTATGCTAGACCTGTTTAGTATTACCCTAGAATATTCATAAGTGTCTAGTACCTATATGATAACTTAGTAGAATAGGTAAATGCTATGCTATGTGTTTTGTATCAAAAGCTAATGAAAATTCTACTAAGTTAATAAACTACCTGGGTGGGTGGTTGGAATAAAGCAATTCCCCATATACGGGAGGATGAATTGTAGAAGAGGGTGATTCCCTATTTTGGGAGGAAGGATCATACGTGGTCCCCTGACTTAGGAGGATGAATCACACTTGCGGAAAGCCACCCAGGATCAAAGGGATTTGAAGTTACTCCAAGTGAAGATTGCTTCCAGTGCAGCCATTAGTCATATGGGCTCTGTCTTGATCAACTAAGTTGCGTGGACTCATCCCGGCTTGACAGGTGGTGGTAGAGGTTTGTAGGTGGAGCGTGTCAGGCCGGTATGGGGTGGGAAAACGCTTCTGAAAGATCTCGTCTTAACCTTGTTCTTTTCCCCGGAACACCAATGGAGTGTGAGGGATAGTTTGGGTTGGTTAAGTCTAATGGTGAAAGTGCACAACCTCTACAGAGTGTCAAACTAAGTACTTAGCCGTGTCCCCGGTTATGGACAACTATGAGCAGCTGATCAAAGATGTCAACGGAGGATCCCAACATTCCAATTTCTCTAATTTAAAATTTGATGGGTGAACAAGGGTAGATGAGACGGTGGTTTTCATGCCATAAAAGTCTCGTATAGATGAAAAGATGTTTTACAAAGAGTTAGGGAAAAATTGGCTTTATGCAAACAACCTTCAAACTCCACAAGCCAAATATGCATATAGGTTACTAGAGTTTTCCTCTATGAGTCCACAAAGTGTCACTTGCCAGATCCATTTTATGGTTCTGACCCACCTTGTTGATATCTTTTATCAGGTTGTTCTGACGATGAGTGAGGTTTCGTTAAGGGTTTCGAGTCTGCAACCAACATGTTTCGCCTGTGGCTACATGAAGATTGGGACTCCATGCAATAATTTTAGTCTTCCGCTGTTATTTTTGTTTATGCTAGGTTCGAGCTATGCAAGCTTGTAATGGATTATTTTAAGTCTGGATCATTTGTGTAATAATTTGATACAATGTTATGGTATTCATCATAAACTGTGTGTGCAAACGATTCGATCCAGGGATTTGCACTATACACAGGGATCTTGCCTATTTTTAAGTGCAGGTCCGCTACAGATGGTATCAGAGCACTGTGTTGCCTGTAGGTTCGAAACCCTAGGTTTGGAATAGAATTAAGAAAGCCATAGGACTAAAAGCTAATTTCTATTCGTCCAAAAAACTTTTTTAATGTCATTCTTGTAACCATCGTGTCTAAATTTCTTTCTAAGTAATTTTCTCTTGTTCTAGATGACCACCCTCGTGGAAGCCATCAAGAAAGGACCCGTGATGATCATGACTCTACAATGTGAGACTGAGTTTCCAAGAGCACTCAAAGATAACATGAAGAGCTTGGGATTTGAAGGAGAAGCTGTATACAAAGGGTTTCCTTTCGTGGGTGAAGGACAAGAATACTGGTGGGTGCAACTCCATTTGTACAAGAGCAAAGACGACGACCACAAGACCGAAGGATGCTGCATGTTCACCAACCCAATACTTCACACATCCTTCTTTGATTCAGCAAGAAGTGCTGCATGGGAGGCCATCGAGTACCTTGGAGCAAGACTTCGTTTTAGACTTCACAACACCCAGAAGCACCTTGATGAACTCAATAAAATCGGTGAAGAACTCGATGCACTCAAGAAGGAGATAGATTAGACCACCATTTCATTAGAATAACAACCCCGATGGTGTATTGACCTACCAACTTGTGGTATGGCAGTACTACCGCTATTGTTTTTCAAAACCTTGGTGTGTTTTTCCTTTCCAAACGACTAGTTCGTTTCTATCAAAAGTTTGTGTTGAACTTTTGATTGATTGTTTTCTTTGGTGTTACTTGTTTGTATGGGTAGGAGTATTTTCTCATAGATCTGTCTATCTTTTGCTCATCTATGCTAAAACCCCACAGATGCCTCCTCGACGTGATCCCAACAACAACAACAACACCGATGCCATGCTTCAACAGATGATAGCGGCACAGACTCAACTGATGACCATGATGGCCCAATTCATGGCAAATCAGAATGCGCCGCCACCACCACCTCCACCACCGCCACCACCACCTCCTCCTCAAGTAGACAGGCTTGAAAGATTTCTGAAGTTAAGACCTAACAAGTTCTCTAATGCAACTGAGCCTATTGTGGCAGATGATTGGTTGCGCTCTGTACACAAGGATCTGGTGACTTGTGAGTGCACCGAAGCTGAGAAAGTGAGATTCACCGCTCATCTATTGGAGGGACCAGCAGCTCAATGGTGGGAAACTTATCAAATCACCCACCCTCTGAATAGCTTGACTTGGGAAACATTCAAGGAAGGATTTCGTAATGCCCATATCTCTTCAGGCATTATGAACTTGAAGAAGAAAGAATTCCGAAGCCTGAGACAGGGAAACAGGTCACTCAAGGAGTATATGGACGACTTCTACTCGTTGTCTCGTTATGCTCCTGAAGACATTGACACTGATGCCAAGAGGAAGGAAAAATTCCTCAAGGGACTATGTGACGAGTTGAAAATTCCGTTGACAGTCGCATATGCCCCAAACTATCAGGCTCTGTTAGACCAAGCGATCACATTGGAGGATAATATCAAGAAAGCAGAGAACAGGAAGAGGAAGCATAGTGGCAGCATGTACAACTCAGAAGCTACTCAGAAGAAGCCACATTATCATGAGAACAATGGAGGGCACCACAACCACAAGTATGGGAGTGGCCACAATCACAATGGCCATAATCATAATAATGGAAGCAATGGTGGAAATGGAGAATACAAGAACAATAGTCACAATGGTCAGAATCACAATCACCCCGCAGGCAAGAAGGACCTTAGTCACATAAAGTGCTATAAGTGCAAGCAGATGGGACACTATTCCAGTGACTGTCCCGAAAAGAAGACTGAGGAAGCTGCCAAGCCAAACCCTTTTGACAAGGGATATGTGAACCATGTCCACTTGGAAGGAGCCTACAATGAGCCTGGTATGGAAAATGGTACATTCTATTCAAGCATTCAGTTTGAAGTTTGACATTTTAAACTACCAACAAAAATTTCTTTTAAGGGTGGTAGCCCACCCAGTTGTCAAAACCCAGAGTTTTCAAACCCATTCTTCTAGCCTCTCCGAATCTCGGGGACGAGATTCCTTTTAAGTGTGGTAGTATGTAACAACCCAAGTTTTTCAAATTTTTGGAAAATCAGAAAGATCAAAAACTTTTTGAAAATTATAATTATTTTGTTTTGGAAATCCAAAAAAATCATGCATGCATCATTCTCTTGCTTGATTGCATTTTTTTTTTCCAAAAGATGGAATTCTATTTCCACTTTAAAACCCTATTTGAGAAAATATCATAAAGGGGCCTGTTATGCCCTATATAATATTTTGGTTTCTATGATTTTATTTGATGGCCAAGTATAGTGCCAAAGTATTCTGTTTAGAATAAGCTTTGTAAAAAGTATTTTATCAAATTAATTGGAAAAGATTTTTTTTTATTTTGACTTTGGAAAATATCACCAATTACCATTTAAAATGCCAAGGGTAATTGTGGTAATTTTATTTTGGGTAAAAATAACAAAAATGTGATTATCATTGTTTATACCACATGATACTACTCATATTATTTAAGTTCAAAAGATTTCTTAATAGCCTATTTATTAAATTGACATAAAGGTGCTAATTATGTAAATATGCCGTATTTTCTTTTTTTATTTAAAAATAAAATATTATGGAAAAGGTTCCAAAGTATTTAAAAGGATTATTTTGATTTTACAAAATTATTCAAATTGGTTTGAACCAATTTGAACTTGTATTTCAAAAGTTATTTGAATTTCAGAAAAAGAAAAGGAACAAGAAAAAAATGGAAAAGGCCAACTGGGCCGAAACCCAGCCAGCAGCCCATCTCCCCCCCCTTTCCTCTCTCCCCACGCGCAGCCCAGCACCGGTCCGGCCCGCGTCTCCCTCGTCTCTCTCGCTGACATCGCGGTCCCACTTGTCAGCACCGACACAACACGGTCGTCTTCCCCAAATTTCCGCCCGTGACATGGCAAGCCAGCACCGGCGATCCTCGTCTTCAATTCGCACTTTTAAGACCGAGATCGACGCCATCGAGTACCCCTATAAAATCCCCACCTCGCCCTCTCTCCTCTGCCCCAAAAATCCCTCTCCGAGAGCCCCCAGGCTGCTCCCAATCGAGCTCGAAGCACCGCGACGGCCGCCGGCGATTTTCTCCATTTTCGATCATCGTGTGCGTGCTCGACCGACGACCACCGCCACGGGAGCCCACTCTGGCGAGGAATTCCGGCCGTACCCGTGCACATCGACGACGCCCCTCCCGCCACCGAGCTCGCCCCGACGTCCTGCAGCCCACGTTTATTCGGAGAGTCACGAAGACTTTGGTGGTTGCTACTCCTGCCACTCCTGTTGCCAAGGCAAGTGGCACACTTGCATACTTTTCGTCCTATTATTTTGATATATGCATTGTTGTAGCTTTTACTTAGAAAATTTGCATGATAGGCTTATTAGTATTGCTATGCTAGACCTGTTTAGTATTACCCTAGAATATTCATAAGTGTCTAGTACCTATATGATAACTTAGTTGAATAGGTAAATGCTATGCTATGTGTTTTGTATCAAAAGCTAATGAAAATTCTACTAAGTTAATAAACTACCTGGGTGGGTGGTTGGAATAAAGCAATTCCCCATATACGAGAGGATGAATTGTAGAAGAGGGTGATTCCCTATTTTGGGAGGAAGGATCATACGTGGTCCCCTGACTTAGGAGGATGAATCACACTTGCGGAAAGCCACCCAGGATCAAAGGGATTTGAAGTTACTCCAAGTGAAGATTGCTTCCAGTGCAGCCATTAGTTATATGGGCTCTGTCTTGATCAACTAAGTTGCGTGGACTCATCCCGGCTTGACAGGTGGTGGTAGAGGTTTGTAGGTGGAGCGTGTCAGGCCGGTATGGGGTGGGAAAACGCTTCTGAAAGATCTCGTCTTAACCTTCTTCTTTTCCCCGGAACACCAATGGAGTGTGAGGGATAGTTTGGGTTGGTTAAGTCTAATGGTGAAAGTGCACAACCTCTGCAGAGTGTCAAACTAAGTACTTAGCCGTGTCCCCGGTTATGGACAACTATGAGCAGCTGATCAAAGACGTCAACGGAGGATCCCAACATTACAATTTCTCTAAGTTAAAATTTGATGGGTGAACAAGGGTAGATGAGACGGTGGTTTTCATGCCATAAAAGTCTCGTATAGATGAAAAGATGTTTTACAAAGAGTTAGGGAAAAATTGGCTTTATGCAAACAGCCTTCAAACTCCACAAGCCAAATATGCATATAGGTTATTAGAGTTTTCCTCTATGAGTCCACAAAGTGTCACTTGCCAGATCCATTTTATTGTGGGGACCCCGGACTAGCTGTCCGAAATACCCGATTATGGTTCACACAACGATCCCAAGATCATTCTGTCGTTGCCCATAATCCGAATTGAATACCAAAGTTTACATCCATTGCATTACCGAATTAAAGTCTTACATAATAGGTCACTTAGACCAGTCTTACATAGGTGCCTTCATGGGCCAAATCAAAAGCATTCAGCGGAAGCTACGTCGTAGAAGTCCATCGCATCCTAACGATAACCCGACAGGCAGTTGACTAGTGAAGATCCTTAGTTCGCATAGAAGTCACCATACTCCGCTTCAGCGTAGTTCTCCTCGGGATCTGGCTAAGACAATAGCCAGGGACGAAACCAATATGAGTACAACGGAAATTGTACTCGCAAACTACTCCTCTACTGAGTATGCAGCAGTTTTGAGTTGTTTTCTACTACACTTTTATTTATCTAGATATCTCTATATCTTTGTTGAAAAAGGTAAGAAGAGATTCACTACTATCTTTAGGGAGAATCACAATTTTATTATTCATCCAAAACTCCTCGTTTTTCCCGACCACAACTCATCATGGTCCCTTTTACCTCCACAACTCATACCACTCCATTTGGTATAGTTGGGTAACAACATTTCCACTTTTCCATCTCTTGCATATTTTATCAAAACTTTTGCACATGGTCTAGTAGGGCCTCCCAACTGTCCATATCCGAGGACTCGGCTATTCGAATAGTTTTATACCCTCTGCAGAGGTAGCACGCTTTTCCCACACCCATCCGGTAACTCATCGTGTCAGCCACGTCCCGCCATACAAGGTGTATGCGAAGTTGAGCCACCGGCCATAGCCTTTCCTTTGCTCACGCTAGTATAGGACCCTTCCGCTATGATTTCACCATTCCTTCTACACCTAGTACAGGATCCCCCGTCGAGGAACCTAGATGTGAGGACTCGTAGTTCTGCCCGGCGAGTAATCTCTTCAATCCCGCAAGCCAACATATTGCCGGGACCCAGGTCAGGGGTTAGAGTCGCCATGCTCATCCCCTCATGGAACGAGGTCATCCTCGTTGTTGAGGCATCCCATACTAATATGAGCAAACTATATGACTACGCCCGTTCCCATATTTGGGTAGATGTGGTCGCACAGATTATCGGCTGGTCGACGTAAGTACTAGGACACAATATGCATTTTTCATAAACAATACCATTTATCACTTCTCCACTTCAACACCGACAATTCGGCATTTCATCATCAACTAGGTACTTTAAAAAGGATTTTGGAATAAATCATATTTTTCCCATCCTATAGTTTTAAGTATCTACTCTACATTTACATAGGGTGATAAAGTAGTTTTCATATCCTTTGTGAAAAGGCTTTTCAGAAATCAATACCACTACTTTAGGAAATTGCATGTGATTAATTTAGAGGTATGTAAATGCAAGCTCAGCGAAGTAGCTTGCCTTGCTCAACAAAGTGCTCGGGTTCCTGCTGCTCGAAGTAATCTCCTTCCTCGTAGACTCCGGCAACTTTCTCGTCTAATCGATAAACAAACAATACAAGCAAACAATCACTAAACTAAACAATCAAGTATCACATCACAATCAACATAACATCACAATTAGCTACTGAGCACACAAGATAACACAATTTGGTTTCAAATTAATTTAATTAACAATTATTTAATTGTGTCACAATTATGGCAGAAACTAGGGTCACAAAAATATGAACTAAAATTCTACAGATAGCTACTGATGTGTAGAGGACAACCCAATTGGATTTAATTCAATTGAGGTTATTAAGCTCCCTGTATAAATGTTTTAATCCAGAAGGTTGGTTTTCTTGTTTTTGCTACAACTCAAGTTAATTGTATTCAAAAATTAAATCCTTTTAGGGATAGCTAGTATTTCTTAAATGTGATCTAACAAAATTGGTTTGACCTCATTTGGATTAATAGAGTATCATAAACAAACAAGTTTAGGTTTTATACCTTCTGTGGCATTTTGATTATCATTATTTATTTATTAACCTAAATGGGGTGAAACCACTTTAGTGAGTTAGATAATTTCATAATCTTTCCAGAACATTTTCATTTGCTATTTTTAGATTCCTAGATCTCGAGATATGAGTTTTCAAACTTTTGATCAATTTTCGGATAGAAAATTCACCTATTTAAGTTTAACAACTAGCACATTTGTCATTTTCATTTTGAATCAGGGAATTATCCAACATGATCTTGGCCTGCATCTATGTGAAGATGGCATGTTGTACTAGCTACTAAATTTTAGTTTGTCATTTTTAGGCCTCTGGTTAAATAGAAATTTGTATGAGATGTTGGCTATTTTTGTTATTTCATGTGATGAACTAACTGATTAGCTCACTTCCTTAATTTAAATCTTTTACACAGATTTTATTATGGGGGTCTCAATACTTGTTCATGCCAGTACACTACTTATACTAACATGTCATGCCAAGAAATACTCCTAAATAAATCTAGGGGAATTAATATTAACAGGTAAATACAGAACCAAATTTCTGTTTCAGAAGCTTTTCTGAAACAGACTGAACATAGCATCTTTACCTAATTATTCGAGTATGCTAAGCTAGTTACTTTGGAAAAACAAAGCATGCATTTGAATCCATGAATCTAGATCTTTTCAACCATATCAAATTTATAATTTTTGGTGCAGTGGATTTTTCACAAATTGCTGGCAAAGTTAGCGAATCAACTCTGTTTTTCCCAGACTTGGCAGTTTTCAGAAATAACCGAATCGGTACGCTACCGTTGGATCTAGATCCAACGGCCCATGTTCAAAGCAACGGTGGCGACCTAAAATCGGCGGCGCCACCGCGCCGGCGGCACGGTGGGGGATGATTGGCTCACCTAGGGGGCTCGGGAGGATGCGGGGGTCACGTAGATCGACGACGGAGTCTTGGGGAAGCTTGCTGGCGAGGTTACACGGCCTGGGGTGCACGGGTTCGTCGGCGGCGAGCAGCTCCTCCTCCGCGGGCACGGGATGTCGACGGCGATATCCAGGCGGCGTTCCTGTGCACGAAAGGGCGAGGGCGTGAGCGTGCAGTGGCGGTGGAGCATGGCAGAGGGTCAGGGGAGGAAAAGAAAGAGAGGGAGTGGCCGCACGGCCACGAATTGGTCGTCGACCACCTCAGCAGTGGCGGAGCTCCGAGGACGATGCAGGGCAGCAGCAGCCCTGCGGCAGCGATTCCGCCCTCCTGGCGGTGCACGAGAGAGGGTGGAGTGGTGGAGAAAGGACAGTGGAGATGGGGGTGGCGTGGTGTGGTGGAATTGGAGCTCGGGGCGGCTCCTTTTATAACCGGAGCTCGGTCCATGGTGGACACGGTGCTGGGGCGGTCCAGCGGGCGACTAGGCTCGCCATAGGGCGGGTTATGGCCATGAACTGTCAGCGGAGAACCGGCTTGACCGGATTTTGGAGGTAGGGGAACTCCTCCCGAAGATTCTTTCTTAGGCAAATAAGTTTGTTGAGAAATTCTTTCCCGGCAACCCCGAGCCACTGACGGATCTTGCGAGTCTGCCGGCTGAACTGGATGAAGCAACTTCGTCATTTCATGAACGGCTTCGATCTATTGCACGAGGAGGCGCAAAGACAGCCCTGGGCTTGATGATGGCACACTATCCGGAGGCGGAGGCTTGGCGTGTCGCGACCGGCTTTCCTCTTGAAAAAGAGGACGGAACTCCGCTGGACGATAAAGACCGGAAGAAAATCCTACACTCCGTCTTCGGCTATGCCAGCAAGATCGCCAAGATGGTTTCCCTCACCACAATCTTCAAGGAGGTGCCATGCCCGCCGACTCCCGTCCAATCTAATGATGACGGTGAAGAGGCGAACAAATCTGCATGAGCCGAACTTGCTCCTTAAGCCGGCCATACCTGAAAATGTAATAATTTGATGTAAAGCCGTCCAAACATTATGCATGTCTGTATAAAAAACTTAGTCTTTTGCTGCATTAAGTCAGCTTTTTTTATTTGCAAACTTGCAATTTTTATGCCTCAGTTTGTCCTGGCCTTGACACTTTAGCCTTTAAGCGCCGGCAAACCTATTGCGAAACAAACTTGCTGAGTAACAGGGTATGTAGCGACCAATCTGTTTAGACCCAGAACAAGTGCCGCCTTTCGGTGCCGATACGCTTTGAAGCAACCCGGCGCAAAAAGCTATCAGACAAACATTATTATGGCAAAACGTTGTTTTTTTATCACCTTAAGGCGGATTCAACATGAAAAACAGTTTACCAACAAGCAACACGGGCAATTTCAGGTAAACAGATGATAACAATAAGATCATTGGGAAATAAAGGATGGTACAGATTCTCGAATTTCACATGAGAGAAACCAATTTTTATTTCATGATCACATTGACATGGTTACAATAGAATTTGCTAAGTGTAAAAGGGACGTAGCTGAGCGATTTTCCACGGACGTTTCGTCTCATCTAAGTCGTCATCTACATGCCTTTTCCTCATGCGACCTTTCTTCCTGGGATCTTTCTTTGAATCCCTTAGGTCGAGGAGATAATATGACCCGTTTTTCAGAGCTTTGCTGATAACGAAAGGTCCTTCTCATGGAGGGGATAACTTGTGCTGCCGGCTTTGCACAAGACGAAGCACTAAGTCGCCTTCTCGAAAAGATCGATTCCGCACTCTACGGCTCTGATAGTGACGTAGATCTTGCTGATAGATGGCGGATCGTTGGAGAGCTAACTCTCTTTCTTCTTCGAGGATATCTAAGCCGTCTTGACGTGCTTCTTCTGCGTCTTCTTCGACGTAGGCTGCATCTCGAGGCGAATCGTGGATCATGTAGGTTGGCAGTACCGCTTCTTCACCGTAAACAAGAAAGAAAGGGGTGAAGCCAGTCGATCTATTTGTGGTAGTACGAATACTCCATAAGACTACCGACAATTCATCAACCCAAGCGTCGGCTGCTCGATGCAATGGGGTTTCAAGCCTCGGCTTAATACCCTGCAGAATAATGCCGTTAGTGCGCTCTACCTGTCCATTGGATTGTGGATGTGCCACCGATGCCACGTCGAACCATATTTTTGATCGGCTGCAAAACTTTGATTGCTCACCGACGACAAAATTTGTGCCATTGTCAGTGATAATGCTATGCGGTATGCCGAATCGAGTTGTTATCTCGATGATGAACTTTGTAGTTGTAGCTCCGTCGAGTTTCTTGATGGGCTTTGCCTCCACCCACTTTGTGAATTTGTCGACCACCACCAGCAAGTGAGTTAAGCCTCCTCTTGCCGTCTTGAAAGGTCCCACCATGTCTAGCCCCCAGACCGCGAACGGCCAAGTTATAGGGATCGTCCTGAGCTCCTGAGCTAGCAAGTGAGCCTCCTTTGAGTAGCGCTGACATCCTTCACAAGTTTTGACGATGTTGATAGCATCCCCCTTAGCCGTCAGCCAGAAGAAACCGTGCCAAAACGCCTTGGCGACCAACGCCTTTGCCGCCACGTGATGCCCACATTCGCCGGACTGGATTTCCTCAAGGATTTGCCGCCCTTCTTCTGGAGAAACGCATCTTTGGAAGATGCCGGATGTGCTCCTCTTGTAAAGCTGTCCGTCAATGATTGTATACGCCTTTGCTCGGTGCTCAATTTGGCAGCTCAACACTTCATCGTCCTTTAGCAGTTTTTATTTATTAGAAAATCCATGTATGGCGTGGTCCAATCTGGAGTTACCAGGCATACATGAACTGATTCTGCCGACAAGGGGTAGTCTTCGTCGCCACCTTTGATGGACGGCTTATGCAGATGGTGGAGAAATACATCTGGAGGCACCTCCCTCTGCCTGGAGCCTATCCTGGCCAAGGCGTCAGCAGCTTCATTGTCACCTCTGGAGATATGTCGGACCTCTAAGCCGGTAAAGCATCTGCCGAATTCGTCAACTGTTCTCCTATATTCCGCCATTGTGGGACTTTTCGTGTCCCAGCATCCGTCAAGTTGCTGTACAGCAAGATCCGAGTCACCATAGCAGAGGATGCGTTTCACTCCCAACTCCTTGGCCATATGAAGGCCATGGAGGAGAGCCTCATACTCTGCTACGTTTTTGGTAGCGTTGAAGTGAATTCGGAGGACAAAACTGAGCTTGTCACCCTTAGGCGATTTTAACACTACTCCAGCCCCCGAGCCTTCCTTCATCTTTGAGCCATCAAAGTGCATTATCCAATACTGAGAATCCGACAAAGGTGTGTTCTCCATCGCCTCTGTCCAGTCTGCAACAAAGTCGGCTAGAACTTGAGATTTGATGGCGGTTCTCGGCTTGTACTGGATGTCAAAAGCTGCTAACTCGATGCCCCATTTGGCGACTCGGCCCGTTGCGTCGGCATTGTTGATGATAACCTTCAATGGAGCTTTGCTGACCACCGTGACTGTGTGATCATGGAAGTAATGCCGTGGCTTTCTTGCTGCAAAGAACACACCATAGGCTAACTTCTGGTAGTGAGGGTAGCGCTATTTCGAATCTGAGAACACCTTGCTAATGAAATAGACAGGGCGCTGATCCGGCCATTGCTTCCCTTCCTCCAGGCGCTCAACTACAATGACGACACTTATCACGAAATTGGTGGCTGACATGTAGAGCAGAAGTGGATCCCTTTCCTTCGGAGCTGCCAGGATTGGAGCATGTGTCAATGTATACTTCAGCTGTGCCAAAGCTGCCTCTGCTTCCTCTGTCCAAACAAAATTATCCGACTTTTTGAGGAGCTTGTATAATGGCAATGCTTTGTCACCAAGCTGGCTAATGAATCTGCTACCAGCTGCGGCGGAACCCATAAGCCATTGTATGTCCTTCAGACAAGTCGGCCTCTCGATGTTCTGAATCGCCTTTATCTTTTCTGGGTTAACTTCAATTCCTCTTTGGGAAACAATGAAGCCCAGAAGCTTGCCTGCGGGAACTCCGAAGATGCATTTTGCCGGATTAAGCTTCATCTGGCACTCTCTTAGATTTGCAAAGGTTTCCGATAGATCGGCAATGAGATCGCCGTGCTTCTTCGACATGACCGCTATGTCGTCGACATAGACGTGAACATTGCAGCCAATTTGCTTATCTAAACACCGCTGCATACACCTTTGGTAAGTAGCACCGACATTCTTCAAGCCAAAAGGCATTGTGACATAGCAGTAGTTGCAATATGGTGTGGTGAAGGACGTCTTCATTTGATCTGACTCCTTCATCTTTATCTGATGGTAACCCGAATAAGCGTCCAAAAAACATAGCATCTCGGAGCCGGCAGTTGAATCAATGACCTGATCGATACGCGGTAAGGCGAATGAATCTTTAGGACAGGCTTTATTCAAGCTAGGGAAATCAATGCACATACGTAGCTCAGAGGTGTTTTTCTTTGGGACAAGCACGGGATTTGCCAACCAATCAGTGTGGACAACTTCACGGATGAACTTGGTGGTAGTGAGCCTTAGGATTTCCTTTCCAACCGCCTTGCGCTTCTCAGTTCCGAGCCGTCGGAGACCTTGTTTGACCGGCTTAGCGTCCTTATTGACTTTTAAGGAGTGATTGGCAAGTTTCCTCGGGACACCTGGCATGTCAGATGGAGACCAAGCAAAGATATCCCAATTCTCACGGAGAAACTTGACGAGCTCGCCTTCCTAGTTGTCGTCGCGGCCGGACCAATGATGGCCTCCTTTGTCGGATCATCCTTTGAGAGCTTGATTTTCTTTGTGTCATCCTTTGGCTTGAAGCTCGAGTCGACTTTAGAGGACAGCTTTTCAGTTGCCGGCATCTCATTAGGACTCATTGTCTTCTTGAGATCCTCCAATTCTTCCCTGGAGATTTCTTCTTCAGCATGGACGGCATTGGCAGCCTCACACTCCTTTGCCTTCTTGAAGTCTCCCTTTATTGTGATGATTCCATTGGGTCCTGGCATTTTAAGCTTGCTATAGATGTAGCAGGGCTGAGCCATGAATTTGGCGAAAGACGGACCTCCAAAGATTGCATGATATGCACTTCTGAAAGGAACCACCTCAAAAGAGACGTCTCTGTCCGAACATTATCCATGCCGCCAAAGGTGACCTTCAGGGTGATCCTTCCCATTCAGGAGGCTTGTCGTCCCGGCACAATCCCATGAAACTTCACATTGCTGTGGCTGAGTTGTGACTCGGAGAGACGCATCCTTTTCAATGTTGCGGCGTAGAGTATGTTAATGCTGCTTCCTCCGTCCATGAGCACCTTTGTCAACTTGTATTTTTCGACTATAGGGCTGATGACCAAAGCGTAGGTGTGCGTTGTAGGGACTTTGTCCGGGTGATCGCTGCGATCCCATGTGATGGGGGTGTCGGACCAATCCAAATATTGAGGAACTGCAGGCACCGTAGCATTAAGTTCTCGCCAAGCCGCCTTTTTCTTGCGAGACGAATCTGTTGCTGGATTGACGATGAGGCTTTCAGTATGCTTAGGGAACTTGCTGCCTTTTCCTTCTTTGGAGGCCGCGTCGTCAGATTCTGAAGCAGCGTCTTCCTTAATTCTCTTTATCATCCTTCCTGGATTTGCGCTTGTTCCTTGACTGGCCAACTTTGGGGTCCTTGGCGATGTCCCTATTAATGTGACATTGCTGGATCATGTGGGAGCTCATCCCATCCGGCCTTAGATGATGGACACAGAGGTTGTGCTTGATGTCGTCGTACTTCACCGTTGGCGGTCGGGCTGGTCGGTTGCTTGCCGGCTTTTTGTTGTGCCACTTCCTGTTACTTGGGCCGGCTTTGCCAAAGGTGGCAGCAACTTCGTGTGAAGGGTCGGCTTGGTCTTCAACCTTCTTCTTCCCGGACTCGCACCGGCGGGTTTCACCATCTTCCCTGTTGTCATCGCCAGCAGCAGCATATTTGTTTGCACAAGCCAGTAAGCCGCCCAAGGTTTCTGACTCATCGCTGTAGATCATGAAGCGGAAAGTCGTCCTCTTCCTCAGAGACTGCTTGAAGGCATGGATCGCCTGAGTTTCTGAGACGCCCTCGCAAGCATTTTTTATTTCGCTCCATCGTGAAATGAATTCACGGCTAGACTCGTTCTTTTGCTGCACACACCGCTGCAAGTCGAAAATCGACTTGGGGCGCTTATACGTGCCCAGGAAGTGCTGAATAAAGACGCACTTCATGTCACTCCAGGTATGAACTGTCCTCTCCGGCAAACCTTCAATCCACATGCGTGCCGTCCCGGTCAACATCAGGGGCAAGAAGCGCACTGCGGAGTCGGCGCTGCCTTGGTATATGTCGCAGGCACTGACGTAATCTGAGAGCCAGGTCTCAGGATTAGCCGTACCGCTGTACTTCTCCACCATCTTTGTTACGTTCGACAAAGTTGGAGGTAGGATTTGCTCTCTGATTGTTCTGCCAAAACACTTGGGGCACCCGACTTTGGCTTCGAACATCATTAGCTAAAGGCGGCTTATCAACTGATTTTCCTCGCCTTGATTCTTCCCTATGACGGCTTTGGCTCACCCGACTCGCGTTCCGCGGAGGGCTTGGAGTCCTTTGCCGTTGTGGAGGGGGTACATACTTGGAGGGGTTATCTCCCTCTTTGCGCGGTGGAGGTGGCGGTGGAGGTGGCATCTTCTCTCTGTTATCGTCCTTTCAAGGTGGATTCCCCCCCTCACTGTCATCGCTCTTGATGAGGTGGAGCCGCCTTTTCCTTGCAAGGGTCCTCCTTTCTCTCCTGGCTTCGATGTTCTCCCCGGCTGTTGCCAACTTCATGAGTGATGAACCTGTCCGGGACTCCGCCCCCTTAGGTGATTGCTTGTCCTTCGGTTTCTTATCGCCGCTCTTGTTGTGGCTGCTTGAGCCGGCTGGCTCATCGTCTGGATCTGCAGGTGCGGCAGCCATCGGCTTCTTGGCCGTCGAGTTGCAAAGACGAGAGTCGTCAAATAGCCTTCCCGACTTGACCTGCGAGTCATTTTGCTGCTGCTGTGCAAACTCTAGTAGATAAGCCGAATATTTGAGGCGAGCATCGCGGTACAACGATTTATCGAACATGACCTCCTAGGCCGCCTCCATGTTTTTGGCTGGGGTGTTGAAGTAACACAAATTGGTCACCGGACCACGTCTGTTGCGATAAAAACGCGTCACACGAACACGTCCTCGTGTACCCGCGGTGCCGGGGGAGATACTCCGCAACTCTCCCCGCGGAAGGCCGACTTGTAGCACGATACGCAAGACAACAAGCCGGCGTTTTTAGAACTAGACGCCCCAGCCCCTCGGGAGGGACCCCGTCGGAGGAAGCCGGTGACGATTGGCTGAGTTAAGCCGGATTTGACCGCTCTCAACTCGGTTGTCGATATTCGATGAATTCGTGCGAAGTCGCCGAATAACGGAAGCAGGAACAAGGGTTTGAGGGTAAAAAGTAGGGTTTGTATTGATTGTCGATTGTTTGCTTAATTTCAATCGGCCGTCACCTCCTACATATATATAGTGAGGCGGCTGGACTTTCCGTACAAGCAATTGTACTTCTACACGGATTACAACTCATGAAATAGGTCAGTTTCTACTTCTAAGCTAGGTAAGACTCCCGGTCGGGTTCGTGCTGGACATCTCCGATCCTTGGAAAGTCACCCTTTGTCTTCCGTGTTGAACCCGGACTCCTTCTGGCGCCACCGACTTCTGTTTTGGGCATTGGCAAGTATTAAACTTCCTCACGTCCGGCTCCTCCGATGCGGCTTCTTGAATCTTCAGGAATCTTCGAGTCTAACCTGCACCGGGTCCCAGGTTCTGCCTGCAACCGAGTCAACTTCTGTCGGGTCGTCATCCCAGGGCCTCTCTGAGTCATCTATTTCCTTTCGAGTGAGCTTGAACTGGTGACCCAATTTCTGACTAAATCGGGTCGATTTCCGCCAGGTTAACTTCTGCCAGGTCTTCATTTTCTTGAATGAACTTGAACCCGGGCTGTGGCTAAGCTGAGTTTAGGCTAAGCCGGGTTGGCTCCTGCCGGGTCGCCACCGAGTCGCCATTTACTCCTGAATGAGCTTGAACACGGGACCTGCCAAAAACGGGTGCTAACACATGCCCCCTTGTTTTCTAGTAAAGTTTGCGTGCTAGAAAATATTCATTGTAGAAGATTTGTCTGAGGGCGATGCTTAAGCTCATCGGCCATGTGTGCGGCTTATGCAGTTTGCCACATGCTTGGGTGGAATTTCTTCAAGTATTTCCCATTGATAGCTCGGGGCAGTATGTCGCCCTCCAAAGTTTCCACCAGATATGAGTTGCCGGGTACAATCCTTACGACTCATAGTGGTCCTTCCCAACTTGGTGACCATTTGCCGAATTTTCCGCTTCTTGATCCGATCGGCAATATAACTTTCCAGACTAAGTCGCCAATTTGAAAATCCTTAAGCCGGACTCTCTTATTATAAGCTTTTGCTACCCGCAACTTCTCCTTCTCAATATCCTCCAAAGCCCTTATACGTTTGTCGCCTACCTCGTCTATGATATCAATCATCAAATTGTGATAATCCTCAGCCGACAAATTATTTTGCTTAGCGAACCTCAAAGCAGCTAGATTTACTTCTACTAGTAAAACGGCTTCTTGTCCATAAACTAACTCGAAAGGAGTTACCTTAGTTGCACCATGCCTTGTGATCCGGTGAGCCCACAATGCCTCGGACAATACCTCGTGCCACCTCCTCAGGTAGTCCTGTACTTTCTTCTTAATCAACTTGATTAGAATTTTATTGCTTGACTCGGCTTGTCCATTGGCTTGAGCGTAATATGGAGATGAACTGAGCATCTTAATCCCGAGTGATTCGGCAAACTGTTTCACCTCTTTAGCCATGAAGGAAGTACCTTGATCTGTGGTGAGAGTTTGCGGAATACCGAATCTGTGAACAATATGCTCCGTGATAAAATGAATTACCTCTTTGTGGGTCATATTCCGGAGGGGTACTGCTTCAGACAACTTGGTGAAATAATCAGTAGGAACCAGCACGAACCGATGCCCTTTTGGATGAAGCCGGGTTAATTATACCAATGAAATCCAGTGCCCATCCTCAAAAAGGCCACGGCTTTACTACCGGATTAAGAAGTGAAGCCGGTACTAACTGAATATCTCCGAATTTCTGGCACGCTTCGCACCCTTTGTAGTATTGAAAGCATTCATTAATCATCGTCGACCAATAGAACCCGACTCGTCTGAGCATCCACTTCATCTTGTGAGCCGACTGATCTGTCCCGCATAATCCATCATGAACTTCTCCCATGGCAACCCGGGATTGATCTTCATCCAAGCACTTAAGAAGAAGACCATCGGCTATTCGGCGATATAACTCGTCATCTATCAAGATATACTTAAAAGCAAGGCGCCGAACAGCCCTATCTGTTTTCTGACTCGGTGTCTTTAGATAATCAACAATAGGTGTCCTCCAATCAGTTAGCCGGGTTCCACGAGATCCCTCCGGAGCCGAATTAGATAACCCGGCTTTCCCTCCATTGTCCGAGTTAGATGACTCGGTTTCTTCTCCAGCTTCCGAGTCATTGACGACAGCTAGCATCGGCTTTTCTGCTATGAAAAATACTCCTCTACTGACATGATAACCCGATGCCTGCTGTGCCAACTCGTTGGCGAGCCAATTGTCCTGCCTGGAGTGATCCAGGCACCTAAAGTTGATATGATATCCAGGCACCTGTCGAGATATGTGTTGAGTGATCCACTATTGCATTGGAAGATCTTGGCCACTTGCTGGACGATAAGAAGTGAATCACCATATGCCTCGACATGGGTTACCCCTGCATCCCTTAAGATCTCCAAGCCGAATAGAAGAGCTTCGTATTCGGCTTCATTGTTAGTGCAAAAGTAATTGAGACGACAAGAGGCTTCAAAGATAGTACCGTGGGGCGAAATATACACAATGCCGACTCCTTGTCCACTACTGCAAACTGAGCCGTCAAAATAAAGGTTCCATGGTACAGCCGATACAATATTCAAATCGGCTTCTTGCTCCAAGTCAATCCGATGTTCGACGATGAAGTCGGCTACAATCTGGCCTTTCATAGATTTGAGAGGTTCATAGGCCAAATCATATTCAATCAACCCATACGCCCATTTCCCGATTCGTCCACTGAGAATCGGCCTATGTATCATGTGCTTGATGACATCGGTTTGACTAAGAACTTTGCACTCGCCAGATAAAAGATAATGGCGCAATTTGGTGCAAGCAAAATAAAGAGATAGGCACAACCTTTCTACAAAGTTGTACCTGGACTCGGCATCTAGCAGTCGCCGACTCAGGTGTGTAATGACGTACTCCTGTCCTTCGGCTTCTTGAGTTAAGGCTGCTCCAATCACCTTTTCCTCGGCGGCAATGTAAAGCCGAAACGGTAAACCACGAGCCAGCTTCCTCAGAACTGGAGGTTTAGACAAACAGACTTTTATTCTATCGAATGCTTCTTGCTGTCGTGCCCCCCAGGTGAACTTGTCATCATTCTTGAGCCGAAGGATCTTTGTGAATGCATCAACCTTCCTAGACAAGTTAGTAATAAATGTCCTCAAATAATTTACCTTGCCTAGGAATTTCTGCATGTCCTTTTTACAAGTCGGCGCCTGCACTTTCTGAATAGCTTCAATCTTTGCCGGGTCGATTTCTATGCCGGCTTCATATATGATGAAACCAAGGAACTTTCCAGCCGACACGCCAAAGGCACACTTCAAAGGATTCATCTTGAGCCCGTACTTCCTGATTCTCTCAAACGCGAGTCGTAAGTCGGCCAAATGATTTAACTCGCCGTCCGACTTGACAACTATGTCATCAATGTACACCTCCAGTACGACTCCAAGAAGATCATGGAATATTAAGTTCATCGCTCTTTGATATGTGGCACCAGCATTCTTCAACCCAAAGGTCATTACTGTCCATTCGAATAAACCAATGAACCCGGGACAGCGAAACGCTGTTTTAGCCGAGTCCTCTTCGGCCATGAATATTTGATTATACCCCGCGTTTCCATCTAGAAAGCTGATGACTTTGTGTCCTGAGGCATCATTGATAAGCATATCGGCTATTGGCATAGGATATTCATCCTTGGGCGTAGCTCGATTTAGATCTCTGAAGTCTATGCATGCCCTGATCTTACCGGATCCTTTCTTCTCGACCGGCACAATGTTGGAAATCCACTCGGCATACTTGCAAGGCCGGATGAAGTTAGCTTTCAGGAGCCGGACAATCTCTTCCTTGATCCGATCATATATTGCCGGGTTGAATTTGCGAGCCGGCTATTTATGTGGTCTGAAGCCGGCTTTTATTGGTAACCGATGCTCAACGAGCTCTCGGCTTAACCCAGACATCTCGTGGTACTCCCAAGCAAAGCAGTCCACGTATTCCCTGACTAGCGCGATTAACTCGAATTTATAATCGGCTTCTAGATTCCCGCTTACAAACGTCGGCGTGGGAATAATGCCATCCCCAATGTCTACTTCCTCGAGCGGGTTGGCCGACGTAAAGCCTTGTCCCAACTTATCCATGTCGTCTGGTTCTTCAATTGCCTCGCACATATCGTTCCTCTCTGCCTGATACTTGTCCAGACGCTTCTGCAGCCACTCATCGTTGGGATCCATTTATTTGAGTTGCAGTTGATTACCACCAATCGGCTTTAGAGATACTGGCACGAATCCGTCCCTGGTTGCACTCAGGAAATCGAACCTGGATAAATCACACCCCGAAAGACATGTAGCATTTGAGTGCTGCCAATCAACAATGGATTCGGCTAAAGCAATACATGCCGAGTTGTCGGCATGAACGACCTCAATCTCATCATCGATCCATTGTACAAGTTGCTGGTGCATGGTGGATGGCACACACTGATTTGCATGGAGCCAATCTCGTCCGAGTAGCACATTGTAATTCCCATGCACCTCAACGATAAATAATGTAGTAGGCAAGGTTTTGCTTCCCACTGTGAGTTCCAAGCTGATGACTCCTTTGGCTTCCACTCCTTCTCCTCCTTCAAACCCGTTCAGTACCATGTTGGTCTTCATCAAATCATCATCCTGTAGCTGTAACTTCTTGAAGACAGAATACGGCATCAGGTTTACCACAGCACCTCCATCAACCATCATCCTTGTAACCGGCTTCCCATTGATATATCCTTTGACGTACAAAGGTTTTAGGTGCTTAACCGGTCCCTCAGGTTTCTCGAAGATGGCATTCTTGGGTCCAAAGTTGAGCTGTGCTACTTCACCTTCTTCTTCTAGAGCACGGAATTCAGCAGGCAAATAATATACCATGTTAATATTCATACCTACCCGAGTCGGCGTACTCTCGTAGTCCAGTAATTCTTCATCTGTTGGATTTTCCGAGTCGTTTATTGCCAACTCCGACTCGTTTCCTGCTAGCTCCTCGCCCGTCGAATTCTCTACCGAGTCTCCATTTGCCGACTCATTATCCGACCCGTCTATTGCCGATTCCAGTGTTTCTAACTCGTCTCCTGCCGGCTTGTCCTCTACTTCCAAGTCCGTCGCTTCCATTTCATCTGCCCATGACGAATAAGTAATGGCCGGTACAGAAACCGGCTTCGTTTCGTTGTTCACAGCAGGACTCGGCGCAATCATCAAAGGAATCGTTACGGGAGTCGGCTTTGGTACCCATACTTGAGCCGACACTATCGGTCTTTCGGCGTTGAACTTGGCATCTCTGGCTTGTTCGGCCTCCTTTTCTGCCATCTCCCGGTTCCTTGCCCTTTTTGCAGTTTCCGCTTCTGTGTTTTCGTTTTACCCGGTGGACACCACTTTGGGTGAGTATATTTTGGATCCCGGGGTTTAGCTACCTCGGTTTGGCTGGATCCGGCTTCATGGTCACTGGATGTCGCTCTAGGCACGATAGCAAGTATTGGCTTATCAGTTGCTGACTCCGTAACCGGGCCCTTTAGCTTCAACACATGTGTCCCAATGACCAACGATTTGTCCGGGATTAACCTCCTCTCTATATCAGCTGCTTTGGCTCCTTGCTCCTTGACTCGCCAATATGAGGAATCACCAGGATAGATGAGTCGGCTTTGCAGAGTTTCCCAGGTTACTTGACGCTTGGACGCCTCAGCCGACTCTTGATGCCGGTAGCTTCTCTCGGTAGATGGTGACCTCGGTCACTTCCCATATTGCCGGGTTACCTTAGACCCGGCCTGGCGCACATACTTGTTCAGCAAAATATCGAAGGTCGGCTTGATTTTCTTTGGCTTGTATTCAACTTGATTCGTTTTCCATTTGCCGACTTCCGGGTTCTTGGGCTTCATGAACCGAGGTTGCCCCCCGAGTTCCGGATTCCGGTTTACGGATTCTCTTGCTTGTGGTTGCTGCCCCCCGAGTGTGGAGTTCTTGACGGTGATCTTGATAACCTCCTTTCCATCGGGTTGCCGGGTCAACGTGATCTCTCTCCTTGCTTCCTTGACACCGGCTTCTTTCCTGGGCTCACCAATAACCACGTTAGATTTGTTAGCGCCTTCGGGCTGCTTCTGGCCGAAGAAGAACTTTCTTTCCCTCGAGATCTAGCACGTTCATTGGGAACGGCTGTGTGTCAATGGCCATGCCGACAAAGTTTAATCTCCCATCATTGAGGGCCGATTGAATCTGTCGACAAAAGACATTGCAATCATTAGTAGCATGAGAGAAAGAATTGTGATACTTGCAATAAGCACACCGCCTTAATTCATCAGGAGACGGCATAACGTGGTTGACTCGGATCACTTTGTCTTTTAACAAGGCATCAAATATTCTGTCACATTTGCCTACGTCAAAGCTACATTTTACCTCATCATCTCGGTTCTTACGAACCGGCTTTAGGTCATCACATGTGTAGGGTTTGGCCTTACTCGGCCAAACAAACTCGGCCACGTAAACATCGGCTTCATCACCGGAGTCGACATCATATTCGATAGCATTAAGCCGACTCCTGCTCGTCCGATGCGAGTCTTTGGACTCGTTAACTCGGCTTTCATGAGCCAGAGCTCTCTCCTGGACCTGTCCGATAGAGGAGAACTCGTATCCTTCTAGCTTTTCTTTGAGATATGTCCTTAACCCATTAAAAACTAAGTTGGCCATATCCCTCTCAGTTATCACCAAGCTATAACATCAATTTCTGGTGTTTCTAAATCTCTTGATATAATCGGATACCGATTCATCATGCTTCTGCCTAACCGATGTAAGATGGGACAACTTTAACTCGATTTCTCCGGCATAGAAGTGCTCATGAAACTTTTGCTCTAGGTGAAACCAAGTATGTATAGAGTTAGGAGCTAAAGCTGAAAACCAAGAAAACGCAACCCCGGTTAACGACAAAGAGAACAGGCGAACTTTGATATGATCATGACTAGCCTCGCCTAATTGAGCTAGATATTGACTAATATGTTCCCATGTCGATTTGTTATCCACCCCATTAAACTTAGAAAACTCGGGAACTCTATAGCCAGGGGGGTAAGGTTGTAAATCAAAATACTCGGGATAGGGTTTAGTGTAAGTTCTAGGTCTCAGCCTAACCCCGAGCTTGTCATATGCTATATGTTCCAATTTCTTATTGAATTCTACTACTAAATCATCCATATTGGCCGATTGACTCGGACCAGGAGCAGGATTGGTAGCAGGGGCGAGTTGCATCCAAGGAGCTGAATTTGGATTCGGCATTGACTCGCGACCCGGAAATTGCACCGCTGGTCCCGTCTGACCTGCCGGGTAGGGTGAACTTTGGATCGGAGTCGCACAAGGTAATGCGCTAACAACCCGGTTTTCCTTGTTCGGGTTCATCGGTTGTGTGTCCGATGTTTGGCCTTGAATGGTGTTTTTCTTAGCCCCCTCATGTTCCAACATAGCATTATAAATAGTGTTCGTACCCTGTGAAACATGATACTGCATCTCGGCTAATTGTTCAGAAGAAAAGACATTGTTACTTACAGCGGGTGTGTCGGTGCCAACGTTCAGAGGTACATATTCCGGCTCCTTGATCGGCACGGTTACACCTTGCCGATCTAACTTGAAGCTGGCCAAGTACAACTCCTCGTCTTCCTGCTCCCGCTTGAGTCGCAGTGCCTCGAACTCCTCGCTTCTCTTCTTCTTCCACTCATCCAGGCCTTAGCGTTCTGCCTCCGACAAGTCCTTGAGAGTAGGCTTGATGATGTTGTCGGTGGTGATGCTGGACAGATCTGTAGCCTTAGAACCGGTCATTATTGCCCGATTTAGGTTAGAAATCATCCCTAGCGGAGTCGCCAAAAAGTGTGTTGCGATAAAAACGCGTCACACAAACACGTCCTCGTGTACCCGCGGTGCCGGGGGAGATACTCCGCAACTCTCCCCGCGGGAGGCCGACTTGCCGGCGCTTTTAGAACCAGACGCCCCAGCCCCTCGGGAGGGACCCCATCGGAGGAAGCCGGTGACGATTGGCTGAGTTAAGCCAGATTTGACCGCTCTCAACTCAGTTGTTGATATTCGATGAACTCGTGCGAAGTCGCCGAATAACGGAAGCAGGAACAAGGGTTTGAGGGTAACAAGTAGGGTTTGTATTGATTGTCGATTGTTTGCTTAATTTCAATCGGCCATCACCTCCTACATATATATAGTGAGGCGGCTGGACTTTCCGTAGAAGCAATTGTACTTCTACACGGATTACAACTCATGAAATAGGTCGGTTTCTACTTATAAGCTAGGTAAGACTCCCGGTCGGGTTCGTGCTGGACATCTCCGATCCTTGGAAAGTCACCCTTTGTCTTCCGGGTTGAACCCGGACTCCTTCTGGTGCCACCGACTTCTGTTTTGGGCTTTGGCAAGTATTAAACTTCCTCACGTCCGGCTCCTCCGATGCAGCTTCTCGAATCTTCAGGAATCTTCGAGTCTAACCTGCACCGGGTCCCAGGTTCTGCCTGCAACCGAGTCAATTTCTGCCGGGTCATCATCCCAGGTCCTCTCCGAGTCATCTATTTCCTTTCGAGTGAGCTTGAACTGGTGACCCGATTTCTAACTAAATTGGGTCGATTTCCACCAGGTTGACTTCTGCCGGGTCTTCATTTTCTTGAATGAACTTGAACCCGGGTTGTGGCTAAGCCGAGTTCAGGCTAAGCCGGGTTGGCTCCTGCCGGGTCGCCACCGAGTAGCCATTTACTCCTGAATGAGCTTGAAGCCGGGACCTGCCAAAAACGGGTGCTAACAACGTCGGTGGTGGTACTTTCTCCAGACTGAGTTGACATGGTCGGCTTCCCACTTGCTACGGAAATCCAGCTTCTTGTGCAGGTTCTTGTCCCGAGCCGGACGGAAAACATCGTCGGGCCCCTTTTCTCTTTGCTTTCGGATGAACTCCATTTCCTTGTTTGTGAGCTAGACTTCGCGCTCTGCTATCTGGGCTGCCTGTTCTTCCAGTTGGGCGCGACGCCTCTCGATGTCTTCCAACGATGCATTAGGAGGGAGCGGGGTTAGTAACTCCTGGTACTTTGCCATCTTGACCTCTAACTCCTTGTCCATTGCTGCTCCGATTGTAGCGTTAATGTCGTCTCCTGGAGCCGGCAATTTTCTAGTTCAATTCATTGGAGCCATCGGTGGCATAAAGTCCACCTTTTGATTTCCGGCTTCTGGGGTTTTTCTTCGCCATTGGCGGTTTTCGAGGCATTGGGGTCATCCTTTGGATCAGAGATGACATCGCCCATTAAGACCTCGACAGGGCGTCCTAAGCAGGACGCAACTTTCCAACTAAAATCGTCAGATTCTCCTTCATATTCGAGGTCCTGCTCCATATGGGCAGTGTCCCCTGATCCGGCTTCTGAATCAGCCCCGGCCTGCAAAGCAGGAAGGATAGACTCAGGTTCTGTCATCGACTCGTTAGAGCCGGATTCTCCTAGGATGCCAACGAAGTGGAAGTCCGGCGCCGCCATAGTGGAACTTGCGTCGTCTTCAGAATCTTCATCATCAGCGTCGAAAGCTAGATCCAGATCAGCAATCTCCTCAGAGTCCAGATCCGATCCGTCGTCGAAGTTGCTGGGGTGGGTGGCGGGCATGCTCGAGGTGAAGCCGAGATTGTCCAAAGCCTTGGCGGTGAAGCCGACAAAGATGTCAATGCCGCCGATGGAGACCGTGGGCCAGCCGGTGGGATCCTCCTTTGTCAGCGTCCAAAAGCCGTCGTTGAGGACGTGACCAGCTCCTGTCTCGTCGACTACAAGAAATGGGATATTTGTTGACGAAAACCCTAGTGACGAAAATGCATACCGTCAAGGATGTGTCCTTATAGGTGACGAATTCATCTTTCGTCACGCATTTACGGTAATGCTTGACGGTATGATTTTTCGTCAACAAAAAATCGTCACCCATTAACTAACCGGGACGGGCTTCCATGGTCTCTGTTAATAGGTGACGAAATCAAAGATCGTGGTGTATGTAAACCATGATTTGAATATAATTTGGACCCACATGGCAGGTAAAAAATACTAAGTTACTTTATTAAATGTTATTAGTTTTATATATCATGCGTGACCCACTTGTCAGGAACATATTTAATTAAGTAAAAATTGTGGTTCGGAAGAATCGAACCCAGGGCTTTGGCGTGACCGAACCGGAGTGTTACCGCTGAGGTAGATATGGAATTTTGATTTTGGTCCGTAACTAGTCTATTTGATATATACATTAGGGCAACATATTTATATGAATGGTGTGATCTAGATGTTACGAGATAATAATTTCCTTACTAACTCTTTTGGCCGCGGATGTCCCTTTTAAGTCGAGCCGCTAGCAGACACGGCCAATCTAGGCGATCTTGCTAACCGACGAATCGACTTTGGTTGTCGTCGAGGTGAGAAGAAATCCGTGAAGGCTCCTTTGTGGGGACGGTGAGCCGCATCATCGGTGAGTTATCCTAATTGTCCGTTAGGTCTAGATTTTTTTATCAGTTGTGAAGATCTGTTGTGAAGAACGTTGGCATGAACGACATCCTAGTGAAAGTGGTGCATCCCTCATGAAGTTCTTTTTTGGCTGCCTCAATTAGATTAGCATACAAATTCGGCAGGTTAGGACCTTTATTTCCAGACTTCTGCAGTTCATCGATCATAGTAGACGAATCATCAACATAACAGTCACCATTGTCTTCCTCTTCATCATTGTCACTATCATACGCACCATCATCGTTTCTATCCCGCCCTTCATCATCACTAAAACCTTCCCCATGTCTAGTCCACCTTGTATACGTCATGGACATACCTGAACAATTGCAGTGATCCTCGACTGTTTTTATATCCCGACGTATCAGATTTAGGCAGTCCTTGCAAGGGCACAAGATTGGTTCATCTATATTGTCCAAGTGTTCTCGCGCAAACTTGATGAAATCCCTAACACCTTTCATGTACTTTGTTGTCATCTTCTTAGTGCCATCAGTTATCCAACTTCGATCCATTGCCTACAATTCACTTGAGAACAGAGGATTTGATATGTTACTTCTGGTTTTACGTGCAGCTTTGCCACATGTGGACTTTCCCAAATCCTATGCTGATGCTAAGAGTGTTCTTTCTGATGTTGGGCTTGGTTATGAGACAATTCATGTATGCAGGTTTGATTGTTCTTTATTTTGGGGAGATCACAAGGATGATAGGCACTGCCATGTTTGTGGATTACCAAGATATAAAGACCCTACTGGAAAAAATAAAATCCCTCACAAGGTGTTAAGGTACTTTCCTGTAATTAAAAGGTTGCAGAGACTATTTGTTAAAAAGGAAATGTCGACACATACTAGATGGCACAAAGAGAAGAGGGTTGTTGAGGCCAATGTACTGAGGCACCCTGCTGATGGTGAGGCATGGAAGCACTTTGATGACAGGTTTGATTGGTTTGCTAAAGATCCTCGTAACATAAGACTAGGTTTTCCCACAGACGGCTTCAGTCCCTTTGGAAGTATGACTAATCCTTACAGTATGTGGCCTGTTTTTGTCATTCCTTACAACTTCCCACCATGGATGTGCATGGATCAATCCATTTACATGATGGCATTGCTAATCCCCGAAAAGTATTCCCAGGGAAGGATTTTCATGTATTTATGCAGCCACTGATTAAAGATTTGATGGAGCTATGGAGTGGTGTGCAGACATTTGATGCATTAACAGAGGATTATTTCCCATTGCATGCTGCGTTTCTTTGGTCAATTCATGATTATCCTGGATATCCCACTATGTCAGGCCGAAGCACAAGAGGATTTCATGCGTGTGTGCATTGCGATGAGAATCCTTGCTATGAATCTTTGAAAAACAAAATTGGATATATTGGGCATCGACGATTTCTTCATCAAGATCACCCATACAGGAGAAGCAGACTTTTCAATGGTAAAACTGAGTTTAGAGATCCACCAAGGAGGTACACACCCAAAGAAGTAGCTGAGAAGGTAGAAAGGGTTAAGGATTTTGAACATGGGAAAAATCCAATAAGTAGAAAGCGGAAGCGTGCAGCTGTACCCGGTGAACCAACATGGCACCTGAAAGTCAGCTTACATCATCTACCGTACTGAACAGAACTTAAGTTAGCTCACAACTTAGATGTGATGCATATTGAGAAGAACATATGTGACAATATTGTTGGTACACTACTTGAACTTGAGGGCTGGAATAAGGACACTGCTAGTGCTAGAATGGATTTAAAGAAATTCAAAATCAGGGAGAAGTATTGGTTGAAGAAAATTGTGAAGGATGGTGATGATGCACAAGTAACTTATGCCAAGCCCCCTGTACCGTGGACGCTTTCGAAGGAACAGAAGAAACATTTGTGTAGGTATTTGGCAAACACCAGGTTCCCAGATGGTTATTGCGCAAACTGGGGAAGATGTGTGGATATTGATGGCTGGAAGGTTACCGGTATGAAGACGCATGATTGCCACATACTTGTGCAGCGAGTGTTGCCGGCTGGGCTCAAGGGAATTGCATCTAAGGAAATGTATGAGACTATTGCAGAGCTAGGAAGATATTTCAGGGATCTGTGTGCCAATACCCTGAGAGTTGATGTGCTCAATCGATTGAAGGTTGAAATTGTTGTGATCCTATGCAAACTTGAGAAGCTCTTCCCCCCTGCTTTTTTTGATGTAATGGTGCACTTAGCTATTCATCTTCCCGATGAGGCTCTTTTGAGGGGGGCTGTTCATTATGGTTGGATTATCCAGTTGAGAGAAGATTAGGTTATCTAAAGTCGACAGTCCGTAACAAAGCAAGGCCCGAAGGTTCTATCGCAGAGGGCTACATTGTTGATGACTGTTTGATTTTTTGCTCAAGATTTTTCAAGGATGACACAGAAACAAAATTTATCAAAGATGATAGGAACCAGGACGTACGTAGAAAACATGATCATGATGAGATGGAATTATTTTCAGTTGGAGCTAAAGGTCTTGGGAAATCCATTTTGAAACAATTTGACAAGGAATTTGACAAAATGTTTTGGTATGTGCTGAACAACTGTGACGATGTACAATGTTATATCAAGTAAGTAGTTAGCTTCACTTTACTAACTATTTCTCAAGGTTGCAAACTTAATTGTCTTGTATGTCATATGTGTTTTTTTGTTTGTTGCAGTGAATTCCGACAAGAATTGAGAGGTAGGGGTGTGCGTGACAACGAGGAGACGGTTCAGAGAGAATTTGCAGGTTGGTTTGCAAACCATGTGAGACTGTTGGACAATGCATCAGAAGATTTGAAGTCTCTAGCTGCTGGGCCAGACCGGCGTGTAGTAGTATACCCTGGTTGCAACGTAAAGGGTGCTAGGTTTCGCACGCTTAGTCGGGATAAAGACCTGAAGACTCAAAATTCTGGCGTAGCGACTAAGGGATCTTTTGGTGATGGAGATGAGAGCGATTTCTATGGTGTTCTGCAAGAAGTTCTTCAACTGCAGTATGGGACTAACAAGCACGGCAATAGGTCTGTGTACTTGTTTCATTGTGCCTGGTTCGACCTTGCGGGCAGGGGTTCCAAGATAAAAGATGATGGTTATTTTAAAAGCATTAACTCTTATGTCATATGGTTCAAGAATTCACCATTGATATTGGCCAGTCAAGCTGAAACATGCTTCTATTTGGAGGATACAAAGTTTGGTCATCCGTGGAAAGTGGTGCAGAAGTTCAGCCATAGACACGTGTACGATGTTCCAGAATTAGAAGTTGCTAACGATGATGCATTTGTACGGAATGAAGACGCATACCAGGAGGATGAAGGTTCAGTGGACCATACATTTAATGATGTTGTGGACCTAGACGAGGAAGCAAATGTGGAAGAAGAGGATGATGATCATCGTGCTGATGAAGTTGTACATATTCATGATGCTCGTACAATTTGTGAACTCGAGCATGAGGAAGACAGTCCCAACGCTGACATGGATATGAGCGAAGATGAACAAGTTTTCATATTGGAAGAGAACATAAATGATGACGAGGGAAAAACTTCAGATATAGATAGTGATGTAGATTGAATAGAAACGTGTAATGCATACATCTATATGTTTTGTTCCAAACATTTTAAATGTTCTGATTTTGATGTTTACGATCTCAAACTTGGCACTGAATTATCCAGAAGGGTTTAAGAACAAATTAATATAAGCTTAAATATGGACAGATGTAAGAAAAGCCAACATGTAGGTAACATAACTTCGACAATGGTTTTAATTAATCGACACTTGAAAGGATTACAACCAGCAGCACGATGTGACTAAATATTGTTTCAACACAAGCAAATTCGACAATCGCATAATGAGTCTTAACACTGAATTTAAACCTAAAGGGGATGCATAGTTGGACACACGGGCTCCATGAATCAGTGACTAGCTACTCCAGATCAATTTCAGGCACATGGGAAGCAAACAAGTAAACCCCTGCATTTCCCAGGTAAAGCAAGAACAGCATCTTGTCACCCATCTGAAGGTGCTTTTCCTTGTCCATGAACTCCTTCCAGCCACTGACGCAGAGACGACCATCGTCAGAAGAAATTGCGTAGGACGCACGCACCAAAGTTCTGGGATGGCACACAATCTTGATTGCACCATATTGTTCCATATCTGTAGGAACCAAACAGCTAGGGATTTTCTGTTCCAACAGTAGAGACATAGTTTAGTTACACATGTACGCAATGTAGCTCGCAAACTTAATGAAATGATATGATCTACTGCTTACCACGTGTTTGTTGTAACTTTCACTGCTTGTCCAATTCAGAGTATGCAGCATTGGGACCTACTGCTCCTTGATCATAATCTCCAGCATTGTGGTACCCAACAAGGTAGTCCAAGTTGTCCACCTGAAGAATGACGGTATGCATCATCATCTAATTTATCATTGTTCCATCAGTAGCACTTAGTGAGTCAACAATGTCACGCTTCGTACGGGACAACTGGTACTAAGCTGCATAATTAAAATAATTGACATAAGATGGAATAATTAATATGATCAATCATTCTGTCAAAAGGTGGAAAATTACCTGGATGGATTAGTGGTTCAGTTCCAGCTAGTACAAGAGTATCCTGACCAGGAGGGTTAATTTTGAAAATTAACTCCATGCCAACCTTAAAATTGTACACTCTAGCAAATTCGTTACAAAATCTTCCGTTGATATAGGTTCTGCCAGCTCTGTTAGTAACATTAACAACAAATGCATGGCCATGTTTGGTTCTAAGTGCAGCTTCTGGACACCATACATCTCAAGGAAATAAGGTCTAAAATAGCAAGGGATGATCTAAATTCAGTAGAGTTAATAGAAAAGTAAGTTAACTATTCTGAAAATTCAGTAAGACAGAAGTACTAATGGTATAACATTAATTGTTTGTACTTTTTCGTACAAATAGTAGATGATTTAGTTGATCTGCACTAGAAACATGTGAACGTTACACATCGTATCATATTAGGACCTTCAAGAATCAGAAATTGCATGTGGCTACACTAAAACTCATATGAACGTAAACCATAAAAAAGCAGTTAATATATATGGTGAACAACAATTATTACACACATCTGAATAATAGTACGAAACTAGCAAAAACTACTAGGATCACGTGTTAAACTTTGATGTGGCGGCGAAATAAAACATCTGAATGAATTATAAACTTATAATTGCATGTACCGTCTTCTCCTCAAAACCCTCTTGTAGTGTTTGCACGAAAAAACCTAACGAGAATCCCCCTCCGCCACACATCCCCTTCTTGTCAAAGCAAACTGGACACTGAAAAAATATGAAGAAAGATTACAAATCGGAAACAACGATCGCAAAACGTAGATGTTATTTACGTACTCCTTTGTTCAGCGCCATCCTTGGTCTCGACGCGGAGCGAGAGTCTTACAGACTTCGGCGGCGAGAGATTTGGCTAGATGTTGCGGCGAAAGACGTCGAGAGCTGTGGCGGCGAGAGACGTGGCGAGATCTGGCGGCGGCTAAGGAGGACGTGCTATGATGGCCAGTTATTTGGTGGAGTAAATAGCGGTAGGTCAAACGAAGAGGCAGAGGGGCGGTGCTGGGTTTTGACGTGACAACACGATGGGACGCGGGGCCCTCTAGTCAGTTGGACTGCACGTCACGCGTCAAGACCCGCGACGGTCCAGCGGTTAACACGGAGTAACGGGGAGGAATATTATTTAGAGTTAATTATCAGGTTGCCCTCAGATGTGTCCATGACCTCAGTTCTACCCTCAGTCGCAAATGTCCTTATTTAGGGTTAATATTTTA
This sequence comes from Puccinellia tenuiflora, assembly GCA_012064385.1. Classification (NCBI taxonomy): domain Eukaryota; kingdom Viridiplantae; phylum Streptophyta; class Magnoliopsida; order Poales; family Poaceae; genus Puccinellia; species Puccinellia tenuiflora. The sequence continues at coordinate 63,744 of QRDG01000212.1, read as the reverse complement.
TATTAGCACGGATGAACATGGGACATATATACCCAAGCACAAACATTGGCTACCACATTACATATAGAGGGGCCCGACCCACATTACACATTACATATATTAAACTAAAAAAAGAAAAATTACATTTCATATATGGCCCTAAATATACAGGGCCCTAAACCCTAACCCTACCGGATGGCGCCCCTTCGTCTGCGGGCTTCGTCTGCGGGCCCTAAACCCTAACCCTACCCGCCGCCGCCCTCCACTCCTCCGCACTGTTCGCCATCTCGGCGTTGGACAAGACCCGGCGATTGTCCTCCCGGAGCCGCTTCATGGCCCTGTCCCAGTGTTTCGGGACGGGGCGCCACTCCCTCGCCGCCTTCTTCTCCTCGGCGGAGAGTTCCTTCTTCTCCTTCTTCTTCAGGATGGCGAGGCGGCAGCTGATGGCATTGTCGGAGCGGTTGGCGATCTTATTGACCTCGTCGGGGTCGGGGTTGTGGATGAAAGGGCTCTCCGACTCGACGGGGGCGGTGCAACGCCCACGTCGCTGGCGACGCCCACGCCTCGTAGGTTCCTCCTCCGCCTCCTCCCACCAGTGGCGACGGTTTGGGTGGTTGTCCTCGTCGCTGACGGACTCGGGGCTGGAAGGGAGAGACAATGTCGACATGGTGGTAGAGGGAGGAGGAGGCAATGCGGCTGGAGAGGGATGAGAAGAAGGGAAGTTGGATTGGCACTATTTAAAGACGCGATGAGGCGTGCGAATTAATTGGGGTGGATGAAGAAGCAACGGGCGCAACTGTGTGAAATAAAGGTCGTGTGAAAGCGTAGGATTAGGCTTCGTAGTACGTGCGACTTGACCCTGCATGCGTGCATTAACACAGAGGTGAAGGAAAGTCCAAAGTCTCACGCACTAGCCTGCAGAAAACCTCTGCGTTAACTAGCTGTGCAGCACAACGGAGACCGACCGAGTAAGCAAGGTGCACAACGGACCAACGCCTGCATTAATGGAAAGAGATGAAAAAACTGCCAAAGTCTGCCCCTCTTTGCATTAATTCTACACTCGGGGCAGGTAACATTTGAGGTTTCACAAGTGTTTTCAGACAATATTTTTAAATTTGAATTTGGTACATGAATGTGACTACAATTACTCAGTCCCACTTGTTCTTGACGATTTTACATTGAATCTTTGAAGTGAAGGTTGCTGGAAAAAGAGCCGTTCACCCATATATGTCGGTGACCCATGGGTGGATCCAACCAACATGAGGTTTCACAAGTGTTTTCAGACAAAATCTCACAGTGATGAACAATAACACTTAGGTGGGATGTGTTATCACAAAAAACCTCATATGCAACGCTTTTACAACTTCCGTGTTCGACGATTCGACCGTTATGCCCAAAATGCCCTTACTCATGTAAATTCACATCAAACTACAACCAAACCCATGAAATTTTAAATTGAATTTTGTACATGAATGTGACTACATTTACTCAGTCCCACTTGTTCATGATGATTTTACATTGAATTTTACATTTTTTGTGAGTTTTACTCATTTCCTGTCATTTTTCATCGATAAAAAATTAACAAACACCTACAATTGTTAGAAAAATCTGAAACTCCTCAAACACACATACCTACCCTTCATGACCACTCATAAAAAATTTCAGCTCAGTCTGAATCTTTGAAGTGAAGGTTGCTTGAAAAAAGAGTCGTTCACCCATATGATTGATGTCGGTGCACCCATGGGTGGATCCAACCAACATGAGGTTTCACAAGTGTTTTCATACAAAATCTCACAGTGATGAACAATAACATGTATGTGGGATGTGTTATCACAAAAAACCTCATATGCAAAGCTTTTACAACTTCCGTGTTCGACGATTCGACCGTTATGCCCAAAATGCCCTTACTCGTGTAAATTCACATCAAACTACACAACAACCTCATGAAATTTTTAAATTGAATTTCAGTACAAGAATGTGACTACATTTACTCAGTCCCACTTGTTCATGATGATTTTACATTGAATTTTGCATTTTTTGTGAGTTTTACTCATTCCTGTCATTTTTCATCGAAAAAAATTAACAAACACCTACAATTGTTAGAAAAATCTGAAACTCCTCAAACACACATACCTACCCTTCATGACCACTCATAAAAATTTTCAGCTCAGTCTGAATCTTTGAAGTGAAGGTTGCTTGAAAAAAGAGCCGTTCACCCATATGATCGATGTCGGTGCACCCATGGGTGGATCCAACCAACCATGAGGTTCACAGTGTTTTCAGACAAAATCTCACAGTGATGAACAATAACATGTATGTGGGATGTGTTATCACAAAAAACCTCATATGCAAAGCTTTTACAACTTCCGTGTTCGACGATTCGACCGTTATGCC
>QRDG01000212.1:0-61009 GCA_012064385.1 Puccinellia tenuiflora | reverse complement strand
CCACCCCCAGACCTCATCCTCTCGTGCTCACCCAGATCCGGTGTCTTTGCCGCACGGTTGTTCCATCTCGCATCTATCTCCACGGTGGACGCCATGGCAGGAAGTTGTCGAGCCGTCAGGGGGAACGATCATCGCGCACAGACGCCGAAGAAGGGACCCAGCTCGGGGAATGATCGTCGCGCACAGACGCTGAAGAAGGGACCCAGGTCGAAGAAACTCCAAGGTAAATCTGTGGGTGATCGGCTTCTTGTTTTGTTTTTCGGATGCTACGATCGAGAGATCGGTTTTTTGGTTTTCGATTGGATCGATTTGTCCTATATCTTGATCTTGCATACTTGATAGATCAGGGCATGATAGCATTTAGTTGTAGGTGTGTTCGTACATACCACATGATTGGATCCCGCATCGTACACTCTTATTTTTTCAATCATTTGTTGCTATACAATCTTTTGCGTGGACACTTATTTGCTGTTTTCTATGGAATTGGCCCCATCTTATGTTTAGTTAACGCTCCTCTCTTCCGATTATTTCAGCGGGGACAGAAAAACCCGTCAAGTCGGCATATGATCTTCAAAAGTACAGAGAAATGCAAGAAAATCTTCTACGCATGACAAAAATTTTGGCGGAAAAATATGGACAAGGCCACGAAATTCAACAAGATTTCTCTGGTTTTGCACGTTCATTAGTGTATGGTGGGCTACAAATAGGAACAAGTAACAATCAAAAGGGCACAGACTGCCAAGACAAGGAGGTCGAAGAGGACCCTTCGTACCAACCGAATCCAGAAGAGATAGCTGCTGCAGAGGATGATCTTCATTCAGATGAGGATCAGCGCACTGTCGGCAAAACTTTATCTCAGGTCTATGGAACTATTTTTGAACTCTGATAGCAAATACATGCTAAATGTTTCCTACTAATTTGGCCTCTACTTTGCTTGCAGATAGTTCTTGGTTCTGCAATAGTTGCACAGCAGAAGCATTCCAGACTAGAAGTTCCACCATCCAACATTGCAACAAGATCAAGGGCAGCAACTGAAACTGAAGCTGGGCCATCTGATGAGCCCACGGCCACTGCTGGGCAGAACACTGAAGGAGCACCCTCAACTAACCAAATCATGACATCTTGAGGCAGCAACTCATCTCCTGAGGACAATCAAATTGTAAACTTTGAACGACAAGGTATGAAAGTTTGTAAAAACTACACACTGTACCGCATATTTTCATATAAAAGATAATCATTTCATCTCTCTTATTTCAGAGACATTGACAGCATCTGGCCGTACTAAGAGAAAGAGAGGTGGACGCAGAACTACTATGGGCCATGGACTACATGAGTACACAAGAAGAAATGGTGGCACTAAGATGCAAATTGACTTCACTGCCGGTGTAAGGAGACCCAAGGATTATATCCAGTCAGCAAAGCTGAGCAGTGAGGTTGGTATTCACATCCATGCCAAAATGCCGCTTGCAACACACCGGACACAGTACAAGAAAGATAAAACTCTCCAACATGTCATTCCTCATGCTATAAATACAGTAGCGGTGAGTCCAGTACAATATCGGTTTAACCTAATTATTATGCTACATGATCAACCTTCTAAGAATCTACTGATTAATGCATCACTATTTTGCAGGGAAAGTTTACTATGGACAGAAATGATGAGGTGTCCCAAGATGTGTGCACTGATATGCTGCAAGTTAGTATTCGGCAGTTCCGATATAGGCTTAAGAAGGAGTATTGGCCCAAAATTAAAGATCTCACAATGGAGCAAGCATATCTAAAGAAGCCAGATCATGTAGAAGAGAAAAGATGGAAAGAACTGGTGAACAAATGGTTTGATGAGAAGTACCAAGTACATAAATCTTATTCCTTTCAATAACAGCTACTGGAATATTACATTTCTCTTATCTGGATAAATAAAATGCATGTACTGAACATAGGGAGTGTGTTTAACAAATGGAAAGAACAGAGAAGCTGTGAAACAGTTCCATACCACTGGATCTCGAAGCTATGTTGCTCATTGGGAACATGTAGTAAGTGTTCTGAACTTCCCCATACAGTTTATACTTCTGTCATACAGTACACAATGGTAATGTGCATTCTACATTTTTGCAAGCAGAAGGCTAAGCAGCAGGAAGAAGAAACCTCTCCAATTGAATTTTTTAGAATGACACACACTAACAAGGATAACATTATGAGTGCTGAAGCCAAAAGTGCATATGTAAGAAATATTTCATATTAGCACAATTTTTATATATTCCAGTTTTGTATGTTGTCCATGCAATGATTGTAATCTTTATGCAGGACAAAATGGTGGAAAAAAAAGCAGCGCCACGCAATGAAGATGAACCTGAATTGACTGATTTGCAAATTGTTCAGCTAGTTCACATCGAGAAAAGCCCATCCACCACCTGCAACAGCACATTCCTACCAAGATTGGGCGTCGCAACAAGCTCCAGGAAGTCATCTGTTTCAGCTACACGCATCCGAGAGCTACAACAAAGACTGGCAGATCAAGAGCAAAACTCCATACAGGCAGCTGAAAGGTACCACAGTGAGATGCAGGCAAGACTGCAAGAACAAGATCAAAAATTTGAAGAGATCAGGAAGAAGCAGGAGGAAGAACTTGAAGCTCTGAAGAAAGCCCAAGAAGAAAAGACTCTGGCTTATGAAAAGAGGCAGTCAGAAATGGATGCCGTGCTGAATTTGCTCTTGAGGACATCCCATCAACCATCCATGACAGAATCCCAGGGCAACTAATCAATTGCACCGCCATCATACAACATTCTTAATCATAGGTCTTTTAATTTATTTGTGTTCTGTACCCAATTGTAATCCTTCTTATGAATCTTTCGATCTGTGAGACACATACCGACTACGTGTGCCACCATTATCTTATGATATTTTTTTTGTTATATTTTGCGAGTTATTTTGTTTCCAAAATTTTGCAAATAATTCAAATGTTCTCAAATTTTGATAAATTCGAAAGGTGACGGAAAATGTCACAACGTCACCATTAAATGAAACCACGTGGCACCAATTCTGGTCCCACTTGTCAGAATTTTGTGGGTCCCACCAGTCAGCATTATTGGGACCCATATGTCGGCAACAACCTGGTCCCACTTGTCAGAATTTTGTGGATCCCACCGATCAGAATATTGTGGGTCCAGCTTGTCATAATATTTTGTGGGTCCCACAAGTCAGCACCATGCCGGTCCCACATGACAGATATCCACGTCAGCACCGTCGGACCCATGTTATCAGCAGCCAAATGGGACCCACATGTAAGGCCACGTATGCTTTTTTGGACCAATCAGAAACTTGGCAACATTTAGATATTGACGAAAGTTCGAATTGTCCGTGACAAATCTGTCTGTCAACAATCAACCTTCAACATTGACAAATTTGCAGGTCGTCACCATCAAACGTTTGACGTTGACGAAAAAATGCATACCGTCACCCCCGATATTTTATAACGGAGCTTTGTTGACGAACCCCGTGACGATCAAATTTCGTCACCTCGATGAAATCCTTGACGAAAATTGGCCAACACATGACGAAAGTGATTTGTCAACAAAAATATCATCCTTTGTAGTGGATGCAGCACAGAAGAAGTTTTCCCTTGATTACAAAACCAAGGTTATCGAATCCAGTAGGACTTGGAGAAGGCTTAGCAAGGTGTCAATCCACTCTGGCGCTTGTATATTAACGTGGACCTGCACAAACAAACTACTTTGCCCCCAACAAAACAGAGAGGTTGTCAATCTCTGTGGTTTGCCAAACACAAAGAATTAAGGGTTTGCCTATGTCTCAGTTGACTGAGAATTTCTTAAGTCTCAATCACCTCAGAAAAGTGCAACTATAGTTCAAAAAAGTGCAACTAGAACGAGTTGCACTTTTCTGGCAGAAAAGTGCAACTGCACATTTCTCACAGAAAAGTGCAACTCATGCACATTTTGTGGGTGACTGAGACATAAATGAGAATTTCTTAAGTCTCAATCACCTCAAAAAAGTGCAACTACATTTAAAAAAAAGTGCAACGGGAACGAGTTGCACTTTTTTGGCAGAAAAGTGCAATTGCACATTTCTCACAGAAAAGTGCAACTCATGCATATTTTTGTGGGTGATTGAGACATAAGAAAAAATCAGGCGCCTGAGAATTAGCAAATCCCAAGAATTAAATATGTGGATGTAAAATATGATGATGAAATATGTCCAGCGAGCAAATGATGATGAAAAGCTATGAAAACAGTTGTAAGCAATGTAGGAAAATAGGACCGGGGTCCACAATTCACTAGGGGTGTCTCTCTAAAAGATATATATGATGGGTAAAAATTACAGCATGGCAATTGACAGAATTGTAAGCGCACAACAAGGCTATCATAAAAAAATATTGTTCACCGCTTCATCTAATATGGGCATTACGTCAAAATACATAGACCGTCATCCAACTGCATCTATGACTAATAATCCACTTTGGGATCGCTACCCAGCATGTCACCCAAAAGTATTAAGTTGCAAACAACAGATCATTGCAATAAGCAAAGTGCATAATGTAAGCAATGTAGATAACACGAAGAAATCACACCGTTGTTTTCTCCCTAGTGGCAACAGCACATCTCTAGCCTTGACCGTTCCTGTCACCGAACTCAGACAAAGAGAGACATGAACCCACTATCTAGCACAAATACTCCCTCAAACAACACTAACAATTACTCGGCCAAAGCAACCACTAGCATCGGAGAGCATGCAAAATCATAGATGAAACACATAACTGAACAAAAGTAATGACTTCCACAATTCATCGGATCCATGTAAACACAATCATGTAGCAATTACAAATAGATGATCTTGATCATGATAGGCAGCTCACAAGATTTAAGCAATGGAGTACAAGGAGGAGAGACAACCATCTAGCTACTGCTATGGACCCGTAGTCTCGTGGTGGACTACTCACGCATCACTCCGGAGGCAGGCATGGCGATGTAGATGTCTCCGGCGTCGATTCCCCTCTCCGGCAGGGTGTCGGGAAGAGCTTCTGAACCCTCCCGAACTAGGGTTTGAGATAGCGGCGGCCTGTGATGCATCTAAAATGCATACATGAACTTTGCACTATAATAGTCATATTCCAATCATATTTGCATCATATAAGGGGTATATTACTGTTATTTAATGATTTTTGGTAATTTATGATGATACCCCCTTTTTATATAATTAATCCTGCACAGGCAGAAAACCCCTATTTCTTTCCTTATTTGTTTCAGGACCTTAAGGACGTCATAATGAGCTATAAATTTACGGGGGTCATTATTTTGGAAGGAGAAGATTTAGGAGCGAAAGAAGTCAACGAACGGAGGCCGGAAGACCAAAAGGAGGGGTCCCACGCGGCCAGGTACTGTAGCCACATGTGCCTATCCCAATTGGCCCTCGTGGCCCCGTTTGCGTCTATCCTTCGCCCAGAAGCTTCCTCGTGACCTAAAAACGCCTATATAAAGAGCCCCCCGACGTTCTCCGAAGGGAGAGCCGCCACACGAGAGAAACAAGAAACAGAGACCAAGAGGCTGCAGATTGGAGGGGGAAAACTCTGGCGGAGCCCTGCCGGAGAGGTCTCCTTCTTCTCCATCGACATCTCCACCGTCTCCATGATGAAGAGGGAGTAGTCCACCTCTGGACTATGGGTTTGTGGCAGTAGCATATGTATCTCTCTCTCTCTTGAGCTTCACTAATTAGCACCGTATGAGCTGCTGAACATGATTACGGTCACCGTTGTATTACCATTGTGGTGGATCTTTATATGATTTAATATATGTTGAGATTGCAATGTTATATTTCAGTTATGAAAGTAGATGCATATTATGTACCCCGTTCTTGTATCCTTGTTATGATCAAGCATGTTTATGAGAGCGTGTGTGGGGGAACGTGTGCATTAGTTGGAGTAACGGGGGTGGTGAAGTGATAAGCTGACAACTTAATATCATGATCCATTGGGTGTTTACCTTACTTTGTTACCTCGCTAGGGATAAACCAAAATACCATGTTGTAGGGTAGGAGGAGTGACATGCCTCTACCTAAGACTAGATCCATCATGTGTTTATTTTCACTTCATGTCATTAATCTTAAAGCTATACTCTGATGTTATCTTAATTACTAAGGTGCATGATTTAGTTCACATCTTGGTAGAGTATAAGTGAGACTAATAATCAAAAGGTCTCTATGCTAGGACGTGATGGCCATATAATTAGTAACATGTCATTAACCTTGTTTGCAATCTCATATGTTAAATCTATGTCTACTCATTTGCCACACTATATTAAAGAGAGAGTGCATGTGTGAAACCATGAACCCCAGTCCATTTTTAATCATAAGAAACACTTTTCCAACCACTTTTAAGCATCCTTTACATTCAGCCATTTTAAAATCAGAAAATATAAAAACACTTTTACTTCTTGCATTCACATATAAAAACTCCAAAAATACCATCCATCGTCATTACTATCATCCTTGCATACTTATTTACCACCATTGCATATTTATTTACTGTTTTGCATTCATTATCATCTTAATATCATTCTCACACCTTGTGCTTGACAACCACTTGGTGAGGTTGAGGGCACAAAGCAATCTATTTTGTTTGCAAGAAATCTAGAGAAGGACAAGAAGATAAACCCACACTACTGATTCCCCGAGAGTTCGATATTAAACCCCCGAGTCACCTTCTTGGGGAAAAACTACCACTTCTACATACTCTGCACTTGGAGGCTCAACCTATCCCTATATTATCTTCCTTTCAGGGTATCAAGAGTACTTGTTGGCGTTGTTGAGGGAGAAGAACACTCTCATCAATCCCGTCATCAGCCTCGGATGTATTCTGAAAATTGTGATTGGTTCTCCTCTGTTTTTAGGTCAGAGGGGAATTTATAGGCGGAGGGGCGATGTGAGGCGATGGACAGGGGCCCCAGGTGGGCCCCACGCATAGCCAAGGGAAGGGCCACGGTCAAGTGGCTCCTGGAGCCCCTGTGCCTCCCCTTTGGCTGTCCTTCGGGCTCCGTCTTCGTTTCATATTGGAAATAATTCCTGTAAATTTTGAGAGCAATCCGAGAAACTTCTCATAACAACTTTTCTGAAACAAAAAGACAGCAGAAAACAGGAACTAGCACTGGCACTGGCATCTTGTTAATAGGTTAGTTCCATAAATTATGTCAAAATGATATAAAAATATTGTAAAAACATATGGCACTGATATATAATCAAGCATGGAACATAAAAAATTATAGATACGTCGGAGACGTATCAGCATCCCCAAGCTTAACTCCTGCTCGTCCTAGAGTAGGTAAGTGATAACAAAATAATTTTTGAAGTGACATGCTACCAATAACAATCATGATCAACTAATCATGTAAAGCATATGAATTGAATGCAATGATCCAAAACAAAGGTTCATTGAATGAAACAAACAATGATTAACCATGTAAAACATCCAAATAAGAATCTACTAGTAAAGAGTAGAGACGGTGGAGATAACGGGGTTCCTTATCCGCCTCGTGGCCTCGCGTGCTCATGACGGGGGGCTCTGCCAGGCCACGCGGACGGCGTGAGCAGGCTTCGGAGTCAGCCTGCGCGCGGTCTATGGACCTGTGGAGGAGCTGGTGGCCCTCGGGCTGTGCCTGTGCGGACGGAGCGTGGACCGGGTGCAGGGAACGTGCGCAGCCGACCGAGGGGAGCAGACGACGGGCTTTTCTCTAGTCGTTTCTAGGTCGCCTCCTAGGCGGTGCGCGCAGGCCTGCACTGACCCGGGAAAGTGGCGGAACGATCACGTCGTTGTCATGTGGGGACGCGATTCTGGACCCCACCGTGTCATTCGGACGGGCTAGGTGTGTGACGTCGGTCTGGGTTGCTGCGTGGTGGTGCGTGAGGGGATGGCCCCTGCTCGTCTGCACTCGGCACGTGGCTTGTTGGTCTAGTTCTGGATGGGAGATAGGTGCGATACTATCCGGGGCTAGAGCTGGCATAGGCATGTGCACCTATATACTATTCCTCCCTCCGTATCAAAATATAACATGTTTTACTATTTGTCTTTCCATCCGTATTTAGGCATGTTTTATTGCAAGATTCATGTGAACTTTACACTAAAAAATGTGTAGATATGAATGAAAAACCAAATGCTAAAACACCTTATATTTTTATACGGAGAGAGTACTAGAGAAGCGAGACTTGTTTTCTAAGAAAGAAAACGCTACCCGATCTCCGGGGGCTCGCGCACGTTCCATCCTCCGGATTAACAGCGCGCCACGTGTCCATTCTGTGACGACAAAAGCTGCAGGCCACATTCGACCTGGTCCACCACTCCGCCCCTTACCTTATCTCGTGTGTGGACTCCCTCGTGTGTGTGGTGGAGAGCATTTTGCGGCGGCTTATGTCTCTGACGAACCGCGCCGCTTCTCCTGATCCAGCCGACACCTCGCCGCCGCCATCCAAGTACGCCGCCCTGCGCATCGCTGTAACGGCTCACCTGTGAGTCGCCGCCACCGGAACGGATCCCCTCCGCATCGTCGGAACGGCTCCGTTGCAAGTCGTCGCCACCGGAACGGATCCCCTGGCACCGCCGGGATGGCTCCCCTGTGAGTAGCCGCCACCGGAATGGATCCCCTGTGCGCCGCCGTCGGAAAGGCTCCCCTACGCGAGCTCGTCCGTGTGCCGCCATGGCTGCCAAGCTCTCAAGCTCGCCGCGTCTCCCGTGCATATCATCGGCCGCCACACGCTCCAGCCTCCCCGTCGCCACTCGCATCAGCCTCGTCGTCAGCCCCAACGACGGAGGTGCCGCTAATGTGGGGCGACCTCTCTTCCGCCATTCTTCACTGCTTTGGCACCCTTTCCTCATCGATGCTATCGGCTGAGGGTAGAGATGCTACCAACGACCGGTGGCGGTGCTACAAGCGGCATCTCAGTTTGCTATGTGCGATTGGCGGCGTTGCTACAAGCGACGTCGGGTTTTGCTATGTGCCGCCGATGGCGATGCTACAAGCAGCGTCGAGGTTTGGTACGTGAGGCATCGGCTTCTGCTACATGTGGACGGCGGCGGTGCTACGAGTCCCTGGTGTTGTTACGTTGCTACAATAGCACGAAATAGTTTGCTACAAAAGTTATGCTATTTTGTTGTAATCGCATAAAGATTTTGCTACGAGATCTCCGACGAGAATCTCCGGCGATGTCTCCGGCGAAGTCGGTTCTGCTACAATAGCATTATTTAACTTTTGCTATAACCCCCCTGTAGTTTTTCTACAATAGCACAAATTGTTTGCTACGAAATCTCATAGTCGCAATTGCGAGATTTGGATGAAAATTAGAAATTGCTACAATAGCACAAAATTCTTATTTCAAACGAACCGTTTTTACTTCATAGGAGCAATTGCGGGATTTAAGCAAAAATTGAAAATAGCTACAATAGTACTAAACTCTTATTTCAAACAAACCGTTTTTTGCTACATATATAGGAGGAAAAGCGGAATTTTGAAAAAGAAGTGGACACGTGTTAGGAGGACCCGAGGGCTGGAAAATTTTAAGCCCCCTGGGAACGCCTAGCATTGTGCTTTTAAGAAACTACACTGAAATTACCAACAATATATTTACACAAATTACCAACAATATATTATTTAATTACTCATATTCGTAAGTAAAAATAGAGACTGAGTACCATACAAGCAGTAATATACAAGCGATACACACGGTTGTACTTCCGGATACCGCCCTCCCGCGACTACCAAGCATCCACGTATGTCATCGGTGTCAGAGAAGGAGAGCAACAGAAGCTTGATCCACAAATTGTTACCGAAGAAATCTTAGTCATGAGGCATCAACTAGTCGTGATAGCAAGCAGCCGCGAAGAGCTAGCTGGATCTATTCTGAGGAGAAATATTGGCCTGGAGAGCCCTTCAAGGCTCTTCAACGTCAAATTTGGGGACGAAGTCACACCGCCCTTCAACAGGTGGCCAGAATAACAAGCAACGTCCGTAGATATGTACTCCCTCCGTTCCATATTACTTGACTCCTAAATGGATGTCCCTAGATTTATTTTGTGTCTAGATACATCCATTTGAAAGTCAAGTAATATGGAACGGAGGGAGTAACAGTCTACCAAATTGTTGTTGGGGCCAACATGAAAATGGTTGGCTCCATTCCTTGCTTCACTAACGATGCTTGCCACCTGCAAAAAATATAAATTAATATGTGAAAACACTAGCACTACTGTATGAATATTGATTTACATCACCAACATAGTAGGACCAGAAATATGCAAATTTGACTAGCAACGTGGAAACTTGGCATCGGAATATTAAAGTTGCGAATCACATCATACCCAATGAACCCTGCACTACTCTCACTAGTAGGAAAAAGCCTACCACTGGCGAACCAAATTCGGCTACCGCTGGCGAACTGGTGGTTCGCCAGTGGTAGTATCGCCAGTGGTAACAGCTTACCACTGGCGAATATCATGTTTGCCAGCGGTAAGTGAGATATCACTGGCGAACCAGTTACATGTTCGCCAGCGATTGACCCTTACCACTGGTGAACAAGAACCTGTTCGCCAGTAATATATATTTCTGTTTTTAAAATAAAAACAGAAATGTATTACAGCAATATATATACAGCAAAATTCATATTCCAGCAGTATATATAGAGAAATATTTGACAAACCAGTACAAATACACAATTTCCAAAATATTTAACATACAACCAAGTCCATCTACTTGGCTATTTGTGCATATCACTAGCTAGCTAATACATGAAGCTCTGAAACTAACTTCGACCGGATCCTGAGCCGCGGGGTGCTGAACCGTCGGCGCTGCGCATCCGAAGAGAAGGAACCCTCACAGTGTCATAGCTCATGTGAGAAGGAACCCTCTGAAGAAACGACCAACTACTGTCATACTGCCTATCCAATAGATACATGTAGCGACGGACGTGCTCATCCTCCTGCCTGATACGGCGACGTACCACCTCCTCGAGGGCCGGCTCCCTCTGCACCGAGCGTGGCCCACGCGACTGCCACCACAGAAGATCCGGGTTGACGACGTCACCCGGATTCCTCACCAAGCTGCGCGTCCCGGAAGGTAGCACCTCCCAGTGTCAGCCCGGTGGAGCCCAGTCCCGCACATCGCCCCGCACATCGCCCCTCTGGTCCAACATGGACATCGTCGCCGAGAACACCTAAGTCAAAAACGCCTAAGTCAAAATTTTGTTACAAGAGTAATATTAAAATTTACGAAATGCGGGAAGTTAACAATCATCGACATTCGGAAAGAGAGAGAAAAAACAAAATGATTTCGGATTTGTGCCTCATACATATTTAAATTGGACACACATTTCAGAGACGGAGCAAGTGAACCAAGTAGGATGCACAAAATGTTTATTTGTGCATATCACAAGGTTCACTAGCTCCTCCCTGAATCATACAGTGTCACAACATTTTAATCATCGGCTTATAAGAAAAAGACAAAACAAAATAAAAATGACTTAGATTTTGCGCCTCATACTTAGGTCGGACACACAAGTAGACCTGCAGGATCTTGTGAGCCAAGTATGATGCACAAAACTTGGTACTTGTGCATATCATAAGGCTCACAAGACCTGCAGGCCTACAACCTAGTGCCACAATATTTTAATTATCGGCTTTCGAAGAAATAGACAAAACAAAATAAAAATGACTTAGATTTTGCGCCTCATACTTAGGTCGGACACACAAGTAGACCTGCAGGATCTGGTGAGTCAAGTATGATGCACAAGACTTGGTACTTGTGCATATCACAAGGCTCACAAGACCTGCAGGCCTACAACCTAGTGCCACAACATTTTAATCATCGGCTTTCGAATAAACAGACAAAACAAAATAAAATGACTTAGATTTTGCGACTCATACTTAGGTCGGACACACAATTAGTAGCCCTGAAGGATCGGCGGAGCCAAATAGGATGCACAGGACTTATACTTGTGCATATCACAAGGCTACCTTCAGGGTTACCACATAGTGCCACAACATTTTTAATCATCGGCACACACAAGCAACCCTAAATAGCTCATCGATCATAATAAAGCAATGTAATAAAACATTATTTACAATTATTTCAAGTTGGACAAAATGCTAACATAATGGCATGCAGGAGCATGCTAAGACAAATTGTAGAACAAAGCATCTGCCCATACACACAAATAGAAAGAAGTGCTAATAAATATTACAATACAAATAGGAGGTTATTTTTTTAGTTGATTACAACTCAAATAGAAAGAAGCGTGGATATCAATGAGAGCATACAGAGTTCAAATAATTCTAAGGAAAGACAGATGCAAAGGCATCCCAAACAGCCTTCCCAGATTTCATAGATTTGCCATTTTCCATCTAAAATACAACATCATGGTATAAACAAACAAATTGTAGGGATAGACAGTCACATATGGCTGCAGATTTAACTAATTTCGGATCACTGATAAACAAACAAACTACAGATTTAACTAATTTCGGAATACTAACTAACAAACAAACTGTAGATTTGAACACCAAGAAGGGCAAGGAGGGAGAGGAGGAGGGAGAGGAAATATGCTCACCTTGCTTGCTTGATGGCGTACGTGCTCGACGACGAGGCGGTGGTGGTGCTCGGCACGGGCGTGGCGACATGGAGAGGAGGAGGGCGGCGGCGGCGACGTGGAGAGGAGGAGGGCGGCGGCGGCGACGACGGGGAGAGGAGGGCGGCGACGGGAAGAGGAGGACGGTGGCGGCGGCGGCGACGGGGAGAGGAGGACGGCGACGGGGAGAGAAAGACGGCGGCGGTGGCGGTGATGGGGAGAGGGCGACGGCGCGCGACGTACGGTGCGCGGGCGCGTGTGTGATAGAGAGGAAAAAGGTCGGGTGGGGATGGGATCGAGCTCGACCGCGGCAGCTATGTACACTAACTACCGCTGGCGAACCACTCAGACCATTCGCCAGTGGTAGGTGGCCCGTTAGGGTTTGCCCGAACCCGCGCTTACCACTGGCGCATTGCGTGCTCTGTTCGCCAGTCGTACTGGCCTTACCACTGGCGAATAGGAAATCATGTTCGCCAGTGCTATTTACCGCTGGCGAATGTGATTTCCAGGTTCGCCAGTGAGGCCCCAGCGGCTATAGCCCTTTTCCTACTAGTGTCTTTGCTTACCAAGTTAATTAAACCGTTGGTATCCAAGTCCCCAATGCATCCCAAGCCTATTTTACCAACATATATTGAGGTGCATATCAAGGAGTTTGTTGTATACATTCCATAACCATGTATCTTAGCTTTCTCATAGTAGCCTTGTGGTATTTATATCCGGGTGTTGCTTATATGTTACTCTAAATGAAAGGTCGCAGATATAAAAAAAACTTTTTTTGCTTTAGGTTTCTCACCCACCTTCAGTTAATGGGAGTTGACTACAATAATTTCTTTGGCTATTGTAATTTCTTGTCGGTGCTCATGTTTTCTTATGGAATTTTTATATGGATCTTGAATTACTCTCTACAAAACATGGCAAACTAATGTGTGTCCTATCTTTTTTATAAAATGTGTGTGGGTGAGAAAGTTTATTAGGAACGTACCTTTCTAGCCTCTTCATATTATAACAATTGTAGCACTCTAGCTATCGTCTCCCTCTTTTTGGAAAGGTATCATGGGGGTTAAATCGGAGTTTTTTAAGCACGTAACGTTTTCTCTCGGAAACGGAGAAGGGATTCGTTTTTGGGAGGACACTTGGCTGGGGCAGCGACCTCTTTCGGATCAATATCCGTCGTTGTACAACATAGTTCGTGATAAAAATGTTTTGGTTGCAAACGTTTTATACCACGGACATGTGAATATTCAGTTCCGTCGATCCTTAGTTCGGGATAAATGGACAGATTGGCTTAATCTAGTAGAGAGACTTATGTCGA
Source organism: Puccinellia tenuiflora (assembly GCA_012064385.1). Lineage (NCBI taxonomy): Eukaryota > Viridiplantae > Streptophyta > Magnoliopsida > Poales > Poaceae > Puccinellia > Puccinellia tenuiflora. The sequence goes on along the minus strand of QRDG01000212.1, from coordinate 47,082 downwards.
TCTCTTTAACGACGGAGCCGGATTCTATCACTTGGAACTTGACTCCATCGGGGTTTTTTTCAGTTAAGTCATTATATTTAGAGTATATGAATAGCCCTGCACGGTTCTACAAGAAGTATATTTGGAAGTTAAAAGTACCGTTAAAGATCAAGATTTTTATGTGGTTCCTTCATCGGAAGGTTCTACTTACCAAAGATAACCTTATTAAGCGCCATTGGACAGGATGTAAGAAATGCGTTTTCTGTAGTCATGATGAAACGGTAGATCATTTGTTTGTTTCTTGCCAGCTTGCACGGCAAATTTGGAGATTAGTTCATTTCACGTTTAATATAACTCCTCCAACTAGTATTACTAATTTGTTTTGTAATTGGTTGAATGGAGTAGATAAAGATACTAAAGCTAGCATTCGTATCGGCGTTTGTGCTTTTCTATGGGCAATTTGGAATTGCCGAAATGATGTTGTGTTTAACCGAGTGAGTTCTGGACAATTTTTGCAGGTTATTCATCGTGCTACCCATTGGATCCACGAGTGGTCCTATCTTATTCCACCGAATAAGCGAGGGCGTTTGGCCTCTGGATGCACTCGGTTGATGGCGATCGTTCGGGCTATCTTCAACCAGGGTGGATGGTGGCATACTAGCTATCTGCAATATGTGTAGTCATGTTTTCATGTTTACGCTAGTTTCTGAGGCAATCTGTGTGCCAATTTCTGTTTCATATTTCGGATTGTAATAACTTATACACTGCTCTACTTTTGTTGGTTTAATAAATAAGCCGTATGCATCATTTTGATGCAGAGGCTGGGGTAACACCCATTTCTAAAAAAAGCTATCGTCTCCCACTTCAATTGTTGACGTACGTTCTTCAACGGGATATCCTTGAAAAAAAGTTCTTCAGCGGGTGCAGATGCAGTTTTAACTTTCCGTGATCAATTTGTGCCTAAAATTTGAGAAGTCAAACAGGGTTAGAGAAAGAGCGCTGCTATACGTACAACGTTTATGCGTACGATTTTCGTCCGACGCTACGTGGCACGACTGGCCGCACACGGAGCGACGGAAGCGAAACGGAATTGCTTCGGTCTCAGTCTGGGTTTGGGCCGGGGCTGGATAAAGTAGGCCCCACCCCTTATCTCCTTCCCCTTCGCCGAGTCTTCTAGCAGCGACAAGGCGAGAGGGAGGCAGGAGCTGGCCTGGCTGCAGGGAGGAACAAGACGAGAGGAGGGACGCTTTCCACTGGCTGCAGGGAGGAGCAAGACGAGAGGGAGGGGGCGCTAGTTGCTTGGCTGCAGGGAGGAACAAGACGAGAGGGATGGAGCTCGATGCAAGCTCCAATGGCAGAGAGGCGAGTTACAGAGGGAAGATGTGGGCAAGTTTTTTTGAGAGAAAAAGATGTGGATAGCCTGAGCATTCCGGATTCTGGGTTTGGGCTGGACTTTGGGTCACGACGCGGGCAGTAATAATTAGCACGATAGGATGGAGATAGGATAGAGGCCAGCGTCGGACGTTTATCGGACTAGTAATGTTGCACGTGCAATGCACGTAATCTTCAAATGATTAAAACTTTAGAGTATGTTTCATCTATAATAATATTTTTTAATAATCAAACGAAAATAAACATGTACATATATAATCTTTACGAATCCAAATAATCATGAATTTCCTTTTTTTTCATTGACAAAGCTAGTATTGTACGTTGTCGGTGAAATATTATTAACTTGCCCGTAACTTCACGTGTAATAGCCATCATCATATTTGCAAGTTCGTGTTGGTATTAATTTAGATACACTTTTCTACAAAACTTGTTTTACTAACACCGTTTAATTTCTGCAATGATTGGTGTTACCACACGATATCAATGAGAGAGCAGTTTACAAAGGTCAAGAAACACTGCAAGAAAATAAGGAGGGCTAAACATAAACTCCTAGTTTCTTACTGCTTTCGTTTGTCTTCCGATATACATTTACATGGTGGTACCATGGTTTCTCAGGGTCGAGAACACCATAATGTTCAACCATGGAAGGGAGCACCCTAGATAAATCATCATGGGTTGACAAAAAGTCCGGACCGTTTCATGACCAGGCAGTTCTACATATATAAAGATGAGATCAAATAGCTCGCATCAGTTCCTTCACTTGGCCACTGGTTATTAACGAACCCCAGGCACGCCGATCATGAACAAATATCATGATAAGTAAGCTTCTACCCGCGGCAAAGGATGGCATGAAGTCTGTACTCTGAATTTTCTTTTGTTTCCATCCTGTAATTGGCTTCCACTACATATTCTCTTGGCTTACATTTATGTGCCCTTGTAACATTGTGCGCTACAAAGAGCCTATCACATAAAAAAAATGAAATTCAAGTGTTAGTCATCAATACCTTCGATATATGTGATGAATAGAGATGTTCATCATAGATAACCACACAAGTTAGTTCCTTATATGCACAGGCATGTAGTACATAAGTATTAACAGTTCAACATAAGGAGCAGCCAAATAGGTCTCATTAGATTAAACATTAGAGTTTCCAGACAATGATTATTATAATTGTAAATTAGCTTCTATGTAAAAACATTAGAGTTCAACATAATGTTTGTTTTGCATAACAGAAGCACGGTGAAAAAACATTTGGACTAATTGATCCAGTGTATGGTACCATGGTAACATTTTGTACACGATAGTGTTAATGTGAGACATTAGTGTGCCAAACAACTTAGGGCTCATATGTAATGCAAAAGAAAAGAAAAGAAAAAACTTCCAAGTGAAAACTCAAGGATCAAATAAAATGGATAGCTTCCATCGTGGAAAGTAGCAGAAGAAATTCTGAAATCGTGACAAAATAGTAGTAGTTATGCAAGCTTCTGTAGCCTTTATTCTTCGACCAGGTATCTAAAGCCAAAAATAGTTACCATGAGTAGACTTCAGAAGGCATCACATATCAGCTCACCCAAGCACATGGAATAATACTAATCATGCCGGAACTAAATGCAATACTACTACACATGATGACATGAGGATGGTCCGATATAGTATATGTTTTCCCATATAAAGATAACCTGTATGTACAATAATTACGTTGATAGCTTCCATGACATATGATGGCAGACACGGATGTAGTTGTTGTAGCTTTTGCTTGCATACTGCAAGTTACATGTAAGACTGAAAAGGAGTTGAAATCAATTAGACTACCTGAAAGGTTTAGTATTGAAGGAAAGCTGAAACAACACAGAACATATTGAGCTGGGATTAACTTCATAACAGAGTGAGGAGCGGGCATTGTCACTGTGATGCGGCCGTCAACACAGTTACCTAAGAAATGAAAATATTGAGGGGTATAATTATTAAGAAACATAAGAACCTAGTTTCAAGCAGATGCGGGGCATGAGGCCGGTGGCGAAGGCGTGCTGGAGGCGGCCGGGGCTGCTGAGGGTCATCGGCGGCGGCGGGAATGGGACGGCGAGGGCGACGGGGTCTTCTTGGGGCGCTCGATGGGGCCCACCGGCGAGCAGAACCCGACGGTGACCGCGTCGCGCACGCACCAGTGGAACGCCGGCGAGCGCATGGTGGCGGCCGCGGCCTCGCACTCGGGGCAGGGCGTCGCCGCCGTCGAGCCGTACCAGAACGCCGGGTCCTCGTGCTCCTCGTGCAGGAGCGCCGGGAGGTACGGGTCCGCGGCGGCGGCCGTGCTCATGAGGTACCACTCGTGCTGGTGCTGCAGCTCCCGGAGCTGCGCCTCGTAGTCCCACCCGCCGAACGCGACCGGGGAGGACGCGGTCGTGGCGGCGCGGGAGCCGGCGAGGGACGCTAGATCCGTGGGCGGGAGGCCGCGCTTGAGGATGGAGATCTCCGAGGACGGGCCCAGCAGCAGCGGCGGCTGCCGGGAGGGCTCGAGCGCGCCGGCGCCGGACTTGCGGTCGCGCCTGGAGCGGCCCCCACGGCGGAGCGCGGCGAGGACGTAGCAGCCGCTCCCCTCGCGCGCGACGGCGGCGGCGAGGTCGGTCCCTTCGTCGAGCGGGACGCGGCGCGGGCGGCGGGGCCGGGTGGCGAACGCGCCGTCCAAGATGCCGAGGATCCTGGTGGCGATCGGAGTGGCGAGAGAGCCTGGTGGCGATCATGCGGGGAGCCTGGGCGATCGTGCAGCAAGGGGGCGATCGTGCGGGCGATTAGTTTCTATTTTTAGCCTGCCTCCGTGCGGGCTGGACTGTGTGCGGTGGAGGTGGAGTAGAATTCAGCCAAATTAAACGCTAAGTGCACACGGGTGTGCACACAAGTTAATCTGGAACGTGAGATTTAGTCTGGTGGGTCAAATCTAGCGGTTGGAATTATTCTGGGTTTGTTTGATGGGGTACATTTAGCGAAAGTCATGTTCGCTTGTTTAATAGTAGTGGAGATTGAAACGTCGTACGCATAGAAGTTTTCGTTGGAGAAAATCTTGGGTGACCTCAAAGCTTACACGTAAATTCACTACACTAGGAGTGCAAGCATCGAATAAATGCACCATTAATAACACCCGCTACATAACGATTGTACGTATTTGGGTGCATTTCACTGTAGGGCATCAACATGGGATTTTTTGATGATATAGGTCAACAAGTTTGCTGGTAGTGGACGATAAGGGACCCAGTTTGGTTGCATTTGACGATATTTTGCAAAGTTCTAGGACCAATTGATCATAGTTACCAATTTGGCAAAACTCGTCTAAATTAAATTTTGTTGTGACTTGGCCCGTCGAGGAGCAGGTTGTGTCCAGACGGTAAGCACTTATCCATTATGCGACTATCAACGTGTCAAGTCCCAAGACCTACGCCCGAACGTGAGGCAACTGGTTCCCTAGCCCGTACGGCTGGGTTGCTCGGGCAAAAATCCCTTTTGTTGATTTGTGTGAACCTTAGCCTGCTAGCGGCGGAGGGCCAGACCAATGATGCAGTATCGAAGATGGAAGGGACAAGGGTTTCTACCTAGAAATCTACTATCGTCAAATGATCAAGAGGTGAATGTTTCTTATCTTTGTTAATTATTAACTGGGAGCGACTGGAGCTCAGTCGACTGAGAACTCACGAGATCTCAGTCAGGTGACGTCGGCTGACGTTTTTTTGTTGTTGTTTTCACCGTGTGTTTGTCCTGGCCTTGTTTATTGGGCTTTTTTGTAGATAGGCTTCGTCCTGGACTTGTTTGTTGGGCTAGGCTTCGTCCTGGACTTGTTTGTGCACACGCAGCCCATGAAAAGCCAGTGATCTAGATCGCAATCTGAACCACACGCAGAAACCCTTCTAAATCCCTAGCTACTCCTTCCCCTCGACGAACACCGCCTCCACCGCCACCTCTGACGAGGCTCAGGAAGCACAAGAAAGCTGATGAAGAAAAGAATCGAGTAGAGGAAGAAGATGCAATCAAGAGAGACAGACCTTATGGGCGGTGATGGATCCAGCACGTACAAAGGTTAGCAGTAGACTGATCCTTTCCCCCCACCCCCCACTCCCTCTTCCCCCCAAATCCTTCGTTGATGTCCTTGAACAAGTTCCAGCTGTACAAACCCTTTTTTCCCTGAAGAAAACAAACTAATTTTTAGTTGTTTGGTTGCAAAAAAATAACAGGCATTGTAGACACATATGGGAATATCTTGTTTGGGACACAAGTTCCCAAGGTTCAGGTATGAACAAAAAAGTGAGAAAAGATTGTCCTTAATAATTTCAAATTGAACTCTTGATTTGCCAAAATAAACAAATTTCAGGCAGAACATCATCCTGACCAATTTCCTCCACAAGCACTATCACATGACCAGAACATGGTAGCATCCAATTCACATCCATTTGGGGATAGGTTGTTCAATCCATTTCCACAAACAACTTGTACAAGTGACTATCAGGTATGACACACTTGCAAAAAAATGCAAAGAAAGATGAATATGACATGTAGTTTTACAAGTGACTATCAGGTATGACATCTTGTTTTTCATCAAGATTGCATGTTTCTCTAAAAAAGCAGGGACTTCATATGTTATCCATGCAAAATGTTCCAAAGTTGCATCAAACCAGGCTGCATATGCAGGATGACAGTAATGGACATGGAACCACCAACAATATAAAACAACCATCTTTTCCTTTTGCATCAACATCAAACGTTGGTATCTTTGTGGGTTCTTATAAACAGTTTTTTTTAAATTATCATTTTCAAACACATTCTGAATCATGGTATCTTGTTATGTAGACTATGCATGCTCAAACACAATTTTCAAATCAAGGATATGAGGGTGCTGGTGTGCTGGAAGCAGGAACAAGCAAGGTAGAACAAAACACATATTGTATAGCAAGTTTCTTTTCAGTGTGAAATAAACAAACAACAAAAACATTTTGATAGTTCTTATATACCTGCATAACTGTTGTGTGACTAAACCAATGTTTATTTATTCATGATGCAGAGAAGTGCACCAATTCAAGATGATCATCAATCCTGCATGGTCAGTTTACAAAAAAAAATATCAGACATAAATTAGGAAAACAAATTGTAGAAAAAAGCATTGCTTGCAGAGATGTATAACGAAAAATGAATTTGGTGTATCATTTATTGTTGCAGGATCCATTTTCGCATATGGAAAACATTTCATTCACAGATATGTTGCTAGGAGTTGAGATGACAGCTGAAGCAGATTATTATAGGAACATGCAGCAGATGCCACTTGGTCAGGAGGTATGGTTAACAAAAAACTAGTCCTGTTTGATTCAGTTTTTACTGTCGGCAAAAATACTTAGGTATGAAAAAATGTTGTGCAGAACAAGCTATTCATGATTACTGGGAGATATTCAAATGAAAAAGAGGCAAGCAGTGAAGATGAACAAGCACAGGAGCAATCAAACCAGAAATCAGCGGGACATGGGGGATATTCAGATGAAAAAGCGGCAGGCAGTGAAGAAGAACAAGCAGAGGGGCAACACAAGCAGAGATCAGCGGGATATGAGGATTTGGTTGACCTCGAGACTTCAAATACTTGGCAGTTCAATGGGAGCAACTCAGAATCTGTAAACAACAATCAGAAGAAGCAAACTTATTGGATGGATTTCTTGAAGAACCTATTGCAGAGTATGACATCTTTGGAGATGCAACTGTTGAAACTTGCAACAAGGACAATAACGCACAAGATCCCAACTCTGCCGAGCAGCTAACACAAGAAGACATCTTAATTTTTGACAGAAAGCATTCATGACCCATGCTTCAACCCATCCATCTTCTTTCATTGAATTTCCCAGTTGCTTCAAAAAGACTTTGCAGTTGTCTATATTGATTATATATTTGCTACAAACTGGAGGAGCAGAAAAGAATAAATTAGAAAAAATAGGAGATTTTGAATCAAGCAGATATTCTATTCTTTCATAGTAATCTTGTGCTGAAAACATTAAATTCATAAAATTAGGAAATAAACAAAAAAGGAGGTAGTAGGTTACTATTTGTAATCTTCATAATCACAAATGGTTGTGATAATTTCATGCTGCCTAATATGTTTTGGGTCAAGAATTAGTCTTTGGTTGCACTCATAAGGTGAGCGTAGCCAATTGCTTCTGTTTATAACCCTCTTAGGTGACGCATTCCCCTTCCCACATGACATAGTAGCACTTCCTAGAGATAGACCATCATTATACAGCTCATCGGACTTGGCTGACATATTGTTGCAAGCACTGTTGAAGCTTCTTTCACCAAAGTATTCAATTTCTGGAGACATCTGATTTCCAAAATCCAATAAAAATAAAAATAAAACAGACGGTACAAGATACGTATACATACAAACTTATGTGATGCGAATAATTACTTAACAGTAGAGGCTCCAGTTGGGACTAGCTTGCAAAAAATAAAACAGTTTGAACTAGCTGGCAATTGTGCACAGCCAAAAAAAAAAAAAGAAGAAGAAGAAAAAACAGTTCAAAACTTGCTTGCGCAAAATCCAGTTGCAACCAAGTTGTAACTGGTTTCAACTGACCTGTGTGAGTGGTTGTATTGTAAACTGGTCGTGTGAAAAAACCCAGTTACAACAATCTTGCAACTGGGCCCTGCGTATACCCCAGTTGCAAGATAAAAAAACACGCAAAATACCTTTTGTTGCGCAGAACCCAGATACAGTTAACTTTCCAAAACTGGTCATTTGAAAAAGAAAAAACCCTAGTTACAACTAGCTTGCAACTGGGTGCCTTGCACATACGACAGTTGCGATTTGCTTGCAACTGGTAAAAAAGAACCCCCAGTTGACTAGCTTGCAACTGGGTGCCTTGTACATACGCCAGTTGCGATTTGCTTGCAACTGGTAAAAAAGAACCCCCAGCTACAAGTAGCTTGCAACTGGGTCCCTTGCACGTATTGCGATTTGCTTGCAACTGGTAAAAAAAGGACCCCCAGTTACAACTAGCTTGCAACTGGGTCCCTTGCACGTAGTCAGTTGCGATTTGCTTGCAACTGGTAAAAAAAGGAGCCCCAGTTACAACTAGCTTGCAACTGGGTCCCTTGCTTGTATCCGGTTGCGATTTGCTTGCAACTGGTAAAAAGGACCGCCAGTTACAACTAGCTTGCAACTGGGCTTTGCACATACCATTTTGCGACTTGTTTGAAAAACGGGTGTGGCTGAAAAAGAACCCCAGTTACATCTAGCTTGCAACTGGTCATCTTGTAAAAAACTGCAACTACCTTGCAACTAGGGGTCTTTGTTGATACCAGTTGCAAATTTACTGGCCACTGCGAAAAAACGCAGTTGCGACTTGCTTGCGACTCGTGTAACTAAAAATATAATCAACAAATCATTTAAAACTTGATTTTAGGGAACTCACTTGTTGTTTGAGCTTCTGGTCACTTGATTTTGGGCAAAGATTGTTTTCTTTCCCTACAGTGCTATTGCTGTCATCAAACAACCTTCTCCCTACAATATTGTTGTATGAAAATTCCTTGCGACTTGGTGTTAGATGTGAAGGCTGGGAAAGCGGCGAAGATGACTGCAAGAAATAAACAAAAAATGATCAGTTGCAAACTAGCTTGTTACTGTTGAGAGAAAAAAAAACCTGTGTGAAAAGTGCTAGAAAAACGAAAAATCAAAACTCACATCTAGATCAATGATTTCTTTTGTTTTATCACCATGTGGCGAAGGTTGGATGTATGATGTTGTTTTTGAGCACATTGGATGGTGCTGAACTCAAAATCAGTGTCTGCATTATGCTACAAAAAAAGGGTTATTACTCAGTTCCAGCACATATGTCTAAGAATGCATGATAACACCAGAAAAAAGAATAAAAAATATTAAAAGAAACCCACCTTGTATGCCAGAGTAGTTTGTTTTGGTGGAGAGTATGCAAAACTATTATTTTCATCATGTGGTGGAGAGTAATAGCCATCAACCAAACAATCATTCATCTGCAACAACAGTTTGGTTTCGTTAGGACAAAGTACTAGTAAGTGCTGATGGTAAAAAATGATAAGAAAACAATATCAAAAATAGTAACCTGAAGCTTTTCGTTCAGATTGCTAACATCAAGTTCTTGCTCTTCATCTTTATTGCTGTTTTCATTCTAAAAAACAAAATGTTAAAAAGTAATAAGAAAATAAGCCAAACTGCTTAGAGAAAATACAAAAAAAAGATATGATAGTGATAAAAAAAATCATGCATGCCTCAGTTATAGCACCGGGCAATGGTCTCCACATCTCTGGTTCTTTGATATATTTCCCATTGTCATCCTCGTCCTCAAACATTCTCATGGATGGATATGATGGATCATTGAAGTGGTATTTCTTAATAGCTTCCTTTAGAAATTCTTCCCTGCTAACAACAGCTTCCGACTTGATGTCTTGTAACATCCCAAGATTTTCAAATTTTTGAAAATTCTGAGGGATCAAAAACTTTTGTTGGTTAAGTTTTAAAACTCAAAATCATGCATGGCATTCATAAGCATCATGTGTTTGCTGCATTTAATTTGCTTGAAATAGTAAAAGATTTCAAAAATTAAAAATATATTTTATTAATTGACATAGAGGGTGCAAAGTAACCCTAGTCAATATTTTAAATAATTTAATTTTATTTGTTGGCAAAGATAGTACCATAATTTTGTATTTTGAATAAGCTTTCCAAAAAGTATTTTTCTGAATTTTTCTGAAATGTTTTGGTTCAGTTTTGAATTTAAAAAAAAAAAAAGAATCGGACAGGCCGGCCGGCCAGGCCCAGCTGCCAGCTAGCTAGCCAGCGACCGGCCAGCAGCCAGCCACGGCCAGGAGCGAGCCACGGCCCAGCAGCTACCCAGCACCCACCGGCCCAGCACCATCGATCGATCTGCCAGCTCGAGACGAATTCCAGCGCCAGCACGGAAACATCCCGTACCGAACTACTCCCCATAAAAATCGCTGATTCGCTTCGATCTCAAAACCGTTTGCTACCAAACTCCGGCTATAAAAAGCCAACAGCCCCGCACTCCATCTCCCCCAAAAACCCCCAATTCTCCGCCGCCAGGCTGCTCAATTTTCGGCCTCCAACTCGAAACTTCCATTTTAGATCTCGTTTTCATCTTCTACTTGTCACGGTTGGAGCTTTGCTCGTATGCCGATTCTTCCTTCGCGAGACTTGTAGATCTCGTCGAGATCTTTTCATCCCGATAAATCCCACCACTTTTCATCAAGCACAGCCGGAGAATTTCGTGTCGCAAGATTTCAGATCTGACGGAGTAATACGTCGATTACTCTTCAACCATCCAACTAAATCAGGTGAAATTTTTACAGGAGGTAGATCTCATCAATCCCTACAACTTCTACGAACAAAGTTTTTCGATTTGAGTTACGCATCTTTTTCTAAAAACAGATCTATTCAAGCCAATCAGGAAGAGCCATGTGTCATCCTCGTCACCAACTCGTCAGCTACCGCGTGCCAGCCACGTCAGCGCACTGTCAGTGCCTAGTCAGCATCCATCATCAGCCCAGTCAGCTCGGGTCAACACAGTCAACCCGAATTTTTAGAAAAGGCACAATCTTGCAAAAATCATATCTTTTCAACCGTTCGGCCAAATTAACAAACTTTATATTTTTGAAAACCTCTTGACCTGTAGAATATTTTATAACTATTAGTTATCTGTTTTGCCTATTTTAAAATTATTCAAATTTCAAATGAGAGATTTGAGTAATTTTGACTTATCTTTAAATCTATATATTATTTTAAATTGTTTTCTTCTGCAAAAGTGTATATTTTAGTGTCCTCTGTCCAGTAGATATTTTAGTTTGCACTTTTGCATCATGCATTGATAATGTTTTGTAAAAACTCAAATAGTGGCATTTTTTTACTATAGTAATTGTTTTTAAATTATTAAAGCCACTTAAAATATGAATCATGAGCATCATGCATATAGTAAATAACAGAAAATAATAACTTTATTAATTGTTTAACTTGGACTTGTGTTGTTAGCAAATCATCATGCATGCATGTTTTATTGTATTGCCTATTTGCCTGTGTATTGAATTATTGCAATTGCTTGTTTAGATTGTGAAGAGTGCCAGAAGTGCTGTGAGTGTTGCAACAACCTGAACAACTGTCAAGGCAAGTACACACACCAATTCATGAAAGACCTACTATTTTGTTATATTATGCACTGCAGATTATTTCAGTAGCTTTGCATGATAGGCTTACCACTACTATATATATATATGCTATGCAAACCTGTTAGGATAGCCACATGACTAGTTGATTTAGTGACCTATGAAATTTAGTGGAATTGCTTGCTGCAAAACTGAAGTGTTTTATTGTAGTTGAGTTAAGGAAAAATTCTACTAAATTAATGAACTACCTAGGTGGTATTGGTCCGTATGATGGAGGCGAAGTTGAGTGGCTATTCAGGGCCATTTCTGTGGTTTTACCTGAATATGTGCACTTGTGAAAGGCCACCTAGGGTTTGAGATTAATGTCACACCGTGTTTGTTTGCCCGACCGTGCAACCACTAGTCATATGGGCTCTGTCTTGACGGAGTACGTTGTGTGGACCTGGGTCAGTGAGATCTGATGATGTAGAGGGGTAGGACGGCAGTGATCTCGCTAGAGTACCATGGGAAAACACTTCTGAAAAGTCTCGTCTTGATCTTCTCCTTTCATTTTCACTAAATGAGGGTTAAGGATAGAATGGGTTGATCGAGTCTAGTGGGGAAAGTGTCACAAACTCTCGAGAGTATTAAAACTAAGATCTTAGCCGTGTCCCCGGTAATGGACAATCACGAGTGACCAAATAAGGTTGTCGACAGAAGATCTCACTCATTCCAATTTCAGTAATAAAACTTGTTGGGTGAACTCGGGGTAAATGAGACACTGGATGCGTTCCATGGGAGTGTCTCATAATGTTAAGTCAAAATTGAAAAAGGTTTTATGAAAAGTAGGATAAAATTTGCTTTATGCAACTAGCCTTGAAACTCCACCAGCCAGATATGCATGTAGTTGTTAAAAGTTTGCCTCTATGAGTCCACAAGTATCATTTGCCAGATCCATTCAAATGGTTCTGACCAATTTTTGGCTGCAACGCTTTTATCGTTGCAGGTTCGTCTGACGATGAGTAAGGAACGCTATAGGTTTCGAGTCTGCAACCAACATGTCTGCCTGTGGCACATGAAGATGATGAGGGCTCCATGCTATTATATGATTTCCGCTGCTGAACTTTGTATTATGCTAGCCTTGTGCTATGCAACTTGTAATGTTTATTTTTCTGGATCTTCGATGTAATAGATATTTGACGCATTTGCATGATATTACATCTTGAACTGTGGTGCTAGCTATTCGATCCAGGGACTAGCACAGAACACAGGGATCTTGGCCTATTTAAAAGGCAAGGTCGCTACAGATGGTATCAGAGCGTAATGTTGCCTGTAGGCTCGAAAACCCTAGGTTTGGATTAGAAATAAGAAAGACCATAGGAACAAAAATTTATTTTCTTCTTATCCAAATCTTTCCAAACATCTTTCTTGTACCTTTCTCAACTATTGCTTTCTGAATTACCTTCTCTTGTTTTAGATGACCAACCTCATAGAATATATCAACGAAGGATCAATGATGATTATGGCTATGGATTGTGAAATGGAGTTTCAAAAGACACCTAAGAAGAACTTTCAGAAGGAAGACATAGTCGAGACCACCACTCTACATAGGTTATTAGTTATCGTCTCACGTTAGAGTATTGACATATCGAAATGTGGTATGGCGGTACTAGTGTGCTCGTGTTAGAACTTATCGTGTTAGTTAAGTTTTCAAAACCTTAATTTTCGAATTTATAAAATTCTTGACTTGTTTTACTGTGTGATCGTTTGCTTGTGCTGATTGTTGTTAATTGTTTGTATGGGTAGAAATATTCCTTTAGATCTTTCTATCTATGCTCATCTATGCTAAACCCCAACAGATGCCTCCTCGCCGTGACCCCGACAACAACAACAATAACACCAACGACCAGATGCAGCAGTTGATGGCAGCACAGACACAACTGATGAACATGATGGCACAATTTTTGGCGAACCAGAATGCACCACCACCACCACCTCCACCGCCACCACCACCACCCCAACCCCCAGTGGACAGGCTTACTAGATTTCTGAGACTTAGACCCAATAAGTTCTCTACAGCCACTGAACCCATTGTAGCTGATGACTGGCTACATTCTGTGCACAAAGATCTCGTCACTTGTGAGTGCACTGATGCTAAGATGGTGAGATTCACTACCCACTTACTCGAGGGACCAGCAGCACAGTGGTGGGAGATCTACCAGATTACTCACCCGTTAGCTGGACTCACATGGGACACTTTCAAGGAGGGATTCCGCAATGCCCACATTTCCTCAGGAATCATGAATCTGAAGAGAGATGAGTTCCGCAATCTGAGGCAAGGTAACAGGACCCTGAAGGAGTACATGGATGATTTCTATGCACTGTCATGTTACGCTCCAGAGGACATTGATACTGATGCTAAGAGGAAGGATAAATTCCTTAAAGGACTCAGTGGTGAACTAAAAATTCCTTTGTCAGTGGCGTATGCACCAAATTATCAAGCACTTCTGGATCAAGCCATTACACTGGATAACAATATACAGAAGGAGGAGAACAGGAAAGGAAGTATAATGGAAACAAGTACAACTCAGAATCTACACACAAGAAGGCCAACTACCATGGTGGACACAGCCACAACCATCAGGGTCATGACCACAATGGAGGAAACAAAGGAGGTAATGGAGAATACAAGGACAATGACCACAATGGTCGCAACAATGGGAATCACAATGGTCAGAATCATCATCACCATGCAGGAAAGAAAGACCTTAGTCACATTCAATGCTTCAAGTGCATGCAGATGGGGCATTATTCAACTGAATGTCCGGAAAGGAAGACTAAAGAAGCTAGCAAACACAACTCTCTCGACAAGGGACACGTGAACCATGTTCGTGTGGGAAGAGCATTTAATAAACCAAGTATGGTGAACGGTACACTACTAACCATTTACATCAATCATTTGTTCTTCATCAACCACATAAGAGGATTAAGGAATGTTAAGTCATGGCTCATCTTCAAACCACAACCGGTACCCTAGATCGAGGATACGAGTTCTATACTACCAACAAAAGTTTCTTTTAAGGGTGGTAGCCACCCCGTAGCTAAAACCAGAGATCCCAAACCCATTTCTTTCTAGCCTCTTCGAATCTCGAGGACGAGATTCCTCTTAAGGGTGGTAGTGTGTAACATCCCAAGATTTTCAAATTTTTGAAAATTCTGAGGGATCAAAAACTTTTTGTTGGTTAAGTTTTAAAACTCAAAATCATGCATGGCATTCATAAGCATCATGTGTTTGTTGCATTTAATTTGCTTGAAATAGTAAAAGATTTCAAAAATTAAAAATATATTTTATTAATTGACATAGAGGGTGCAAAGTAACCCTAGTCAATATTTTAAATAATTTAATTTTATTTGTTGGCAAAGATAGTACCATAATTTTGTATTTTGAATAAGCTTTCCAAAAAGTATTTTTCTGAATTTTTCTGAAATGTTTTGGTTCAGTTTTGAATTTAAAAAAAAAAAGAATCGGACAGGCCGGCCGGCCAGGCCCAGCTGCCAGCTAGCTAGCCAGCGACCGGCCAGCAGCCAGCCACGGCCAGGAGCGAGCCACGGCCCAGCAGCTACCCAGCACCCACCGGCCCAGCACCATCGATCGATCTCCCAGCTCGAGACGAATTCCAGCGCCAGCACGGAAACATCCCGTACCGAACTACTCCCCATAAAAATTGCCGATTCGCTTCGATCTCAAAACCGTTTGCTACCAAACTCCGGCTATAAAAAGCCAACAGCCCCGCACTCCATCTCGCCCAAAAACCCCCAATTCTCCGCCGCCAGGCTGCCCAATTTTCGGGCTCCAACTCGATACTTCCATTTTAGATCTCGTTTCTATCTTCTACTTGTCACGGTTGGAGCTTTGCTTGTATGCCGATTCTTCCTTCGCGAGACTTGTAGATCTCGTCGAGATCTTTTCATCCCGATAAATCCCACCACTTTTCATCAAGCACAGCCGGAGAATTTCGTGTCGCAAGATTTCAGATCTGACGGAGTAATACGTCGATTACTCTTCAACCATCCAACCAAATCAGGTGAAATTTTTACAGGAGGTAGATCTCATCAATCCCTACAACTTCTACGAAGAAAGTTTTTCGATTTGAGTTACGCATCTTTTTCTAAAAACAGATCTATTCAAGCCAATCAGGAAGAGCCACGTGTCATCCTCGTCACCAACTCGTCAGCTACCGCGTGCCAGCCACGTCAGCGCACTGTCAGTGCCTAGTCAGCATCCATCGTCAGCCCAGTCAGCTCGGGTCAACACAGTCAACCCGAATTTTTAGAAAAGGCACAATCTTGCAAAAATCATATCTTTTCAACCGTTCGGCCAAATTTAACAAACTTTATATTTTTGAAAACCTCTTGACCTGTAGAATATTTTATAACTATTAGTTATCTGTTTTGCCTATTTTAAAATTATTCAAATTTCAAATGAGAGATTTGAGTAATTTTGACTTATCTTTAAATCTATATATTATTTTAAATTGTTTTCTTCTGCAAAAGTGTATATTTTAGTGTCCTCTGTCCAGTAGATATTTTAGTTTGCACTTTTGCATCATGCATTGATAATGTTTTGTAAAAACTCAAATAGTGGCATTTTTTACTATAGTAATTGTTTTTAAATTATTAAAGCCACTTAAAATATGAATCATGAGCATCATGCATATAGTAAATAACAGAAATAATAACTTTATTAATTGTTTAACTTGGACTTGTGTTGTTAGCAAATCATCATGCATGCATGTTTTATTGTATTGCCTATTTGCCTGTGTATTGAATTATTGCAATTGCTTGTTTAGATTGTGAAGAGTGCCAGGAGTGCTGTGAGTGTTGCAACAACCTGAACAACTGTCAAGGCAAGTACACACACCAATTCATGAAAGACCTACTATTTTGTTATATTATGCACTGGAGATTATTTCAGTAGCTTTGCATGATAGGCTTACCACTACTATTATATATATGCTATGCAAACCTGTTAGGATAGCCACATGACTAGTTGATTTAGTGACCTATGAAATTTAGTGGAATTGCTTGCTGCAAAACTGAAGTGTTTTATTGTAGTTGAGTTAAGGAAAATTCTACTAAATTAATGAACTACCTAGGTGGTATTGGTCTGTATGATGGAGGCGAAGTTGAGTGGCTATTCAGGGCCATTTCCGTGGTTTTACCTGAATATGTGCACTTGTGAAAGGCCACCTAGGGTTTGAGATTAATGTCACACCGTGTTTGTTTGCCCGACCGTGCAACCACTAGTCATATGGGCTCTGTCTTGACGGAGTACGTTGTGTGGACCTGGGTCAGTGAGATCTGATGATGTAGAGGGGTAGGACGGCAGTGATCTCGCTAGAGTACCATGGGAAAACACTTCTGAAAAGTCTCGTCTTGATCTTCTCCTTTCCTTTTCACTAAATGAGGGTTAAGGATAGAATGGGCTGATCGAGTCTAGTGGGGAAAGTGTCACAAACTCTCGAGAGTATTAAAACTAAGATCTTAGCCGTGTCCCCGGTAATGGACAATCACGAGTGACCAAATAAGGTTGTCGACAGAAGATCTCACTCATTCCAATTTCAGTAATAAAACTTGTTGGGTGAACTCGGGTAAATGAGACACTGGATGCGTTCCATGGGAGTGTCTCATAATGTTAAGTCAAAATTGAAAAAGGTTTTATGAAAAGTAGGATAAAATTTGCTTTATGCAACTAGCCTTGAAACTCCACCAGCCAGATATGCATGTAGTTGTTAAAAGTTTGCCTCTATGAGTCAACAAGTATCATTTGCCAGATCCATTCAAATGGTTCTGACCAATTTTTGGCTGCAACGCTTTTACCGTTGCAGGTTCGTCTGACGATGAGTAAGGAACGCTATAGGTTTCGAGTCTGCAACCAACATGTCTGCCTGTGGCACATGAAGATGATGAGGGCTCCATGCTATTATATGATTTCCGCTGCTGAACTTTGTATTATGCTAGCCTTGTGCTATGCAACTTGTAATGTTTATTTTTCTGGATCTTCGATGTAATAGATATTTGACGCATTTGCATGATATTACATCTTGAACTGTGGTGCTAGCTATTCGATCCAGGGACTAGCACAGAACACAGGGATCTTGGCCTATTCTAACAGGCAAGGTCGCTACATGTCTCCATCAACATACTCTTGCTCTGATGACAAAAAAATAAAAAAAGACATAAGCAAGAAATTATTCCTTAATAGTTGTACTCCTGAATGAATAAATATTTGACACAAATGATCGACAACAACAAAAATGACAAAATAATACCTAAACATGGCATAGTGTTGATATAGCAAGCTTGTCTCTTTCCTTCATCAGTATGTACATTTTTAACTTCCATCTCTGGCACTGAAGGTTCCACCTGCCTGTTACTGAAACTTGAAGGGCTGCCTCCTTCATCCGCTGAAGCTGTGTTGTTCAGGCTAAAACTTCTCTCACGGTTAGAAGAATGATCAAGTGATTGTGCATCTGCTGAAGCTGTGTGGTTCAGGCTTAAGCTTCTCTCACAGTTGAATGAAAGTTCAACTGACCTTGCCTGTTGACTCATATTATCCTGTGTACGTGTGACTAGAGTAGTTAGAAAAAGAAATACAAAAAAGCAAAAACAAAAAAAAAGAGAACTAGTTTAAAACATGTCATACAACTTAACTCACTTTTGTTCCACTAATTTGCATCTGGTGACACAATTCACGTCATTTTGAATCCAACATGTTATTAGGCTGAGAAAGGTGGTCTGTCCAGTTATTACCATTGCACCTCAGTTTCTTTCGTCTATTACCTGTTGAAAAATAACATACAGGAAAAATATGGCATCACGCCTCCATAAAAAAGTACTGGAAAAAAAGCAGCTGACCACAGAAAACCGTAAAAAAGTATAAAGGGCAAAAAAATAGTGAATATATACCTTCATCACCTTGTTCTGTGGTTTCTTGACTTACAACTAGAGTTGTTTCTGATGGTACTTTACTCACTCCTTGCAATGCGATGATCTTCATGAAGTCAACAACAACAACTTGTGTCCTCAGATAAATTTCAGGATCAACGTCCACCATGTGGCTCTGGAATGCATTAAATAATTTATCCTGTAGCTCGGAGAAAAAAAAATCACCGCATTCAGTAAATTAGACAGAGCAGCAAAAAAAATAGTGATAGAGAATAAACTAAAAGACCACACCTCGTTTGATATAAAGTCTCCTGTAGCTCTTGCAATTTCATTTTTGAACAGATGATGGGTACATTCTTGTTCTCTAGAAGCAGTGGTGGGAGTTGCATAACAGGTTTGAGAAACATCTTTAACCTGAACATTTTACCAAATCTGTTTCAACTGGTAGATGCCCTGCAGGAATGCCCAATACATCCTGAAAAGACTTTGCGTTAATGGGAATAGATTTCTCATCGGACTTGATAATTTCTTCATCAGGTATTATCTTGTCTGCTATCCACTGTGCAAACATCCTAGGAATGTAGCAATCATCAATATGCAATGTCTCTTGAAAGCCCATCTTCCTTACAAGGGATACCCTATGGTCAGAGTATGTTATGCTTTTGATGACCTTGTCCAGATAGGACAGAGTACATCTGCTATAAGCGGTAGTATCTTCTTTGTTGTAACAAGCCTCGCCAGCCATAACAAAAGTTCTCTGATAGATGTAAAAAAATCAAAAAACAATCAATCAACAAAAAGGCTTGCAAAACTTGATAACAAAATCAAAAATAAGAATCCTCGCCAACTGTAACACGTGTGAAATAACATACAGAACCCCTCAGCAACACTAACATGAAAAATAATAGTGCTAAAGATCTCTGGTAATAATTACCTTCCTCTTCTTTTTGCGTTCGGTTCTCTGCTTCTTGATAAATTCTACACTGTCTTCCACCTAAAAAATCAAAAGGAAATTTGCATTAGCAGAACAATATGTTGTTTTCAAAGTTAGTAGAGTTATAGCAGACACAGGAAAAAGCTCAATACCATTCGCTTGATGCCATCATACAACTTGTGAAAGAACAAACGATGTCCCGGATGTCGCCTAGAGGGGGGGGGGGGTGAATAGGCGATTAACACTTTTTCTATTTAAGGGCTTGATAATTGCGGAATAAAACTATGTGTTTAAATTAACAAGCCAACAACCTAAATTACTAGGTTTACCTATGTGCACCAACAACTTATGCTAAGCAAGGCAAGCAACAAGGTGATAGCAAGATAAATAACTTCAAGCACGAAGGCTATCACAATGTAAATTGCATAAGTAAAAGCTCGGGTATAGAAATAACCGAGGCACGCGGAGACGAGGATGTATTCCCGAGTTCCTCCTTGTTAAGGGAGTACGTCTCGTTGGAGGGGTGTGAGCTCGCCACAAGAGGCCTACTCAAGATGCCACAAAGGCCTCACCCTATTCTCCGATGAACCTCACCCAAGGGATTGGTTCACCTTCCACTATCGGAATCCTTCGAGGCGGATTCCGGAGCCCTTTACAAATTCTCTTGGGGCACACACCCACAACTCAATTGGGGGCTCCCAAATTCATGCCGAAGCTTCACAACTCGAAGTCTTCGCGGCACCTCCAACCGTCTAGGGTACACAATGCACCCAAGAGGCAACAAGCTCTTGGGAACACAATGCACCCAAGAGTAACAAGCTTCTCAACCTTCAACTTCACGTATCACCGTGGAGAGAGCAACCCGATGCAACTAATGCAAGAGGCAAGAACACACAAAGTGATCAAGTCCTTCACTCTCAAATTCCAACCAAGCAACAAATGCTTTGGGGGGAATAAGAGAGGAAGAACAAAGGGGATGAACACAAAGTAACCCCAAAATCTAGATCCACTAGTTCCCCTCACTTAGAGGAGATTTTGATTGGTGGAGTTTTATATCTAGATCTCCTCTCTTGAATCCCTAAATTTGGGCATGAATCATTAGAGGGATTGAGAGGAATCAAAGCTTTGGAGGTCAACAATGGAGGAGTGAGAGAAGCTCCAAAACTTGGGAACCATTGGGGAAGAAGACCCCTTAAATAGGTCCCCACCAAATCCAACCGTTGGGGGCAGTTTTTCCTGCGCGGGCCGGAAATTCCGGCACTTACCCCGGAATTTCCGGACCCCCCGGAGCGACCCGGACGCCCTGGGAAGCTCTCTGGACATGGTCCGGAACTTTGGGCCGGAAATTTGGCCGGAAATATCCGGGGGGCCGGAAATTCCGGCCTAAGGACCGGAACTTCCGGCCCTGTGAAAACTGCAAAAAGTGCAAAACGAAAACGGACATATCTTTCGCATCCGGACTCCGTTTTCGATGATCTTGGACTCGTTGGAATCGTAACAACAAGCTCTACAAGAATATACAAAGAAACATCATAGTCCAAAAAGGGAGCATAAAACCAAATGGGAAAAGGTAAAGCCATTCTATTAAAGAACAACCGGTAAATCTTCCAATATCAAGAACCCAACAAGTTTTTCATCCGGACTCCGTTTTCGATGATCTTGGGCTCGTTGGACTCGCAACGAAAAGCTCTACAAGATCATGCAGAGAAACATCATTGTCCATCATGATATTATAAAAGCAAATGGGAAAAGGTAAAAGCTCCTTTTCGCAAACCGAAAAAACCAAATCTTTTGCAAATGAAGTCCGAATGAAATAAAACCAATTTTGTTGAAAAGAGGACGACAAATGCTACCTTTGAAAAAAGCAAACAAGCAAAGGAGATTTTGCAAAGAAATGGAAGAGATAAATCTTCCGCACGGATGAACCGGCAAAGTCTCCAATACCGAAACCGCAATAGAAGACGCATATGAAAATCGTTTTCGGTGAACTTAGCTTTGTCATGACAAGCACGGCAAGCACCAAGACCACACCACGATAAGAGACAAATAAGAAGCAATAAAGATGATTGCATGGATGCAAAGGTTTGTGCTCTCTACGACAATACGATCATGATACTCGGTCGAGAGCCCCTCTTGATAGTACGGTTATCTATCCTATAATCCGGCCTCTCACTAAACAACATGAGACCGGTAAAATAGAAACCCTATCAAGATCATACCTTTGCCTTGCGCATTAATCCACTTGAGGTCGATGAAGACGATCTTCATCCCCTCAAGACGAACCACCGATTGCGCTTCGGTGAAGATTCACATGTTGCTCCCCCATACACCAAGATGGGAGAGGCACCTCTTCGGCATATCTTCACATGGACTAGAGTGTTGACCAACACGCACTTAGCCTTGATCAACACCAACTCTTCTTCCCTTAGCTCTAACTCCAACAAATGGAGCTCAAGCAATGCAAATGGACACACCTATGAATATAGCTCAATGCAAACATTAGTCCATAGAGATTGTCATTAATTACCAAAACCATGCATGGGAGCAACCATGCACTTTCAATCTCCCCCATTTTGGTAATTGATGACAATCCCTTTTTAAGAGGGTTTATATAAGGAATAGAGCATCCTCGCAAGACAAACGAGCAAGGATGCAAGCGCATGTGTGGCAAATGCAACAAAAGCATAAAACCCAAATTCCCTTAAACCCTCTAAACTTCTCCCCCATTGGCATCGATTGCCGAAATGGGAAGAAAAATTTAGAAGGCCAATATAATAAGAGTTCCTCCATAAAGGTGATGACAATCCCTTTTAACGAAAAAATAGAGGAAATCAAACTATATTGAGGATCCAAAGATTGCAAAAAGATGAAATCATTTTAAACATCTCCACAAAGGAGAAAAGCAATCGAAAGATCCAAAACGAGAGTTCTAAATAAAACCGGAGAAGCTCCCCAATGTTCATGCACTATGGAGAAGTGCACAAAAATGGCATCCTCGCTCCCCAAAATTATCTAGAACACGCAACAAGTGCAAGAGTGCATAATGCAAAAGCAAATCATAGCACTTGCACCAAAGATGTGGTTGAGCCATAAGGAGATACCAATTTTCAAAAATTCATCATAAGATAGGCCCAACCGAGATAAAAAGACGATCTTTTAAAGAAATATTTTCACAAGCTTAGGGATACCAATTGGAAACTAAAACCAATTGAAAATGCCAAAAGCTAGTGAGAGCATTTAGTCAAATGAAAATCAACATGCTCACCATGGTAAGCATGAGGTCAAAGATCTTGAAGAAATACATGAGTGTGTAAAGATACCAATAAACAATAAGACAAGCACTCATGAGACAAATTTGGAGCCACCAAAGAATTATAGAAGAAACACAAGGTGGCTCAAAAAGAAATAGGATACCAACTAAAAGGTGACCTCTCTCATATGTATAGGTTTCTAATTAGACAAACCATGAAGATATACATCCGCAAAGAAACATATACATACGAAATGGTTCGGGAAAAGAGAACAAGGTATCCAAAAGGAAGTCATAAATATACAAACGAGATTGTTGCTTGGAAGCATAGCACATAGCTCAAATTTATCTCATTGTATATAAATGTACTTCAAATATATCAAATGCATCACACATATCACTAAGGGAACAAGAGATAGTGAAGATGCTTTGAATTAGGCAACAAGTATCACAAGGAAATAATATCAATTGAAGAAAAAAGGTTTTTGCAAATTCATCACACATATCACAAAGATATATTAAGTGAAGAAGATAAGCCAAAACCACAACAATTGCACATAAAGGATTTCATGCCAAGAGGGAACCTACACAAGGTTGGATACTAGAAAAGTATGCATGAGATGGATACTTGTTACCGAGATGACATTGGTGATGAAGATGATGAGAGTTGGTTTGACATCAAAGCTTGACTCCGACAATCACACGGTGAGAACACCTTCCTTATGAATGAGGCAAGCATCCAATGCATCTCCATTGTACCTAAAACAAAATTAGAATACAAAATGGTTCCAAACTCATTGGGTTCCATAGTAGTTAGATCAACTACAATATATAGGAAACACTCCACATAAATATGTGCATATAGATATGAAATTGAATTTCATGCACATCTTAGCCGATTTAGGATTCGGTGGAGTATCCCCTATATATTGGAACTAGAAAGACTAGCATGCTAAAAAATATATATACTAGTAAAAAGCATGCATAGACTTACAAGAACCAAAAGAGATACAAATTGGACAAAAACACCAAGTAAACCAATAAAGCACACCAAGGTGTGACAAGAAAAGGTTGTCCAAATTATATCAAAATCCAAATCAACACATGATTGAGGAAAAAATCAAATCAACAAATGATTGATTCCATAACACATCAACACATGAGGTGTGATATCAAAAGGAATCAAATCAACACAACAAATGATCGATAAGAAACCAATTGAAAATAAGATACCAATTAAAACAACAAATGTCAATTTAGGAGAAAAGATACCAAGAAGAGGGTGATACTTGACCGAAATCAAGTAAAGTGAAATAAGGCAAGAAGGTATCAAGACTCCCACAAAAAATATTAATTGGAACAAATATCTATGGAGGAGATATTAAATTCCAATTAATACCAATTGAAGGTACCAACACAAGATAAAGAATCAAATGCCAATTGAAAGGATCAAAAATTGATAGATAGGTTAGTGTTCTAAATAAAAAGGAATGCTCCCCCAATATACATGCATTATCTTTGATATTTGCATTTGAATACAAAATGCATGCACAAGGGATCATTACTCTCCATATTTTATTTACAACACTAAACACTACCAATTGAAAAATAGGATCCATTCAAAAGGCAAGGAAGGCAATAGATAAAGCAAATCAACGCAAGAGCCAATGTGAAGATGGTCTACAAAATCCACCACAATTACTAGTATCACTTGTCATGGACAAGGAGTAAATAGAGATATTTCTCAGTGGTATAAAGGAATGATGTACAAGACCAACTTCACCGCAAACTAGCAAATGGCAAAAGATAGGAATTAAAACACCATTTTTTTTAAAGAGGTTTGTTGGTAGTTTCAATTATTCGAACCAACCGGTAAAGCCATGGTTAGAATAAAAGGAAACAAATGGTTTCTCACATAATATATGGAAATGCATATTAGAGAAAAACCACACCAAGCAAGCCCATGCAAACAAGAGCCAAAAGATAACCAAAAGGAAATTAGAACTTGTTCGAGCAAACATGCCACATAGGAGAAAGATAATTTGCAATATTAACTCTAAGTGGCAAACCTCAAATGTTCACATTTTTATGGGATTGTAATATGCACATAGCTTATTACTCCCCCATAATGTGATGATTCATTTTAATTTTAAACAAGAGGCAAATAAAAACAACTATAGAAATTAATGGACATGTAGAATTTGAATTTCTCATGAATATGACACACCACATAGTGACTAGATAAGTTGAAATATCAAAACTAGGTGGTGTGCTTCATGTACATACATTTTAAGTTTGTGAAGTGCACAAAACACATCACTCCCCCAAAATGGGATAGTCCATTAATATCTCAAAAGAGCCAAATGAAATCCACACAAGATTCAATAAAGCTCAACACACAAATTACACATACATGATATACAACTAACATACACAACCTTGAATAACAAGACAAGTAGGAAAGTAGCATATCACATACAAGCACATATTAGGAACAAAACTAACACATGCAAGGGAGCAAGCAACTTTCAAAGAATATATAAGTTAAATACAAGTTACCGCAAGGAGGAAGCATTGGATATGAGATAGAGAAATATATTCCAATTGACTTGGCTAGAGAAATAAAACCATGAAGATCCCCTAATTCTTCAAAAGAAACCAAGTCACCAATGTCCTCCACATCAACCTATTGATCAAGTTGAAGCTTGTTGGTCCCCAAACAAGTTGGGTCCTAAGAGGTTAGTCACAATAGGCTTGGGAACCCAAATGGTGCTTTTCTTGCCACCACTTTGAGCTCCCACATACTTGGCAAACACATTGCCAACTCTATCCTTCCCAAGAGAATAAATATCATCAATTATGATAGGGTTGGATGGGGTACCGTTCGTGCATGAAGAAGCAAAATGACCTTTGCCACGGCAAAGGTAGCAACACCGACTCTTCTTCTTCTTAATAGGCTCCTCAACTTGAGGAGCAATAACTTGAGTCTTCTTAGGAGGTGCCCTTTGTTCAACTCGTGGTTGAGCACGAGATTGAACAAGAGGCCGCTTCCCTAGTTGCTTCTCACTAAGAGGCTTCTTCTTCTTCATTGGGCAATCACGAACATGGTGCCCTTCTAGCTTGCACTTGAAGCAAATGATCTTGGCCGGATTCTTGATTTGAACTTGGCCCTTCTTCTTCTTCTCAACCTTGGACTTGTTCTTGTTGTTGGAGTTGAATCCAAGTCCACTCTTGTCATTGGGGGATTGTTGCACACTCAACATGTTGTTAAGTGCACGCTTCCCTTCATGACGCTTTTCCAAGCCTTTCTTCATGGAAGTGGCTTGGGCCTTGAGCTCTCCTCTTTTCTCTACATGGTTAGTGACAACACAAGTACTAGAGGAGGTAGATGCATCATTGTTAGAGCAACAAGGCAAAGCAAGCAATTCATCACATGATGTACCAACATTCTTAGTGGATGAACTACAAGGACTAGCACATGACAATATAGCATTATTAATTAAAGTTGTGCTAATATCCACATGAGACTCACTTGATGTTACCTTTGTAGTGATGGCCTCATGAGCTAACTTGAGACAAGCATAGGATGCTAGAAGTTCATCATTAGAGCTAGATAGCTTTTCATGATTTTCTTCCAACTTCCCATAGGATGCTAGAAGATTATCATTAGAGCTAGATAGCTTTTCATGACTTGCTTCCAACTTCTCATACTTGCTAGTTAGCAACTCAAGTTGAGCCCTTAGCTCAACATTCTCCTTCATAATAGATGCTTCACAAGAAGTGGAGTTAGTAGCACAAGCATCATTAACTTTAGGAATAGAAGAAGATAACTTGGTAAGCTCATCATTTAATCTAGCATTTTCATTTTTCGTGACTTTATATTTAGCATGAGCATGATCACGTTCTTTAATGATTTTAGCAATTATTTCATTATGAGACTCCTCGATAGAATTTAGTTTCTCCTCAAAAGAAGCACGAGTCTCTTGCTCTTCCTCAAGAGCATCTTCTAACGATGCTTTCTCCATAGCATCATCTCTTTCGATCTTACCCTTTTCTTCAAGGCTTGCTTCCAAGGCTTCAATAGTTTCCCCACGCTCAATAAGAGTTTTCATAATTTCAAATAGCATAGCTTGAGCATTTTTATTTTTAGGGAGGGCTTTAAGAATCGTAAGACCGTTATTTTGAAGCCTAGCATTAACCTTTTCCACATCATCTTCTTCATCATTTTTATCATCATCATTGTCATCATTATTATTATCATTGCTAGAAGAAGATTTAGCCATAAGGCAATGAGAGGTGGATGAAGAGCAATTAATTTTTGAACTACTTAAGTTCATATCTTGTTGCATAGCAAATTTGGTTTCCTCTACATTATTATCAATGCAAGATTTAGAGGGAACACAAGCATTTTTATCATGGCAACAAGATAAAGCAAGCATATCATAAAGAGATTCATCCAAGCAAGTTTTAGATGATATGCAAGGACTATCAACACTAGCATGTAAATTATTTATGGTGCTATGTGTGTTTATGTCCAAAGATGAAGCATTGCAATAAGATAGAGATAATTGATCATCAACAACGAGCTCACTATCCAAATTGCAAAGCCTATCACTACTCACCATTACATTGGATTGTGGCTTACCACATTTTGGTGAAGTAGACAAAGACGAGAACTCGTCACGGCCGGAGGTGGAGGGAGAGCAATCATCCTCAATAGAGTTGGACACTCCATATTTATCTTGAAGCTTGGTCCATAGCTCATGAGCATCCCGGAGAGGCATGATTGACTCAAACACAACTACACTCACAAACTTGCAAAACTCGTTAGATGCTAGAGCATCTAGATATAAGTTTTTCTCATCCTCTAAAGTCGTACTTGCGTAGTCCTTTGGAGGAGAAAAACCTATATCTAAGATACGCTCAATATTGGGGTCCAAGACCCGTAAGTGATTAAGCATATGAGTTTTCCAAACATTAAAATTTGTGCCATTAAATCTAAACAAGGAATTGTGCACTAAATCCCTAGACGACATCTTTACTCTCTAGGCGGTAAAGCCAAACAAGAGAGACGAGGCTCTGATACCAATTGAAAGAACAAACGATGTCCCGGATGTCGCCTAGAGGGGGGGGGGTGAATAGGCGATTAACACTTTTTCTATTTAAGGGCTTGATAATTGCGGAATAAAACTATGTGTTTAAATTAACAAGCCAACAACCTAAATTACTAGGTTTACCTATGTGCACCAACAACTTATGCTAAGCAAGGCAAGCAACAAGGTGATAGCAAGATAAATAACTTCAAGCACGAAGGCTATCACAATGTAAATTGCATAAGTAAAAGCTCGGGTATAGAAATAACCGAGGCACGCGGAGACGAGGATGTATTCCCGAGTTCCTCCTTGTTAAGGGAGTACGTCTCGTTGGAGGGGTGTGAGCTCGCCACAAGAGGCCTACTCAAGATGCCACAAAGGCCTCACCCTATTCTCCGATGAACCTCACCCAAGGGATTGGTTCACCTTCCACTATCGGAATCCTTCGAGGCGGATTCCGGAGCCCTTTACAAATTCTCTTGGGGCACACACCCACAACTCAATTGGGGGCTCCCAAATTCATGCCGAAGCTTCACAACTCGAAGTCTTCGCGGCACCTCCAACCGTCTAGGGTACACAATGCACCCAAGAGGCAACAAGCTCTTGGGAACACAATGCACCCAAGAGTAACAAGCTTCTCAACCTTCAACTTCACGTATCACCGTGGAGAGAGCAACCCGATGCAACTAATGCAAGAGGCAAGAACACACAAAGTGATCAAGTCCTTCACTCTCAAATTCCAACCAAGCAACAAATGCTTTGGGGGAAAAAGAGAGGAAGAACAAAGGGGATGAACACAAAGTAACCCCAAAATCTAGATCCACTAGTTCCCCTCACTTAGAGGAGATTTTGATTGGTGGAGTTGTAGATCTAGATCTCCTCTCTTGAATCCCTAAATTTGGGCAAGAATCATTGGAGGGATTGAGAGGAATCAAAGCTTTGGAGGTCAACAATGGAGGAGTGAGAGAAGCTCCAAAACTTGGGAACCATTGGGGAAGAAGACCCCTTAAATAGGTCCCCACCAAATCCAACCGTTGGGGGCAGTTTTTCCTGCGCGGGCCGGAAATTCCGGCACTTACCCCGGAATTTCCGGACCCCCCGGAGCGACCCGGACGCCCTGGGAAGCTCTCTGGACATGGTCCGGAACTTTGGGCCGGAAATTTGGCCGGAAATATCCGGGGGGCCGGAAATTCCGGCCTAAGGACCGGAACTTCCGCCCCTGTGAAAACTGTAAAAAGTGCAAAACGAAAACGGACATATCTTTCGCATCCGGACTCCGTTTTCGATGATCTTGGACTCGTTGGAATCGTAACAACAAGCTCTACAAGAATATACAAAGAAACATCATAGTCCAAAAAGGGAGCATAAAACCAAATGGGAAAAGGTAAAGCCATTCTATTAAAGAACAACCGGTAAATCTTCCAATATCAAGAACCCAACAAGTTTTTCATCCGGACTCCGTTTTCGATGATCTTGGGCTCGTTGGACTCGCAACGAAAAGCTCTACAAGATCATGCAGAGAAACATCATTGTCCATCATGATATTATAAAAGCAAATGGGAAAAGGTAAAAGCTCCTTTTCGCAAACCGAAAAAACCAAATCTTTTGCAAATGAAGTCCGAATGAAATAAAACCAATTTTGTTGAAAAGAGGACGACAAATGCTAGCTTTGAAAAAAGCAAACAAGCAAAGGAGATTTTGCAAAGAAATGGAAGAGATAAAATCTTCCGCACGGATGAACCGGCAAAGTCTCCAATACCGAAACCGCAATAGAAGACGCATATGAAAATCGTTTTCGGTGAACTTAGCTTTGTCATGACAAGCACGGCAAGCACCAAGACCACACCACGATAAGAGACAAATAAGAAGCAATAAAGATGATTGCATGGATGCAAAGATTTGTGCTCTCTACGACAATACGATCATGATACTCGGTCGAGAGCCCCTCTTGATAGTACGGTTATCTATCCTATAATCCGGCCTCTCACTAAACAACATGAGACCGGTAAAATAGAAACCCTATCAAGATCATACCTTTGCCTTGCGCATTAATCCACTTGAGGTCGATGAAGACGATCTTCATCCCCTCAAGACGAACCACCGATTGCGCTTCGGTGAAGATTCACATGTTGCTCCCCCATACACCAAGATGGGAGAGGCACCTCTTCGGCATATCTTCACATGGACTAGAGTGTTGACCAACACGCACTTAGCCTTGATCAACACCAACTCTTCTTCCCTTAGCTCTAACTCCAACAAATGGAGCTCAAGCAATGCAAATGGACACACCTATGAATATAGCTCAATGCAAACATTAGTCCATAGAGATTGTCATTAATTACCAAAACCATGCATGGGAGCAACCATGCACTTTCAACTTGATCTGTGATATCTCAGTCTCTGAAAGATCTTCATCATTCCTCTCACTTTCATAATCAGCATCATGAGGACATTGTCCCCCAAGACCATCCAGTTCAGTATCATGTGCACCATTATCCGCACAAAACATATCCATTTTCAGAAACTTATCTGATTTAAACAAAAACAGAATCAATAAAAAATGCCATCATAATATTGTTGTCATTCAAATAGACTACAAAAATCAATCATCACAGCTAAATCCCACACACACCATTTATGCAAAAATAAAATCATCTGAAGATGAACAAAACACACACTGTGATTAGTTTGAAGCACAGAAATCTTCATGTCCAGAAATCAAAACAAACAATATATGAACAACTAATGGAACAACACACTTGTTTTACAGGTCTTCATCACGTAAATATCCTTGCAAAACACACATAATAAGTGCAGGTACCAAAAAAATCGTACTACTCGAAATTACTTGTGGTGGACGAACCATAGAAACAAAAATACAGGCATCTATGTGATGAACAAAAAATCTCAGGGGTCTGCATAGTTGTGTGTTGTACAACAGCTTCATGCAAAACAAAAATCTAGCATCAAAAATCGTAGTGCAAAAACTATGTAGCAAGTACTACATGCAAAATAGCAAGCATGTAGAAATTGCAAGCAGATACTGATTTGGTGGTTCACAGCAGGTCCCGAGGAGAACACTTGGGGGAGACGTACCACGACTACTGATCGCTGCTCTCACAAGGAAGATCAATCACTCGCGGATTGAAATCAGCCAGCTGTGATGGGCGCGAAGTCCTTCGAGGAGGTCCACCGGGGATCCGCCGCGCGCGGCGCCGGCAACGTTGACGGCGGCGCAGCTCAAAACTCGGCCTGCAGCTCGCACAAGTAAGGATGCGTACCTTGAAAATGTCACAGCTGTGACTCTGAAGATGGGGGCTGCAGTACCTGGGAAGCGGAAACTGAAGAAGGCGCCAACTGGAGAGTTCCAGATTTCAAACTAATGGGTTCGGGCCGTCGGTGCCAGAGTGGGTGTGGGCCTTGGGCCGAGTTTAGCCAGCTGTCGTGGCGTGTGCGTGTGGTTGGCGCTGTTATAAGCCAAGTCGAGTTGTAGCGATGGATTCATTCTGAAAAGTAATAGAAACGTGAACCTCTCCTCCTCTGATTCTCTCCTACCTTATCTTCTTCTTCCCCACGAAACTCCAGTCCCAATCCGACGGAGGAATCCTCGGCAAGGACGTAACAATCTGGTATCAGAGCTCGTCGATCCGTTCGCGCTCCGCTACTCGAGGCTCACCCTGTAACATCGACTGGTCGGTTGTCGATCGCTCTCGAGCTTTTGACAGTAAATCCGAGATCAGCGTTGGGGAGAGCTCAGAGGGGGCTGCGACGGCTCCGTTCAAGCCCAGTGCGCAAACTCGACACCTGGCGGAGATCATGAGCACCTTTGAGGAGAAGGTCCTGTCGGAGTTCGCGAAGCTGCAGGATCTCCAGAGGAAGATGGAGGGAATCGACTCGATTCGGGAGCGACTGGATGAATTGGATGTGAAATTTGGGGAAACAAGTGGCACGCCTGGATCAGGTACAAACGAAGGTAGATCTATCGGTGAGTTCAATTGGAACGATTCATCAGGACAATGTCCGTGTGGCCCGGGTGTTGAAGGAATCAGCGAGTGTGAGAGATCCAGAGTTGGAGCGCATGGCGGAAGGCGGGTTCCATGCGTCGTCTCCTACTGCAGCAGCGTCGCCTTCAACCACAGAAATTTTTGGGGGCCCCGCGACGGCACCACCACCACCGCCTGCAAGGCCTCAGTCTCATCATCGACCTCCAGAGCGGCCTCCGATACTGAACAAGCACACGGGAGGGCAGGAGGACAGTGGAACTGGCAAGCGTACTTGGATGCCCAAGATGGAATTTCCCCGGTTTGATGGCGAGGGAGTTAGGGCATGGATCGATAATTGTGAGGCCTACTTCCTGATGTACAATATACCTGAGAATTTCAAAATCATGTCTGCCTCCCTGCACTTGTTGGGCAATGCGTCACACTGGTACCAGTCAGTTAAGTTTACTGAGGTATGCAACTCGTGGCTGTCCTTCTGTACTGCTGTCCGTACTGAATTTGATGTGAATGTGCATCGAAATTGCATGAGAGAATTGCTGGTGCTTCGGCAAGTGGGGACAGTGAATGAATACCGTACTCAGTTTAATCAGTTAGTCTATCAAGTGCGTTTGTATGAAGGCAGTCTGAGTGAAACCTTCCTAGTGACACAGTTCATTTTGGGTCTGAAGGATGAGATCAAGGCAGCTGTCGAGATTCAATTACCAGCTACTGTCCATGCAGCAACTGAGTATGCACTTGTACAGGAGACTCTGCTGGAGAGAGGAAAAGGGCCTATGCAAACGAACCGTGCTCCTCGGCCATTGACAGTAAAGAATACGTTTCAGAAGACTGAGCAAGGACAGAAACAGTTTACAGCAGGTGATGTGTGGAAAGCTAGACAACTGAAGGAGTTTAGAAGGTCTAATGGGTTGTGTTACAGTTGTGGAGAAAAGTATACACCAGGCCATGTATGTGCAAATAAGCAAATTGCTCAAGCCAAAGCTATTGAAACTGAAGGGGAAGGTGTTATTCTCGGTGATGCCATTCTGGATGCAGTATCAGGGGAGGAAATGATGGAAGAAGCAGCGGCATTCTTAACTGCAAATGCATTAAGTGGCACCACTCATGCTAAATCAATTAAACTCAGAGCTCTCGTGGGAAATAAGGTGATGCTGTTACTTGTGGATTCAGGGAGTTCACACACATTTATTGACCAACAACTTGCAGACCAGTTAGACAGTCAGCCTACACCATTACCAAAATCTCTCAAGGTCAAAGTGGCAAATGGACAATTTATGTCATGTATTTCAGAAGTGAAGGGGCTGGAATGGTGGATACAAGGAACAACATTTCAGACTGATATGAAAATTGTGCCTCTAGGGGGATATGATGCTATTTTGGGCATGGACTGGCTTTCTCTATGGGGAGAAATGACTTGCCACTGGCAAGACAAATGGATTCAGTTCCAACATGAGGGCAAGATAGTCAAGTTACAGGGTATGCCAGATTTGCACACTGTTGCCATTCAGGAAATGACAGTGGAACAATTGGAAAAATCCTATAAGGGTAATGATATATGGGCTTCAGTGATCCTCACTGTGCCAGCAGAACAAGGAACTGAGGTTGTACCTGGCCAAGTGCAGGTCATTCTGCAGCAATTTCAAGATGTATTTCAGGAACCCAAGGAACTACCTCCTCACAGAGCCTTTGATCATGCTATATCCTTGTTGCCAGATAGTGCTCCAGTGAATTCCAGACCATACAGATATTCACCTCAACAAAAGGATGAAATTGAGAAGCAAGTAACTGAGATGCTAGCAGCTGGCCTTATTACTCCTAGTATGTCTCCCTATGCATCACCTGTGTTATTAGTCAAGAAAAAGGATGGAACCTGGAGATTTTGTGTGGACTACAGGAGATTAAACAACATAACAGTGAAGAGCAAGTTCCCCATACCAATTGTGGATGAGTTGCTGGATGAATTAGCAGGAACAAAATGGTTTTCTAAGCTAGATCTCAGGGCAGGTTATCATCAGATTCGGATGGTGGAGGCTGATGAACACAAAACTGCTTTTAAAACACATCATGGACAGTTTCAGTTCAGAGTGATGCCATTTGGCCTTACAAATGCACCTGCAACGTTTCAGTGCTTGATGAATTCAGTTTTTGCTGCACACATCCGGAAGTTTATTCTGGTTTTTATGGATGATATATTGGTGTACAGCAAAACCCTAGAGGACCACATCAAGCACCTGCAAATAGTGATGGAAATTCTGAGAACACATAAGCTATATGCAAAAAGGAGCAAGTGTTCATTTGCACACAGAAATTAGACTACTTGGGACACATTATATCAGACAAAGGTGTGGCTACAGATCCAGAGAAAACAAAGGCAATGGTTCAGTGGCCTGTTCCAACTACTATAACAGAACTCAGGGGAATTCTTGGGCTCACAGGATATTACAGGAAGTTTATCAGAGATTATGGTATAATTGTTAAAGCTCTTACTGCCCTGTTAAAGAAGAACTCCTTCTCTTGGACCCCTGAAGCTCAACAAGCTTTTGAGAAGCTGAAGGTGGCAATGAGCACAGCACCAGTCCTAGCTCTTCCTGACTTTTCGCTACCATTCTGCATTGAGACTGATGCATGTGACAGTGGAATTGGAGCAGTGCTAAGCCAACAAGGGCACCCAGTTGCTTTTTATAGCAAGGCTTTAGGGCCAGCAAACAGAAAATTGTCTATTTATGAGAAGGAATTCCTGGCAATTATGATGGCAGTGGATAGGTGGAGATCATACATTTCCAGAGGACCTTTTGTGATTAAAACAGATCACAAGAGCCTCTGCCACTTGGAAGATCAGGTACTATCTTCTGATTTGCAGAGAAAAGCAATGACAAAGCTGATAGGGTTGCAGTTCCAATTCCAATATAAGAAGGGAACAGAAAATAAGGCAGCAGATGCTCTGTCCGGGTGGGGCATGTCTTTGCTACACAGTCAGTGTCTACTGCACAACCTGTCTGGCTTCAGGAAATCAGAAATTCTTATGAGGTTGATGTCAAGGCCCAGGAATTACTACAGAAATTGGCCGTGGATTCTTCAGCAGTTCCACCATTTTCCCTCACAGAAGGAATTATCAGGTACTTGGACAAGATATGGGTGGGAGCCAATGCAGGTTTGCAAACAAAATTGATTGCAGCCTTTCACTCATCTCCAATTGGAGGACATTCTGGAATTCAGGCAACTTATCAGCGCACAAAGAAATTGTTTCATTGGACTGGCATCAAACAATCAGTGGAAAATTTTGTGCAGCAATGCCAGATATGTCAGCAAGCAAAGCATGAGCACTGTAAGTACCCAGGTTTGCTCAGCCCTCTCCCAATTCCAGATGGGACCATGGGAGGATGTTTCTATGGATTTTATTGAAGGATTGCCCAAGTCCAATGGGTATTCAGTAATTCTTGTGGTTGTGGATAGATACACCAAATACAGTCATTTTATTCCTTTGAAGCACCCTTATACTGCTGCCACAGTTGCTCAGGCCTTTGTCAACAATGTGGTGAAATTGCACAGCATGCCACTGACAATTACCTCAGACAGAGATAAAATCTTTACCAGTAATTTTTGGAAGGAATTGTTCAAGTTATGGGGCACTCAATTGCAAATGTCGACAGCTTATCACCCTCAGACAGATGGTCAAACTGAGAGGGTCAACCAGTGTTTGGAATGTATTTGAGATGTGCAGTCCATGATTCTCCTAAACAGTGGGTAAATTGGCTTCCTCTAGCTGAATTCTGGTATAACACATCTCACCATTCAGCTCTGGGATGCACTCCTTTAAAGCAGTGTATGGAAAGGAAGCACACATGGGTCAGTTCAGTAAGGCAATACAGGCTACAAACACTGACTGTAGACCTGGCTCAAAGAGAGAACAGGACAGTCCACACTACTGAAGCAACATCTGACAAGGGCACAGACAAAAATGAAACATGATGCAGACCGTAATAGAACTCCTAGAGAATTTGCAGTGGGAGAATCAGTGTTCCTAAAGCTGCAGCCTTATGCACAATCTTCACTGGTAAACAGACCCTGTCCGAAACTGGCGATGAAATTCTTTGGTCCTTTCACAATCTTGGAGAAGATTGGGTCCTCTGCTTACAAACTGCAGTTGCCAGATCATAGTCAAATCCACCCTGTGTTCCATGTTTCTCAGCTTAAGGAACACGTGCCAGATCACACTCCAGTCTACAAATCGTTGCCAGAACCGTTGACACTGGATACAGATGTGCTGTTACCTGAAGAAAATCTTGGAGCGACGTCTGGTCAAACGAGGCAGTCAGGCTCTCCTTCAAGTTCTGGTACGATGGTCGAATTTACCTGTGGAATCGGCAAACATGGGAGGGACTATGATGCTGTGAAACACAAGTTTCCATCCGCTCCAGCTTGGGGACAAGCTGGTACTTCAGGAGGGGCAAATGTCACAGCTGTGACTCTGAAGATGGGGGCTGCAGTACCTGGGAAGCGGAAACTGAAGAAGGCGCCAACTGGAGAGTTCCAGATTTCAAACTAAGGGTTCGGGCCGTCGGTGCCAGAGTGGGTGTGGGCCTTGGGCCGAGTTTAGCCAGCTGTCGTGGCGTGTGCGTGTGGTTGGCGCTGTTATAAGCCAAGTCGAGTTGTAGTGATGGATCATTCTGAAAAGTAATAGAAACGTGAACCTCTCCTCCTCTGATTCTCTCCTACCTTATCTTCTTCTTCCCACGAAACTCCAGTCCCAAATCCGACGGAGGAATCCTCGGCAAGGACGTAACAGAAAACCTTGCGGATTCGAATCAAAATCGACCAAGACATGGACGCGTACCTTGAAATCCTCCTCCACATAGACGTCGGAGAGAAAAGCTTCGCGGAGCTCCGGCCCCCGTCGTGGCGTCGGCGAAGTTGCAGCTCCGCCCCCCGCCGCTTGCACTCTCTTCCACCCCCCGCCCCCACCCCTCTTCCCCCCCCCCCCCCCCCCCCGACCCCTCTCTGTGTCGATGTGGATGAGCGAAATGTGGATAAATCTGGAAAAGGAAATATTCACACGACAACAGTCACACGCACAAAAGCCCAGAAAAAAACCACACCGAGTGGCCCGAGAGCAATAACCCAACGGTCAAACGCGCGCGACGAAAAAAAAAGGCCACAACAGCCCACAACGACACGCTAACACAGAATAAAGAATAGCCCACAAACGACACGCTCACGCAGAAAAAAAAACCTCAACACGAATCTTGACGTAGGAGATCAGATGGCTGGGAATGTGACCGAGAACTAGTGAGTAGAACTAGAATTCCGTTATTAACTACTTAGTGACTAGAAATTTGAACAGAGTGAAAGGATCAAAGAGGTTGGTTAAAAATGGGTGAATAGACGACTACAAATTTTACTTTAGTTATAACAATGCAGGGGTAAATTGAATATGTTCTCTATATCATGCAATTGTGCGAGTAACATGTATCACAACAAGGATACAACCTAGCAAAGAAGATAAACAAGCCAAAAAAAAAGGTACAAGTAAGTAAATGATTTTACTATAACCATACAATAGAAGTGAGAATTCATTCTGAAGTTTACTTTCCAAGTAAAGCTAGTCGATGTAGGAGAGGTGTGGAGTCACATCAACCGCCAATAGACACCAAATCTCGTCTTATTCTCCTCGAGTCTCCACAAGATGGAGTGTCGTGATCCACAAAATGTTGCTCTTGACTACGTCAATCATAAACTTTACATACAAGATTGAGGCTAGCTACAAACCTTAGTTGGAGGGTCCCAGCGATATCTGGGAGCTGCTCACCACCAAGATCAAGTTCCAAGATGATCATTTTCGTCTATGGTTTCAAAAAGTTCAAGAGTAACAGGATCCACACAAAAAATAGTAGGTTGTAATTTGTTTTCTTTTGGAGTAACCCTAGATCTAAATCTCCTCCTTCACTCCTCACTTAGGAGACTTGTTTTTTTTAGAACAAGAACAGCGTGTTTAATTGAGCAACTAGACAAAAATGACCAGCAACTTTTTATTCTAAGTATACGGGCGAAAAAATGCTTTTACCCAATAAAAAGGAATCTCCTAAGCTGATTATTCGGTAACGAAGCTCTAGAAGACAACAAATTGTGTCGTTTTAGCAGTAGTATGGCATCGAGAATTATTCACAATCTATTGCCGTGGTGTGCATTGAGTTGGCTTCTCTGGCAATCCACGGAGCTGTAATAGAAAGCCGGCCATGGTATTAGGAGTAAGGTTGGGCTTTCTTGTTCTCTGTTCGAGTCAGGGAGGCATGTTCACGCATGGTTCAGTTTATCAAACTGTTGTTGGGGCTAACATGCAAGCGCTTAACTCCATTGCCGCGTGCGCTGGACTATCGGTGTTCGGCACCTGCAAATAATATAAATCAATATATAGATGGAAACACTAGCATTACTTACGAATCTAGATTCACATCATTATCGATCAACGTATAGTAGGACTAGAAAAACACGTAATTTGAATAGAATGTGCATGCTTCGCCTCAGAATATTAGAGTTGTGAATCTATCCAATGAACCACATAGGCATTGCACTATCCTTTGCTTACCAAATGGATCAAATCGTTGGTGTACAGGTCCTGAATGCATCCCAAGCCTATTTTAATCAACATACTGAGGTATTGAGTTTCATCCCCATTTCGAAGAAAAAAAAATACTGAGGTAGTGAGGTGTACATCGAGGAGTTTGTCGTTGTATGCATTCCGGAATCATATATCTTAGCTTTCCCACGGTGGCCATCTGGTATTTATATCCGAGTATTGCGTATGTGTTACTCTAAATGAAAGGTCATGGACAAAAAAAATTATAAACTTTATATTCATTTTGCTTCAGACTTCTCACCCCACCTGCACTGCACTTAGAGCAACTCTAGCAGTAACCGCAAACAGCTGAAACCCGCAAAATAACCGCTTTTTTGCGGGTTCAGTTCGCGGAAGCGCGCAGATCAGTACCCGTATACGACGCGAACCCGCAAATTTTTTGAGGGCCGCAGCAAAAATCGATCCACGACCGGGTATACACGGGCTGGGAGGGGAAACCGAACAGCGCAACCGTATTCACGGCGCGCTGATATTTCAGCTCACGCGTTCCTCGTCCCCGCTCCACCCAGTCGCCGCTAGATCCCGCCGCCACCGCCATCGCCCGCCGCCCGATTCAGCCGCCGCCAGATCCCGCCGCCGCCGCCATCGCCCGCCGCCCGATTCAGCCGCCGCCAGATCCCGCCGCGCCGCCATCGCCCGCCGCCTGATTCCCTCTTATTCTTCCTCGTTTGCGCGCCCCGCCCGCTGCCGAGCAGCCCGAATCAAGGATGAACTCGGGGGAGAGTTCGATTTCGCCGATCCGTCCGATTCGTCCTCCTCGGATGATTTGGAGATCGACGAGCTGCTCCAGGACGACGACTGCGAGACCACGATCCTTTCCTCGCCGTCAAGGAGCTGGAGGACCGCGCGAGGCTGCTGAATCGTAGCGCGGCTTGGTGATGGGCCGCAGCTCCATCTGCCGCAACCGCGCCCTCGGCCACGACAGACTCATGGACGACTATTTCGCCGAGTACCTACCTATCCGGCACATCTCTTTCGTAGGCGGTTCCGCATGCGCCGTAGTTTGTTCGTGAAAATAGTTGAAGATTGCGAGAGAAATTCAATATATTTCAAGCAACATAGAAACGCGGCGGGGATGCAAGGATTTAGTGCCTATCAAAAAATCGCGGCTGCCATGAGGGTAATTGCATATGGGGTTCCCGCCGATTATACGGACGAGTATCTTCGAATTGGTGAAGATACAACCACGGAGTCCGTGCGTAGGTTTGCTAGGATGGTGATCAAGTTGTACGGCAAAACCTACCTCCGAGCTCCGAATGAAGAAGATACGAAGAGATTGATGGAAGAAAATGAGAAAAGAGGGTGGCCGGGAATGCTCGGTAGTGTTGATTGTATGCATTGGACATGGAAAAATTGTCCGAAGGCATGGCATGGCATGTACTGCGGCAAAAGCAAGGATCCTACAATTGTGCTTGAGGCAGTTGCATCACAGGATCTATGGATTTGGCACTGTTTTTTTGGTTTGCCGGGAACGCTCAATGACATCAATATTTTGCATAGATCTCATTTGTTTGCACAGCTAGCAACCGGTGATGCACCCACTTGCAATTACAAAGTGATGAATCATGAGTACACAATGGGGTACTATCTAGCCGACGGCATATATCCGGAGTGGGCAACTTTGTAAAGTCCATTAAAGATCCCCAAGATCAAATAGAAACTATATTGCCAAGGCACAAGAGGCAGCCCGCAAGGACATTGAGAGAGCGTTTGGTGCATTGCAAGCAAGGTTTGCAATTGTTCGAGGACCTGCTCGGTTTTGGGACAAGAAAACCCTAGTGAACATCATGACTTGTTGTGTGATTCTTCACAACATGATCATAGAAGATGAAAGAGGGTTAAGATTGCCCTGTTTCTATGACAATGTTGGTACCCGAGTTCGTCCCGAAAGGAATCCCGATCGCATTCAAGCTTTCTCTGCAAACACATCGGGAAATTGAAGACAGCAGAACTCATAACCAGCTCGTCGAGGATCTGAAACAGCACCACTGGCAGCTGCATGGCCGTCGCCACCCCAACACATGATCTTGTCTTGTTTTCCTTCACCATTTTTTTTGTATGTGTGAGATGAACCGCTCGGAACTATTGTTTTAATTTGGTTGAGACATTTGTTAATAATGTGGATGATTTTATTGTGTGCTGAGAACTATTTGTTGTAATAATCGTCGAGGATTTTATTTGTTGTAATAATTTGCATATGTGTTCATCAATCTGCGTTGATATTCTGTGCAAAACCCTTTGTTTGCGGGTTCGGGTCGAGCCGGCGCAGATCAGTCCCCGCAAACGAAACCCGCAAAACAGAATATTCTGTTTTGCGGGTTTCGTTTGCGGGGACTGATCCGCGCCGACGTTTTTTTCAACCTGCAAAAGGCGTTTACCGCGCCCTGTACTCGCGTTTGCAGTTTTCGCGAGTACAGGGACTGCTAGAGTTGCTCTTAATGGGAGGTGCCGGTGCCTCCCAAGCACCGTAGAATTGCTCTAAAACTGCACCCGTTGAAAAATTTATGTACGATAGCAACAATTGATCAGTGTGACGCGATAGCTAGTTACAACAATTCTAGTCTAAAGTGGCTAGAAATGTATTCATCCTGTCATTGAAGAATGCTTTCCTAATAAACCTGCTCGTGGATATACATTTTATAAATTACAACAAGACATCGCACACATTGTTTTGCCATCTTTTTAAGAGAGAGTTGTTCAAGATTCAAGTTTAACTTCCTTTTACTAATCCGTTCCTAAAATCTGAGACAACAATGGAGTTAGACAAAAGCTTGGGTGACCTCTAAACTGACACGTAGGTTCATTACTCTACGAGTATATGCGTAAATAACATTAATAAAATGGGAAAGAACAAATGGAGCCGGAGCTAACATGTAGCTCGTTTTTAAAAAATTCAAATTCTACACTTATATGTTTCCCAAAATTCCTAAAATAATTCTAAACGTAGATAATGTCGAGATCTATCAGCGTGCAATTTTTTTATGAAAAACTTGTATTATTTGGACTACACAAAAATGATAAATCTGATAAAATTTCAATTTTTTTTAAATTGTCCGCTGTTCCAGATCTACATTCGTTATTTTCTCCTAGACTAAAATATAAAGATTTTTGCATTGAGATTTTGCATAGTGATAGATCTTGACATTATCTACACCCAGAAATTGTAACCATAGGTGGTTAAGATTCCATGTCACAACATTTATTGTAAACCGACCTCGCTGCACTATATAAAGCGAGCCTCGGAAATTATTTGACAAGGTCCATAGACACAATACACACGAGCAGGAGTAGATCTTTACCTCTACAGAGGGGTTGAATATGGATAAAGAACCGCGTCAATCCTATTTCTTAATCATTTCACTGCTAATTTTCCTACATATCTGTGACGTCTTGTACAAACCCTATAGCTAACCCTGCGGACATACATCGACAATTACCACCATCCCCTGCCTCTTCACAAGCAGCGGTGACGCTAGCTTCAAGTCCAACCTAAACCAGTTTGTCATGGGCTTCCCCGTACCCCGGCTACTGCGGGTTAACAATGCCGGTTGCTTTATTGACCATGTTTTGTTCTTCTTCAAGGGTAACGAGGAGGGCAAAGTGACAGGCGAGCTTGGAAGTTGGAATATCCTGGGACAACGAGACATCATATGCCTTTGGTCTTGCTGGCTCGAATTATCTGTATGAACACGTTTATCTGGTGTACCTTTGTAGCAGTGGCGGAGCTATGTGGAAGCCAGCCCCCCCCCCCCCCCCCCCAGCCCATGGCTTTTTATGAAGAAAGGCCACATAAATAGACAGGTTTGTTTGACCTTGTCAGGCCAATTTCCCCCTTAATGGTCTGAATAGGGGTGTATAGGATAATTTCCGTACTGAATCTGATACCGAAACTGTTTTGAGAAATCCATATCCAGTTTGAAGGAATCCGATAGATAAGGATATCCGATTCCGAATTTGACACCCGGATACGGTATAGGATATGGTATGTAAAATAGCCCTGAATATGGATTATCTGAAAATTAAATAGGATTATCCGATGAATTTAAATCGAATAATCCGGTTTTCTACTGAAATGCCTAACCTAATAGAACACAATTAGTAGTTAGTGAGTTGTCGAGTTTGTTCGTTGAATAAAAATTCACTTACATAGTGATAGTTCTGACTATGGTGTACACCTTTGTTAGGCTATTAGGGTATTAAATAATTAATTTTGGTTGTATGGTTCGTCGATATACTTATGTGCGTACATATCCGATTAATTTTTTTCCGCCCTGAATCTGCTATGTTTCCATCCCCGAATCCACGATATGATATATCCGCCTCCAAATCTAGAACCGGACATTATCCGCCCCACTCCGAATCCGATAAAGAAATATGGTATAGGATATGGTAATGGCAACATCCGATCCGTTTACATCCCTAGCTCTGAAGCTCCGCCATGCTTTGTAGCATCCTTAACTCTGGGACATGGTTACAGTTCATGATGAGAGGCATATGTTGATGATCTAAGCTAGTGTGAAGGGGAGATTACCTCTTTTGGCATTTTAGCTGCACTGTGTTGTTGGAACTTGGAAAAACCGATTGATCGATGCAGCTCGATTCGTCATCACAATTTGCGTGGGATCGTTCATGATCAAAATTTGTTTCTGAATCTTGAACAGGCATCACTGATTCACTGATTGAAGCAGCCGGCTGGATTGATCATCATCACCGTCTCTCTCTGTTGGTGCCGGCCGTTGCAAATTCAAACACTTTGCGCTCGCGTGCTGGTTCTCTCTGACCAAATGGCCATGCCAGCTTTAGTTTGTTTTGGTGCAAAAAGTCTACCACTGCTAGGTCGTCAGCAACTACCATGTCTTTTTGCATTTGCTTTGTCCCTCCTTTTGCTTATATTGTCCTTGCATCCGTTATACCTGATAATTGGTCGGCACGTTGCCCTTAATTGCACATACATATGCCCTGTCTGGCCTGAGCCTTGAGATCAACTGACAGACATCACCTGCAAAGCTCCATGGGCACTTGTGTGAGCAGATGCTACCCCTGCTCTTCTCCCCCTCCCACCGCCGGCGACGACTCCTTGTCCTTGTGCGGCGGCGGTTCTCCGACTCTGAGCCGCCACCAGACCGCCAAACATGCCGTCGCCGTGCACACACTCCCGCTCGCGTCCAGTTCTCCATCGCCCATCGCCGCATCCGTATCAACCAACTCCTCCTTGCTGTCGGCCGCAAGCTCCTCCCTCTCCATGGCCACCACCTCCTCCTCAACAACTGCTTCGTCGTCGTCGTCGTCTTCGTCGCGGCCAATCTCGGCCGAGTTCCTCAAAGTCCGGACTTGCAGCAGGGACATGGACATGGAGGTCGTGGTGCTCGACCCCACAAGAAGAAGAAGAGGCTATCCCGGCCAGCCACCGCCGCTCCACGCCAGTCAACGTCGCCAAGAACGCCTCCGGCTCTGTCCGTGGTCAAGTCTCCGAGGAAGAAGAAGCCTAGCACCGGCACCAACAGCAACGGCCGCCGTATCCGCACAACAACCCAGACGACGACGGCGGCGAGGCGCGTGCGGCCGTTGCCCCCTCGTGCGCCGCCTGCAGGAGCAGGAGCAAGGCCAGGGGCAGGAGGCTCGGCGTCCTACAGGAGGAACAGGCTTTCATCTTCTTCGTCCTCGTTCCGAACAGCGGATTCAGTCGGGCGGAGGAAGAGCGCCGGGACGACGGTGGCCGCCGCCGGTGTTGGTGTTGGTGGTGGAGAATTGGTAGATGATCTCAACAATCCGATCATGTCCATGGACTGCTTCATCTTCCTCTGAGCCCATCCCATCTCTCAACGGTGCGTTGCGGCATGTATGTACTGTAATTGTCTCTGTACCTTCTTCTTTTCTCCCTCCAGTTTGGTGTGCCTTTTACATGTACACAAGCAGTAACAGGCTTGTTCTGTTGTAACCTCCATGCGTGTGGTCATTTCTGATCTTCTTTGATGAAAGCCTTTTCTTTCTCTGTCAGGAATTCCTATCTTCAACTTTGAGAAAACTAATATACCATCCAGCGCTTAATTACTAGAGTAATAGCTAACAATATAACTTTCCCTATACTTCAATTGATTTGACCCAGAAAGAAAACACATTGTTGACCTGGCTGTTGTACAACATGCAGACAACTAAACAGGGTCCGATTTTTTTTTTTAAGAACACAATACAACATAGACGCTCACATACACGCACGCACACTCACCCCTACGAACATACATACGCATACCCTACCTACCCTTATGAGCACTTCCGAAATACTAGGTCCGGCATATCTTGAGGTTGACGAATTCACCACGGGCGCCTCGCTGTTGACGGGCACGTCACGTACCACTGAAAGAACGTCGCCGGTTAAAATCTAGAATATTTCAGGTAAATGCGAGCACCCATGCCAAGTCTTGAACTTGAACCTGGTGGACTGGTTTCACCACACGGAACCTAACCACCAGAGCTCAGCTTAGTTCGCTAAATAGGGTCCAATTTCTATATGCAGATAGAGAAAGTTTTAGAATCACAATTC
Organism: Puccinellia tenuiflora; assembly: GCA_012064385.1. Taxonomy (NCBI): domain Eukaryota; kingdom Viridiplantae; phylum Streptophyta; class Magnoliopsida; order Poales; family Poaceae; genus Puccinellia; species Puccinellia tenuiflora. Next base: position 2,163 of record QRDG01000212.1, on the reverse strand, counting down.
ACAACTCTATAAAAAACGACAACAAACGAACAGAACACAAGATAAAAAAAATAGAACCCAAGGACCACCCTCGAGCCTCTACTGATTTCACGGGAAGCATCATACAAACCATAATCCATGCTTCACCCAGAACATCACACAGAGAAGCGGAACCAACAAGCGTTTGATGTCGTCTTTTCTATTCAACGATGTAGTAGACAATGTAGTAGACAGTTTGGCTCTGAGAGAGGTGGCTCTATCAGGCCGCCAATTCAATTGGATGCATAGCTTGCAAATTCGTGGTTCGAGAAGCTTGGCAGGGTTCCCATGATGACCGAATTAGAGCTAAAATTTCCTCTAGTATCATTGCAAGCTCGGAAAGAATTGAATCTTTGTAAGATCATGACACCTCATTACTCAACTATGGTGTTGCAGTTGCAGTCTTTAGAGGTAAACGTCGCCAGTTCAGGTTTGAATTAGGGTGGCTATACAGGGAAGGCTTTGTATACATAGCTCACGAAATTTGGTAAAGGTTATTAAAATGTAGCATCTCAATTCAGTGATGGAATAACAAAACTCACAGTTTGTGGCAATTCCTTGGTGCATAGGTTGCATACACAAGTGGGGCTTATAAGAAAGAAAAGAAAATGTTGGTTTTTATTATTGATGATATTGTTAAGATGGCTGAAAATAGAGATCTGTACGGGCAAGAGATTGAATACAAAAATCAAGCTAATCCACACATTGCAAAGCTCTTATGAGGAAGAGTTAAAATGGTATAAGAAACCGAAGGCTCAATTTATTGTGAAAGGGGACAATAATATGAGATATTTCCATATGCTTGCAATGAGAAATATAAGAAAAAAATATTATTGGGTAGATCACGATGATGTTAGAACCGAGGGGCAAGATGCCCCGAAAAAAAAACGTATTCTGAATAGGGGGTCCGTCCAACCAGACATGCCGAAAAAAACATAACTAATTACTGTAAAAACTTTTTTTTTATCGTATGAGAGTGTTCTCTGCTTAGATGAATCTCAAATCGGTGACATTCCTCATGTTTCAGATGAAGAAAATGTGATCCTCACTACTCCTTTTATGGATGACGAGGTGAATAGAGCTATTTTTCAAATGGAACATAATAAATTGTCAGGCCAGATGAGTTTCCAGCTGAATTTATCACCATTATGGGACATAATTAAGGATGACGTGATTTGTTTAATAATTCCATATTGATGATCTATAACTTTTCTAATTAAATATGGGGAGATTATTATGTTACCAAAGGTTAAGGATGATTATCGCATTTAACAATATATGCCCCATATGCTTGCTGAATGTCAGCATCAAATTTTCACTTAGATAGCAAAAAATTGATTTGAATAGCATAGCAGATAAGGTGATACACCCATCCACATCAAAATTTATGCATGGCACACAATTCATGAATTACTCCAAAATGGCTAAACATAGCGATCCTAAAATGATTTTAAGAAAGCCAACAATTAATAAGGTAAAATAACCGTTTTTTGCAACACTCTTTGGATGAAAGGATTTGTCCAGGCAGGCAGAAGTGGGTAAATAATTTGCTATCTATAGTAAGTTTTTTAATTAAATTCAATGATGATATTGACCAATACTTCGAGATTAAAAAAAAGGGCTACATCAAGGCCATCCACTATCTCTAATGTTGTTGATATTGTTGTGGATAGGTTTGATATCCTTATGATAAAAGTTTTACGGTGGTTGGTATTTTTAGAAACCGTTCATTCGTTCCGATCTAACGGTGTTAGAATAGACAGTACCGGTACCCAATGATACCGAAAGTGAGATCGATACCAAACTATATGGGACCGGTACCTATTTTTTGTAATTTCATTTAAAGGTAGATCCATCATTAACTTGCCATGTTCAGGATGACCATCACTCCATGCAGTTACGCGTAAAGTGTTACGCCTACGGATGGTTCCGGGCCTGTTATAAGCTGATGAGGCTCGGCTCTGACCGTGGCCACTTAATGAAGGGGAAAAACTCAGCTATATGCCTATATCAATGCAAAGGCCCTCGCTTGCCTTTAGGGCTTTCATCTCTGCGTTGAAGACGAGCCGTGACAAGTGGTCCTGGTATCCGAGTGTGCCCTGGTGGTGCAAGCTCTGAATGACGAGCGAGAGGATCGCTCGTCAC
>QRDG01000211.1:0-155490 GCA_012064385.1 Puccinellia tenuiflora | reverse complement strand
GTGCTTCATGTTTATGATCTTGTGAGCTGCCTAACATGATCAAGATCGACTATTGTAATACTATGTGATATGTTTGTTGGGATCCGATGGATTGTGAAGTTATGATCAGATTGTGTATATTCTATAGTTGATTTATGTTCTTGCATGCTTTCCGATGTGCATAGTTACTTTGGCCAAGTGATTGTGTGTATCTCCAAGAGAGAGTATTTATGCTAGATAATGGGTTCCATGCCCCCTCTTGTTCCTGGGCACGAGTGACAAAAAACGTCTAAGAGCGAGGTGTGCTGGTAGTACTAAGGTAAAACAGCGGTGTTAATTTTTTTTGATATTTAATATTGCTTACTTAATGCACTTTACTTAATGCAAATGTCGTTTCTTGCAACTTATTACCGATGGGTGACAGGCGGATAGCGATCCCACGGTGGACGTAGACAAAGATGCAGTTGGACTCAACGGTCTTTGTTCATTGTCGTGATGCCTCCATAAATATTATCTTGTTCATTTTGTCATAGCTAATTAAGTTTGTGTTAGAATCTTGTCAATTGCCCAGCTGTAATTTGTTTACCCTTATATGATCGTTCTATTTACTTGAGAGACTCCACTAGTGAACCCATGGTCCCCGGTCCATCTTTTTACAATTGTTTATAACCTTATTTACTTATTTTCATGATCATTACTCCACTGGCACTTTTCATAGTTCATCTATTTACTATACATTAACCGCTTTGTTTTCTGCGAGACCGGAAAGATTGACAACCTTCCGCCGTTCGGGGCAAAGTATTTTGTTGAGTGTGTGCAGGTCCACTCTGTTGAAGATTAAGCACCAGATATCTTCAACATTCACTTTTGTTGATTTTAAGGTCCTACTGGTTCGCTAAAACGTTCTCGAGGACACATGGGATTTTCTGCCTAGCCAGTTTCATTGCACGCCGATGGTTAACCTTTAAAGTTTTGATGAAATGCGTGTGGGTAGACCTATGCTAATAACCCGCCCTTACTTGGACAAATGCATAACTGTGATTAAACCCCTTGCAAGCATCCGCAACTACAGAAAGTAATTAAGATAAAAACCTAACCATAGCATTAAACTCCGAGATCCTACACTCCCTAATGCATTAGTTCATAAATTGGGGTTTAGGTTTCTGTCACTCCTGCAACCCACCATAAGTAAACTAAATACACTATGCATTCCCCTAGGCCCTTTTAAAGGTGAAGTATCATGTAGTCGATGTTCAACGATACCACTAGAGGAATAACACCACAACATAAATCAAACCATTAAATATTACTCAACATTATGCAATTACTAGCAACTAGGCTTTCCCATGTCCTCAAGAACCAAACGAACTACTCACAAGACATCATATAGATCATGATCAGAGGTGATATGAATAAGGGCAACATCTGATTGTGATGATAATTCACCGATAAAACTATCAAGCATCAACTACAAGTGGTAATCAACACCCGGGATTCGATCCCAATGAACTAATAACAAAACAATCACGATTGCTACAGCGGGATGAGATGGGATGGTGACGGTGATGACGGTGCTGATAGTGGAGATGGTGTTGATGATGATCCCGATGATGCTTGGCGTGATGGTGATGACGATGGCGGCGATTCCCCCCTCCGGGAGGGAAATTCCCCGGCAGATTTCTTCCTGCCGGAGCCCTTCTTCTCTCTGTCTGGTTTCCGCCTCGTGGAGGTGGCAGAATAATTCTTTGTCGATTGTCCTGATGTTTTTAGGTCACGGGGTAATAGCACGCCAAAGGGGAGACGGAGAGGGGCCACAGGGGCCAGGGGCGGGCCCCTGCCGCGGCCCAAGTGGGCCCGCGACAGGTGGTCGCACCTGCCCCCTGCTGCTCGCCTCTTCGCCCCTGCTGTTCAGATTGTGCATGATTCTTATATGAGTTAATTTATGTTCTTGCATGCTCTCCGATGTGCGTAGTTACTTTGGCCAAGTGATTGTGTGTATCTCCAAAAGAGTGTAGTTATGCTAGATAGTGGGCTCATGCCCACTTTTGTTCCTGGGCACGAGTGACAGAAACGTTAAGGGCGAGGGTGTGATGTTGCTACTTGGGGTAACACAGCGGTGTTAATGTCTCATTTGATATTAGTATTGCTTACATCATGTACTTTATTTAATGCAATTGTCTGTTGCTTGCAACTTAATATCGTGGGGTGACAGGCTGGATAGCGATCTCACGCTGGACTTTTTAGACAAAGACGCAGTTGGACGCAACGTCTTTGTTCCTTGTCGTGATGCTTCCATAAATATTATCATGTTTTTTTATCATAGCTAAATTGGATTTGTGTCATGATCTTGTCAATTGCCTAGCTGTAATTCGTTCACCCATCACATGCATATTTTATTTACTTGAGAGACTCCATTAGTGAACCCATGGCCCCCGGTCCATCTTTTTACATTGTTACAACCATTTACTTGCTTTTAATAATCATTACTTCTCTGGTCACTTTTGCATTTATTCCATTTAATCATACAATTTACCGCTTTGTGTTCTGCGAGACCGGAGAGATTACAACCTCTCCGCAGTTGCGGACAAAGTATTTTGGTTGAATGTGTACAGGTCCACATCTGTTGAAGGTCAAGCAACAGAGATCTTCAACATTCACCTCGTTGTTGATTTCAAAATCCTACTGGTTCGATAAACCTCGGTTCGTTAAGCGAGGGAAAACTGCTACTAGTTACAATTCCGCCTTCGCTTGGGGACCACCCAACTCTTCTCCACCAACAATCAGGAGGCCTCAAGAGCAGCAGCGAGCAGCGGCCGCAGAAGCCGGACCCACCACCGCGCGCTGCAGCAACAACTGCGGCCCAGGCCCGCTCTGGCCCGCACCCGGATGCGGCCAGATCTACCGCACTGCAGAAACGCGGCCGCGCCGGCCCGCCGCCCTCATCGCAGGCGCCGCTCCGCACATCCCTAGCCAGATGCTGCACCACCCCCGCCGCCTAGCACCACCACGCAGCCGCTGCGCCTGCCCCATCGAGAGCAACCTCCTCTCCGCGCGAAGGTTTGGCACCGGGCGCGCCCATCCAGCCCTCCGCCGTTCGACGGCCGGGCGCCGCCACCGCCGCCGGCGTCGGCGGCGGCCAGGGAACCGAAGGAATCGAGGCTTTTTTCTGTTAGGGTTTGGGGCCTCCGGAGTCGCCCACGCAAGCGACCCGGGAGGGAGATTTGTGAGGTTCCACCAACGAACCTTTGCATCAGGTCTGGACCCAAAATGTGTATAGGCTTAAGACACAGTAAAACCGAGCGGTGATTTGACTTCGTTTCTCCAACCGTGCGCCCAGTAACCTTTTCACCCTTACCTCGTGCATCAAGGCTTGCAAAACGTTGCTCCGGCACTAGGAAAAATATTTTCCAGATGTCAAAAAAATCCGAACACAATTTGGCATAGAATCTTGACATTCTTTATGTACACGCCAAATTTCATGTAAACAACAATTTTTCTTGGGTTGTGTAAAAAACACACAAAAAAAACTCGCTAAAAGCCTTTTTTTACACCGAAATTTGTATTGTGTTTTACACACTACATAAAAAGTGTCGATTTTCCGTTAAACGATTCAGTGAGTCCTTTTTCTGCTGTTTCGTATGAGGATTATGTAACGTATGTACATAATTGACTAGGTTAAAAAAAGGCCACGGATTTAAAATGGTTTTGAGATCCAAAACCCAGGCATTTCAAATAGAATCGAAGGGCGGGAACAGACACTAGCACTCCTTCACGGCGTCGATGACGCTCTGCCACGGCCAGTGTGGCATCACTTCTAGGACCTTCTCCGTCCTAGTCGACGTGGGCTTCCCGTCATATCCCATGAACTGAACGAGCTAGCTTACCATGCCCGCAAGAATCGTTGTACTGTGCAATCCTTTTCATCCCAAGTTTTTTTTTTTTAAGAATTATCTCGGCTCTCAAGTCATCGGCGCTGCCGCCGACCACTGACCACATCGGGTGTAACCGGAACACCGAATTATATTAAACCTCGGAAGAGGACGTCCCCTGCCTACTCGATCGGTTGGTCGCATCGATCTTTAGAAATTTCCAAAAGAGGCAAAAGATCTGCAAGATCTTCTATCATGAACCGAGGCTCTCGCCGCCTCCTCTCCCAGATCCTCCGCCGCTACCACCCTCCATCCAATCTCCCGGCGGCGGTGGATGATCGACTCATGTTCTTCGCCCGAGGATTCATCTCCCTCCCCGGCGTCAGGCCTGCTGTCAGTCCTTCGTCGACAGTGTCGCCGCCGCATGGGCAGTCCGGCACCGCATCACCACGTAGCTTCGTCCTACGGTGGTACCACGACCCTCGGAAGGTCGCTGCGGCCACGGCGATCACCGTGAGCGCCACGGTGATGGCAGCTTGCAGCCGCTACGATCGCGAGATCGTGCCCTGCACTAACCGCTCTCATTTAGTCATCTACTCCATCATCAGGAAGAGCGCGATCTCGGCGACTCGGTTTTCTCCGAGCAAAAGGGCATGTATGAGATCGTCGACCCAAGCGACCCGAGAAGCGTCCGCGTCCGTCTCATCTTGGAGAGATCGTCCCGCTGCCAACCGTGGCCTCGGAATCGATGACAACCTCGACGCCCCGATGCTCCGGGTCACCCAGAAGCGCCGCCGGAAACAGCCCACACGAGCCATCTCCGTGGTCTCGATTGGGAAGTGGTACTTGCAAAAGATGACTATCCCACTGTATATTCCATGGCCGGTGGCAAACTTGTAGTCTTCACCGGATTGCTCAATTGGTTCAAGACCGATGAGGAGATTGCCGCAAATCTTGCACACGAGGTTATTTGGATTATAATGCCAGCAATGTACCATTAATTTTGGGGTTGCTTCTATCCCGATCAATCTGACATTGCTGCCGGTTTTTTACTAGGTTGGGCACCTCATTGCAAGGCACCACGCAGATACATAGAAAGCACTGGTTACCGGGATTCATATGGGTGATCTTCAACCGAAGGTATAACTGCTTCTGCACTTTACGTTCTCATAGTGAAGTTATGTTTTGCATGTGATTACTGGAAATTTCGTATGTCTAGAAAAATGAGTTTCTTGCCAGGATCTTCCCTGTGAAATTTAGATTGGGCCGCCTAAATATACTCCTAAGAAAAACAAAAGTTGGAAGGCTACTAGCATCCATGTCATCGGCTAGGCATCAACTCTATATCCCCCCCCCCCCCCCCCCCCCCCCCCAATGGAACTTGATGAGGTTAGCCAATTTTAGTTACTCTAGCAAGTATGGTAACCTTCAATCCACCACCACACCACCCCCCCCCCCCCCCCCCCCACCCCCTTTATTTACTGGGGGAAGGGGAAGAAGACCCTCGACCTGAATTTTGTTAGGATCAAACCTGTTATGCAAGTATTTCCTGTCAATTTGAATTTTCCCTGATAATGTTGCCAATGTATGTAGGCTGGAGATAGAGGCAGATTACATTGGTATCTTGCTACTCGGTGCTGCTGGTTTTGATCCACACTGGGCCCTTGTGGTCGCCCAGAAAGCAAGCAAAAATTGTTGGAGATTCTGTAATGAAAAAAGTCATTTCTACTCATCCTACGCCTAAGAGAAGATTGGAGCTTTTATCAGATACCAAGACCATGGAGAAAGCATTGGAATTGTATAGAGAAGTTACTGCCATGGATAAAGTAACCAACCGGTATTTCCGGTAGCCCCTGATGAGCTACCATATCATCTAAGAATACACCACTTTGCATGAGCTCCATACAAAATTGATAAAATTGTAATTAACTCTTCAAGAATGTCGTCTGTGTATGTTAGCTCATGTTGAAATGTAATCTAAAACGTCTCAAAGTGAGTTTGGGTCTAAAGCCTGAGAGCGCAAAAGAGATTTGTCAGGAAACTTGATTGCGTTTTTTCATTCGTCGTGGTGTATACAGGAGCCGCTGTTGTTGAACGATATGGAAAACGAGAAACACGGTGCCTTGAGACATCAATTTCCTGATGATTCTGGCATCCTGCATCTATCTAGTTTAAGTATGTATACATCCGTGTAGTATTTGTTGTGTGCTACAGGTTCAGCGGTCCAGTAACAGGGCAGGACCGGACCTGACCGCTCCGTTTGCATCTTGATGTGGTAGTGTGGTACTAGCATTCTCAACATCAGCACCAACTCCCTCTCCGGTGAACTTGATGGCGCCTAACGCCGGCTTGATCAGCTGCCGACGGTGCGTGTGTTCAACGTGTCATACAACCATTTGACGCCGCTCTCCACGGATCGGCTAACCTGACGGCGTATGCGTCAAGCAACGCCTTCTCTGGCGACGTCTCTAAATGATCAGGCGCTCTAGCTACCTCCACTGTCGTCGTCTTCTTGCTTCTGTTCCGGGGGAAACTGGCCCGAAAGGCTCACCGGTCTCATGACAGAAAGACAATGAAATGGCTAGCTCGTACGATGTGCCGTCTCGTGACAGAAAGACAATGAAATGGCTAGCTCGTACGATGTGCCGTCCTTCCCACTACAACACGGCTAATAGTTAGGGGCACTTCAAAGTGCCATTAAATATGATCCAAGTGCCTCTAATGACCTATTGTGACACTTTGAAAAGTGCCACCTTGATTATATCTCTAAAACCTTTTGTGGCACTTCTCCAACGTGCCACAATAGGTCAATCCTTTTGTGGCACTTTGAATATTGTGGTCAATCCTTTTGTGGCACATCTCCAAGTGCCTCAAATTATTTTGTGGCAATTTCTCCAAATGCCCCAAAATATATTATGGCATATTACACAGAATTCAACAAATAATTTTACACTGTATACAAAATTCTGAAAACATATTTATATATTACAGAAATGACTCATCACTGCACAAAATTTCAGAAAACATATTCACATATTACACAAAGCACATAGTATCATCAAATCAGCATCTCATACACAAGCAAATTACACAAGTCAGGAGTTAAGAGACAACAGAAAGAAAATCTAACTGCATACGGGTCATCTTGAATTATCCCGAGAGGGGAAGAGAGGGTCCCTGCTGGCGTTGTTGCTCACTTGACTTTCTCCGGTTCATGTGCCTAAGAATGCAACTCCTGATCAAGTTGGCACATCAAATTAGTACCAGATCAAGTTAGCACATGAAATTCAGTAGCAGATCAAGTTTGAACATCAAATTTCAGTAGCACATCAAGTTGGCACATGAAAATAAGTAACATATCAAGTTGGCACATCAGATTCAGTAGCAGATCAAGTTGACACATCAGATTCAGTAGCAGATCAAGTAGCAATAGCAGTAACGGAAAATTTGGATCTAAACATGCCAGCACATGAAATTGCAATGCTAGATCTAGCACATACTCGAACGATTTGGATTTGCTTTGGATGTTACTCGATTTTATACTCAGACAGGCACACACACTCATGTATTCAGACAATGCATGTACAGGGGCAGTGCATGTACTCAGACACTAGCAAGACAAATATACAGAGCAAGTTTTTCAGAGAAATATCACCAGGAGTATTTCAGTTTTAAGCCACCACAACTGCAACACCTCGAGTACTCTGCTACTCCAGGAGTACTCCCAGAATTTCCAAAGTGAGAAAAGTGTTCCAGTGCATGTAGATGATCCAGTGCATGTACTAGTTGAGCAAGATTCAACTACTCCCAGAATTTTAGTAATTGCACAAGTACAATGAACTTGACAGTAATCCCCAAATTTCAGTACTCTACTGTAGGCATCCAAGTCTAAACAGGAATAATTTACCACTCCTAACAAGTTCATGAACTTGACAGGAACAACATGCTGGGAGTAGCAAGTTTACTACAGACTACATGTTAGTAAATGTTCAATCAGAAGCAGCGTATTTTTCCTATTTTAAACACAAGTAAAACTCGGCACTTGCTTATCATATTTTGTTAGTACAAAAAAAGAAATTCCTGGTGAACAACATGTAGTGAAACCATAATTCATTAGAAGATTGCAGTTACATAACACCATAGTAACTTGCTGGACTTTACTAACTAATACTGATCTGCAGTTCAACCACAGATAAAAAACAGAGATGTAAAAGGTAAACATGGGAAATCTATCCATGTAAGCAAGTCGTGACTGATACATTTAACTTGCATTAAAAAAATAATTACATGTCTAAATAGCAAGAAGGCACCATCAGATCTAGAAAGAGCAATAACTTAAGCCAGTCGATTTGATGAACCCCTTCTCAATACCTTAGCTAAGTTCAAGTAATATAGTTACATAAGGGATGGTGGTAAACACCAACTTGATAAAAATATGAGGTAGAAACACAGAGACGTAACAATATCCTAACAGATAGAATCACTACCACCAAAATTCAAACAAAGGGATAAATGCGATAGAAAAATATTTGCACTGAGATGTTATCTTACCAATAAGTGCTAGGTGTTGTCCATTCCATAGAACCAAACATAAGATGAAACCCAATGCCAACGAACATCTTCTCCTAGCTAGTGCAGCAGCAATATCAAGCACCAGACCACACAATACTCCCAGCAATATCATACTAAGGAAGTTTGCTTTTATGTACGTTTATATTGAAAATGCATATTTCCCAGTGTCATATCAAACTATATGTTGGTTTCATTTGAGTAGGCCCATTTGATCCTGAAAACCTGTGATGTCCAGTATTATCAGAAATCGTATTTTTATACATATATTGTTTGGTTAAAAGTCGTGTGGCGTGAAAACTTCCTTCTAAGTGCATAACAAGGTAACTATTCTTGTTTTAAGACCATATGTAGACACCCTCGATAAGTTAGCAAGTTTATCTCTTGAGAGAAAAAGTAAGCAAGCTTCATGAGAAAAGGCCACTAATCAGTGCCTTATGGCTTCTACGGCATAAATCTTATTTAAACGAGTTAAGAGTGACTATATGATATGACATATCCGTATGCACGTACCGTTATTTGTACTCGAAAAAAGCCGACATAATGGTTGATTTTTTTTTGAAATTCAAGTGCATCAATCCAGTTTAGGTTTAATATATTAGAAATGAAGAAACATGGCATATGAAAGGTAACCTATTTTATTTAATATAAGATCTCACATGATACTTATGTGAGCATTTTGTGTGCCTGTTTCGATTGAACTAGAAATAGTTTTATATGTTTGTAGTGATTTATTCGTGATTTTCGATGTCTCAAAATGTGGTCAGTGCTTCGCAGAGGTGTCCAAACAAGACCAAGCCATTGTCCATACATACTCTGTCACCAGGTTCTGTATTGAAGATTTGTTAACAGAATAGAGCCAAAGTGATTAAAAAGACACCAATACCTTATCAGTTTCAATCTGGGCTATGGCCTCATCAACCTTAACTCTGTCACCAGGTTCTGTATTGAAGATATGTGAACAGAAGAATATGAATGACTTTCACTGCCCCACACCCATCCACCCACACGCAGAGAGAGAGAGAGAGAGAGAGAGAGAGAGAGAGAGAGAGAGAGAGAGATTATACTCTTCAAGAAAGTAGCAAGAGTTCCATCAGTTACAGATTCACCCATGAAAGGAACAACTTCGAACTTATCGCCTGCAGAAGAAACAACAAGAATTAACTAACATGTATTAACATAACCTAGAAGTCTGCTTTCATTACCACTGTGTGAAGCGAATGACCTACTCCAGAGTTGGTAAGGGGAGGCAGTTGGGAAGTAATAGTGCCTTCTACAAAATTTATTAACAAACACTAGTTATTAGTACATGTATCGACAGGACAAAACATCTAATAACGCCTGGAATTACGAGAATAAACAACAACGACATGAAAACACCTAGACGGATCAAACCACATGTTAAACCCCTAGACAGAACATAGTTTGCTAGTTACCTTGTCAGCTTTAAGCTTTGGGGATCAGCTAGAATAAGAGCTGGATGAGGGTACAGATATATTTGTACTGAACCACTGATCAAGGTCTGAAGAGCTATTGTTCAGCTAATAACCTGAAAGCTAAATGTTGCAGTTTCTGACATGTGTGTAGCTCCTCAAGAGGCCTAGTGTCTGCACGTAAATCGGAACGGTGAGCACGAAAAGATAACATAAGGAAGCAAAACATCTTGTAGTATGTTGTGCTGCTACAGATTAAAAATAAATAAAGATAAAGCAACATGGCGTAGCTAGCTGTTGGGAACTTGGGATCATTGCTGGCAAGCAGAATCACTATCATTATGAACATTACAACTCAGAGTCTAGGTCTTGTCAAATGCACCCCATCTCATAGCACAAGATAAATTGTGACGGTAGAAGCTACATGTCCATTAGAACAGATTGTACTTTACAGGTATATGGCTAGGGTACGAGAACTGCAATGTAAGCATGAGGAAATAACTATCAGCCGAACAGCCGATCCAGACAGCCACTGCTTGTTAGTTGCATGACCTGGCACCAATTCTCCATACCATCCTACGCAGACACAGAAATGGGGAAAATAGCACGAGCACGACCTGGAACCCTAATCCGTGCACGTCAATCTACGCAGAGACACGAAATCACGTCGCGTGCAGCGCATCCCGCAAATCCCCTGCATCAGCTCAACCTTACGCCCGATGCAAGACAGCAATCTCCCTGAAAACCTAATCACGACGCCGAGCCGCGCCCTAGTAGCTCCAGCACACCCCGAATCGAGCGAATAGCCCCAGAATCGCGCCGAAATCACGCGCTATTGGGGAGAGAGACGGGGGAGGGGGTCGTACCTAGCCTCGGGAGTCACCTCGATCTTGAAGCAGCAGCGGGGGCTCGACGAGGGAGTCGCTGAAGCCGACGAAGAGCATCCGGAAGCGCGGGGGCACCGGAGCCGCGCCGGCGACCAAAGCCATGGCGGCTAGGTTAGCCTCGGTGTTGCGTGCGGGCACGGAGGAAGGAATCGGCAGCGGGGAATCGGTGGAGGGGGGAGGGAGAGCGAAACCAGCAGGTGTCAGCGCAGGAGCTGGCCATCGCCGGCCGGAGCAGCAGGTGGCGTCGGCAGCGATAGAGGCGGGGAGCGCGTCGCCGGCGAGCGTCGCCTCTGTCACTGGAGCTGGATTTTCGGAAGGGGAATGAGAGCTAAGGTTAGGGTTAAGTTGACCCATTTATTTTATTTTTTTCTTTCCTTTTTTCTGGAAATAAAACTGATGAGCCAATTATTGGGCTATTAGAGCATCATACGCCCTAAATAAGGCACGTGGAAAAAAAACGTCGCTTTAGCGCGCGGGGCCAAAAGCAGCGCTCCAGCAGACACGGTACAATCACGCGCGAGGTAAAAAAGGGCTAGCGTGCTGAGAATAGATGCATCACGTGGTGTATTTTGCGCATCCGCTCCAGCGCGCTGGGTGAAGAGAAGCTGAGCGCGCGAATCCAACTGCCGCCTGAAACCTTCGGCGCTCCCGTCCTCCCCCCACACCCACGCGTCCGCCGACGGAATCCTGCTATGGACGGCGCCGCCGACAACCCCCAAACTCATTCCTACAGCTACGACCCCTCAGTCGCCAGCGCCGCCGCAAACCCTAGCACAGGGTTGACCGGAACCGCATCAAGCACCGCTATTGCGCGTGGCCTCTTCGTGGCGCCACGGCTGAACTCTGTCGTGGCGCCGCAGCCCGGCGCGAAGCCACGCGCCGACGTCTCCAAGCGGGCGACAGCAGCCCAAAAGAAGGGGAAGGGGGACGGCGTTGCTAGACGTCCGAGGAAGACCGCACCTCCGCCGCCCCCGCCTCCGACGTGCCTGCCTACACCGCACGAATTTGGTGCGCCGGTCGGTGCGCACATGGTGTTTAAGGAAATGCCCGGAAGGTATAAAATTTATTTTTCTTTCTCTTTTTTGTTGTTGTTTCATTTAGCTTGCTGTACACGTTGTAGTTTCAATGATGAAACATATTTCGCAACTATGGGTGTTAGCTCCAACAATTGGTCTCACACCAATGAAGCACATGGTGAATACGATAATGAGGAATATGAAGTGGATGAGGAGAGTGAGGGTGTGGTCGGTGGACCAGCGGAGATGGCTCTATATTGACAGTTTGACACCATCGAGAGGGAGATGACCGACGCGCCAGAGCTGATTTTACACCGAGCTCCACCAACTCTGCCTCCAGAAATCGGATTACAGCAACTCGTATACATAGTACATCCCAAGATCTGGCTCCATCATGAGGAGAGAAGACAGATTCGGAGAGAGCGTGTGTAGCCGCGCGTCTCAGGCCGCTGGCCCGCCGCAACCTTTTCCATAAGAGGGAGCAGGTGATTTCTTGCCGTAGTGGCCGGGGAAGGAGCGATCGTGGCCGGAGCGGCGGTGGGTGCCGGCGCTTGCCTACTTTAACCCCAATGAGCATTGGCAGTGTCTCCGAGTCCAGTCAGCCATTTGGGAGCCACGGCGCCGGATGCTGGATTGGCTAGTGTGCGCGAGAAGGAAGGGCAGGTTAACGGAGATGAATAGCGCCCTACGCGTTGCAGGAGAAAGAATTAGAGGAGACGAGAAAGGATGATCTTCCGAGGAAGCAAACGCCAGTAATTACAAGAAGAATTTGTGGAAAGAAACATATGCATAAATTTAGGATCGAGCGGGGAGGAGCCGCGATACGCGAGTGCGCGACGAAGATTGGAGGGTTGAACCCATGGGAGGCATGATAAGGAACAATACTTTCTTTTTAAGTAGTAGAGATATATAGATTATGATAATGATCATTTTATAATGCTGGCCGTGTTAAACTGTGAAGAACTACCCAATAGCTAATATCCTATTAGGGCATTTGTGTAAGTGCCACAATAGCTAATTCCCTATTGGGACACTTTATCAAAGTGCCTCAATAGCTAATACCCTATTGGGCACTTTGAGAAAGTGTAAGAATAGCTATAATCTTTAGGGGCACTTTGTCAAAGTGCCCTTATAGAGCATAGCTATAGAGGCATTTTGTCAAAGTGCCTCTATTTGAAAGTATTTGGAGGCATTTTTTAAAGTGCCCCAATATCCCGACCATGATGTGAGTGCCACCACACTCATACTGATTTGAGTCAACATGCTATTAAAATAGCTACTGATTAATACGGAGTATAAGATATAAGATGCCTACGGCGTCTTTCCTCAAAAAAAAAAGGCTACTGATTTAATGTGAGCTAGGGTAGATGCATGCCACGTCAAAACAGTCAGCTCCCTTTTTTCAGAAAAAGCGGAACGTGAAGAATCACATTTCTTCCCAGACACTAGTAGAAAAGGGGGCAACGGTGCGCCCCCTTTAGTACCGGTTGTTTAAAAACCGGTACTAAAGGGGGTCATTAACACTGGTTGTTTAGCTGCGCCAGGCCTCCAACCCTTTAGTACCGGTTGGTATTAAGAACCGGTACTAAAGGCTACTCTTTAGTACCGGTTTCTAACACCAACCGGTACTAAAGAGTATCCTTTAGTACCGGTTGGCAATAACAACCGGTACTAAAGAGGCTCTGCCTATATATCTTCTTCCACCCCGAGCCGGCCAGCTCCATTTTTGACCAACCCGAGCCCAACTCCATTTTTCCTCTCTCCCAAGCTCTAATTCACCCCATTTTCCTTCAACATTTGTGAAGATTTGTGGCATCGTATTCAAGGGTTAGCAACTTCTTCATCTTCTCTTCCGGCATTCCAAGTTTAGCTCATTTTGTTGCAAGTTTAGTAGTTTGATTTTTGTAGTGCTTGCAAGGTGTTTGATGAAATGCCTAAGTTAGGGATTTCATTTATTTTATATGCATTTTGAGCTCAAATTAAAGTATAATTTGTGGTTTCATATAGTGTCGTCCCGTCCCCTCCTCACCGCCGTCGATCGCCCGCGCCGCTCCGTAACCGACACCACCTCGGTGAGACTCTTTTTATCTTTATTTAAAAAAATGTTAGTTATATGATTTAAATGCATAATTATTTGTTGTATAATTTTCTTGTGTTTTTTTATATGTATAGTGTCATGGTTTTGATATCCGTCCCCGTCGGCCCTCGTCCGGTCTATGATTCGGATGTGGTATATTTTTATAACTATTTTTTTCGTGGTTATAACAATCATGCCGACCAACTTGTCATAGAAATATTTTTATTTAGGAGCTAGTTGAACCGGAAATTCCAGCCCACCCTATTGTTGAGTTTTTAGAAAAAGAAAACAACGATTTGAAAGCAAAATTGAAGATAAGTGAAGATCTTCGTCTCCAATGCCTGGAAGAGAAGATGGTATTGGACTTGAAGATTGCCGACATTGTTGATGCTCACAGGGTCGAGCTTGCCGACGTCGTCGCTGCTCACGAGATGAAGATGGATGCAATGCGCGTCTGATACGTCTCCGACATATCTATAATTTCTTATGATTCATGCTTGTTTTCATACCATTTGCTACATGTTTGTTTACATCTTATAGCATTTTTATGCATTTTTGGAACTAAACATATTAACAAGATGCCCCAGTTGCCAGTTCCTGTTTCTGCTGTTTTTCCGTTTCAGAAAAGTACTTAAGGAAATATTCTCGGAATCGGATGGGACAAAAACCCAGGATCTTATAATTTTGTCACGCACACGGAGTCCAAAGGGGAGCCGAAGACGCACCAGAGGGCGACCACACCCTAGGGTGGCGTGGCCCACCTGTCTGCCGCGCCACCAGGTGGTGTGGCCCCCTCGGGTCTCCACCGACGCCGCCCTTTCGCCTATATAATCCCCCCGACGAAAAAACCCTAAGTACCCGATCAAATTCTAGAAAAACATCCGTCGCCGCCGCCGTCGTCAACCCTAGTTCGGGAGGGTTCTGAAGCTCTCCCCGGCACCCTGCCGGAGAGGGGAATCATCGCCGGAGGGCTCTACACCACCATGCCCGCCTCCGGACAGATGAGTGAGTAGTTCATCCTTGGACTACGGGTCCATGCAGTAGCTAGATGGTAGTCTTCTCCTCTTGTGCTATCATGTTTAGATCTTGTGAGCTGCCTATCATGATCAAGATCCATCTTATTGTAATGCTACATGTTGTGTTTGCTGGGATCGATGAATAGAGAAGTACCTTGTGATGTTGATTATTGATATTATCATGTCTATGTTATTTGTGATCTTGCATGCTTTCCGGTACTTGTAATTGCCTTGATCAAGTAGTTGCTTGTATCTCCAAGAGGGAGTATTTATGCTAGATAGTGGGTTCGGTCCCTGTGTGCCTTGGCTTGAGTGACAGAAACATATAAGGACAGGGGAGTGCCGTTGCTACTAGGGAGTAAACTTTATGCACAGTTCTTCATGCAATTGTCTGTTGCTTGCAACTTAATACCGGAGAGATTTTACGGTATGTTATCTCAAAGGTGGACTATTTAGGCATAGGTGTATGCTTGGAACAGCTATCTATGTATTTTGTCGTAATGCCCAAAGCATCTCATATAGACATAATCATCCTCTATATTATGCAATATTCATGCATTGTCATGCATTCTCTATCCTGTCAATTGCCCAGCTGTAATTTGTTACCCAGCATGTGTAGTATTTTATTTATGGAGAAGACACCACTAGTGAACTATGGACCCCGGTCTATTCTTTTACATCTGCAATTAAATCAACTGCTCTACTGCTTTCATTTACTGCAAACAAGCTTCCTTCCACACATACATTTAATCCTTTGTATTCAGCAAGGCCGGTGAGATTGACAACCTCACTGCTTCGTTGGGGCAAAATAGTTTGATTGTGTTCTGCAGGTTCCACTGTCTCCCCTGCAACAGCTCTTTTTCTGGCACCGTTGCTGTCAACACGCCAAGCACATTTTCTGGCGCCATTGCAGTTGTGGACAACCTTCTGAAGCATTCCTCACTCTTACTGGTTCGATAACCTTGATTTCTAACTGAGGGAAAACTTGCTGCTGTGCTCCTCAAACCTTCCTCTTGGGGTGCCCAACGAAGCGTGATTGATTAACACCTCTCGCGCTATCAAGCTCTTTTTCTGGCGCCGTTGCCGGGGAGTTAAGAGTGCTCAGTAAGAAGCTTCTCGAAGTACCAAACTTCTCACTCCTCCGTCAACAGCTCTTTTTCTGGCGCCGTTGCCGAGGAGTAGAGAAGCTTCTGCAAGGGGAGTCTCTCAGTTCCAATCTCTTTACTTTGTTTTAGTCTTGCTTATTATTATTGCTTTGTCTTGTCTTGCTTTCTTATATCAAAAAACACAAAAAATTTAGTGTAGAATTTATCTTGTTGCTTTCCTATATCAAAAACCCAAAAAAATTAGTTACTTGTTTAATCTTGTTCAATTCGGTTTGCCTTGTTTTCCTCAAAATGAGTACTGCTGAAAACACTAAGTTGTGTGACTTCACTAGTACTAATAATGATGATTTCATATGTACTCCTATTGCTCCACCTGCTGCTAAGACAGATTTTTATGAGATCAAACCTGCTTTGTCCTTGATGATCTCTTTTATGTTTCAACTCTTATTCTTATGAGAGCATCATTAAAACCACTAAGCCTAGCTAAAAGGATATAAAGAAAAGCGCTTGTTTGGAGGCAACCCATCTTTTACTTTCAGTTTGTTTTTGCTTTCTTGAGTCATGAAGTTATTGCCTCTGTAGCAACTTCATTGTATCTTTTTATTTTGGTTTTTTGCACCAAGTTTAGCCTCTAATGCATTGAAAGTGCGAGGTATTGTTTTGCTGTCCAGAAACAGATTTTTGTCCTTCACTGTTTGAAAAATTCAAAAAATTACTGAATATTATATTTTTCTGATATTTATAGACAGCAAGCCTGATACTTTTATCTATCTTTCGTTAGTTTTGAGTTTTCTGATTTGAGATACAGAAGTGCCTGGAAAAATTCGATCTTTACAGACTGTTCAGTTCTTGATAGATTCTGCTTTTATTTTGTATTCGTCTCTTTTACTATCGTCAAATGTGATACTCTAGAGGTGGAGTGCCACATTGAAGCTTAGTAAACAGTAGCTAATACCCAATAAAGTTGTTTGCAATTTGTCTTGAGTTGAACACATGTGTATTTTAATTTATGAGGTCTAACTCTTTAATCAATCTATGAGAAGTTTTGTGTGAACGGAGTTTTTAAGTTCCAAAGGAGAGGATAATGAAGAAATTGAAGATGGATCAGAGCTCAGGCTTGGGCATGCCCCTATGGCACCCCCTCTGAATATTAAGAACCATCGAGCGTCTAAGCTTGGGGATGCCCAAGCCATCCCCTCCTCTTCATCGACTATCATAAGGTCGTATTCGTTGAACTACCTTTTTATCACTTTGCATATTATATGCCATGCTTGGAGCGTCTTTTTGCTTTTAGTTTTGTTTTGTTTGTTTACTGGTCATATCCTTGTTGGATCCTAGTTTTATTTGCGTGGGAGAGAGACAGGCTCTGCTTTTTCATTTGAATACTCCTTTCCTTCGCTTATATCTTGTTGAGTATTCTTAACTACTGTTTGTTTGCTAGTAAGCTATCGCTTTTAGCTTTTATCTTATTTAGGGCTGCTAGTAGTTGATGTTAAACTCTCTTTTTCTTCACTTATACTTGTTGGAGAGTTGTTATTGATAAGTTGCTTGAATTGTCAAAGTGACAAATGCTATCCATGTGATATTGGAATGAAATGAAAGTCTGCATAGTCTTGTAGATCATTGTGTGGATACTTGATGCTTCTCAATTGTTTTGAGATATTAAGATGAATGCTTAAACTTGCTGGTTATTTGAGTGGAACTGATTAGTAAATAAATACGGTTAAAAGCTTGAAACTGTGTGGTGTTTCGTAGTTGTTAATTCATAAAGCTAATCTTTTCATCAAAAGAACTGTTTGGTCAACAAGGGAGATGGTATGGAGTGTTTATGGTTATGATTGGGTAATGTCTTATGTTACTCTGTTACCGGTTAATGTTGGATGTTTGCTTCAAATACCATTTTTGCTAAGACTAAAAATTCGTACTGAGTGTAGAGTTCACTCGTGCATCCAAATCCCAAAGCCAAACTATCTTGCCAGCTGAGTCTATGCATGGTATTTCTTGCCATTCCAAGTAAATTTGTCACGTGCTACCGTTAAAATATTCGAAATACCCCTTTTTGTGTCTCTATTTTTAACCTCATGAGGAAGCAGTAGAGAGCTAGATATAACTTGTGACAAGCAAGGTCATTTCCCCCCTTTTTCACCCGGTGTCGATAGTTTACGTCTTCACTTGAATCAACCTGAGAGCAGCTTAAGCAAAATATAAATATAACTCATCATTCTCCTCCGCGTAATGAAAATCTGAAAAATCAGCTCAAAACATTGAACAGTGGTGAAACCAAGGAGAAAGAGGAATGTACTCGTTCCTCCAAAACCAGCTGCTCCCACAAGTCTAAAAGCCTTGCTTGTTATGGGGGACTAGATAGCTTCTCTATTGTGAAATTATTGACGAAAGCATGCATCTCTCAAAATTGTTTTTATCTCTGTTTTTCAAAATCAAAAAGCTCTAGCACATGACTAATCACTGCTTCCCTCTACGAAGGGCCTTTCTTTGACTTTTAAATGTTGAGTCAGTTTTTTTTCTTCTATCTCCACCAAAGCAAACATACAACATTGGCCCTGGGTATCATTGATCATATTGCATCTTCAGATTAAACATGAATCTTTATATTGACTTTATCTATAAGATAAGCCATTGGAAGTTGAAGCTTTTTGCTAACACTTACATCTTTCTTTATGTTGATTCTTAAACACTTTTGTCATGAAACCATTATCTTTGAGAATTAGTCAATTATGTGGGTCACATTGCTTTTATGTCTTTAACGTACTATTTATGAAAGGTTTTCTTTAATGATTCAACTTGGTTATTCATTACTTTCTTCCTATCAACTATAGACAATTATTTTGTATCACTTGATTCACGTCCTATGCTTTACATTACTATCTTAATCAAGTTTGTGTTGGTTGCATGTCTCATCAAAAATTATTTTTTCATTACTTACCTACTCGCGGACGAGTAGGAGTTAAGCTTGGGGATGCTGATACGTGTTAAACGTATCTATAATTTTTGATTATTTCATGCTTGTTTTATATCAAATGTCACATGTGTTTATTATGTTATATATCATTTTATGGATTTATTATACTAACCTATTAATAGTGGTAAAAGTGTACAATGTTCTTGTTTTACACTTTGATGTATAGGAATTACTTGGAAATTGACAAGAGTGTAAAAAGAAAACCTTGTTGGAGTCGAAGTGGACTTTCCTGAAATCTGTCTGAGAACTATTTTCGAAGATGACCCCGTACCGACCAGAAGACGACATCAAATCAAAAAATCTTGGTCGTGAAAGTTGTGGGAAATTTTCCGCCAATCGATCTAGACATAAACTTCGGCCCAATCCGAGTCCAGAAGGCCAAGATATCCCCGTTTTACTGAATCCTAAAAATCTGAAAATGGGAATTCGAGAATCTACATAAAGAGAGTAAACCTACGTTATCAAGGACCACGAATTTTCCTCCTCCAAGGCAGCCGCCGTGAGGTGGAAACCCTTCTCCATACCAGCACCATCTCCAAACTTGAAGGGGCCAAGAGCCGCCGCCGTCGGGCTGTCATCTCCCCTCCGGGCTGCACCTCTCCATCAAACTCCTACTTACCATGGCCATGCGTGAGTAGTCTCCCTCGGGGTTGAGGCTTATACAAGTAGCTATGTGGTTATCTCTCTCTTTCATGATGTGATATTTGTTGTGATCATGAGTTTTTTTTAACATAGTTGAATACATGATGTTTCTCTATATGTAATGGATATGATTTTGCTCAAGTGGTGTCATCTAGTATAAGTTCAGGAGTCACCGTTGTGATCACGGTATCTCGGTGATAGTGTGGGTGCCGTGTGTGACTCTAATGATAAAAGCTTAGAGGGATCTTCATCATAAGTTTGTTTTTTATTATTGTTGGATTGAATAGATCATAAGATTTCTTTATGCTTGTGTTATTGAATAAAGAGACTATTCAATAAATGGGTTGTGGTGTTTGTTAGTACTATCTTTAGATGCGGATAGTGACAGCATGAAGTGTCCATATATGTGGAATACGAACTTTAAGGTGTGAATTTCGTAGCCCTACGCAATTCTCATCATATTTGATCCACGAAAGAATGATCTCCGAGTAACGTCTATCATGCATGTGTTTTTGTGGGAATTATTATGTATTTAATTATGTTAATGATGTTGAGAGTAGTCACTAATGAAAGTATGAAGGCTAGGCCTTGTTTCCAAGCATTGATACACCGTTTTTAGTCACTTTTATCACTTGTTTGCTTGCTGCCATTTTTATTACAGAATTACAAAATCACCTTTTATCATCCCTATCGCTTACATTTTACTATCTCTTCGCCGAACTAGTGCACCTATGCAATTAACCATTGTATTAGGTGTGTTGCGGACACAAAAGACTTATTGTATCTTTATTGCAGGATTGCTTGAGAGAGGATACGTTCAACCTCTTGCTCCCGTGGATTCGATAAACCTTGGGTTACTCACTTAAGGGAAAATTGCCGCTGTCCTACAACCTCTGTGTTTGGAGGCCCAACAAGTCTACAAGAATAGAAGCGTGTAGTAGACATCAGGCGTCCGATTCCAGCTGGCTATGCTCGTGTCATGGTGGATCACCTAGTGGAGGGGTATGAGGACCTAGAGATTGACATCGCTACACCTGAAGGGGATACGAAACTAGGAGATGTCAAGCGCCATATCATTCTATGACAAAAGAAATACATCAAGTTTCTAGGCTCGGCACCAAGGCCACCGACGCGTCAGCCAACGCCGCCCCCTACTCCACCTCCGGCGCGTCAGCCAACGCCTCCCCCTAGCCCACCTTCGGCGCATCAGCCATCGCCTTCCCCTAGTCCACCTTCGGCGCGTCAGCAGGGGCTAAAGCGGAAGAACATGGCCACCCCTAGTACTACTCAGAGAAAGACTCCAAATCAGTCGAGGATACCCAATGCGCCAAAGCCTCTTCCCAAGGTACCTTATGACATGACTGTTGAGGAAAACGAAGCGGAAGTGGATGCCCAAAGGAAGGCCCATTTTGCACCGAAAATGCCCCAGCCAAAGCAGGTATTTGATGAAAAAACCAAAAAGTTGGCTAAGGAATTTCTTGAGCAACCAGCCAACTATTAGATGAATCTGAGATCAGACTATGACTGCGAACTTATTAAGCAAATAAGATTGAAGTCTGAGAAGAGTGCAAAAAGCGGGAAACAAATTCCCCAGCTCGGAGAACAGAAACATCAATCGGTCCCCCTGCTCATAGTGCGTTCTTCCGATATCAACAAGGAATTCAGAGCCTTTATGGATAAGGACTTCCAATTATTGGACTCCAGAGCCATAAGTGCTGCTAGAGAAATGGGTATAACTGTAACGCAGGCCAAAGAAAATGCTGACACATTGGGTATGTCTCTTGGTCAACTGTTAGGCTATGAACAAGCGCCAATGTGTGAGATGGCACGAAAGTATGTCAAAGGGCAGCCTATGGTTAGTCCTGTGGAGGAAACAAAACTATCAACAAATATGTGAATGCTGCACAATTGGTACATGATGGTAACAAAAAAGTACTCAAAAGAATGGTTTTCGGCGGACGTTAGAAAGGAGCATCACTTCAAAGATTACTTGATATATATTCAAATGAACGAATTGTTTCAGTTATAAAATCAGCGCGCCCTCGACAAATCTATCCTCGGTTGCTATTGTCTGTATGTGATTTATTTCTGTAATTAAGTCTGTAGCTCAGCTCGTTCATTGCCTGTAATATATTATCCTGACTAGCTATATTCTTTTATACGCTATTATGCGGAATGAAGATGCTCGAATGCAAAAGAAATAATGTCTATGACATTGGGTTCATTGACCCATATATCGTCAATGAACATACGTTACATGAGCACCCCAAAGACGTGGAGCATGATCTGTACACCTTTTTAGTTGAGAATAATTTCGGTAAGGAAATACTATTTTCTTACAACTTGAAGTGAGTGTTTCTGTCTTATACACATTTTTTTTCTTAGTCGATGTTAAGTGTAATTGATGAGTTATGCAAATGTAAATGTCCGCAGTTTTTACTGGATTTTGCTAAGCATTGAACTTGACAAGTCCCGAGTTGAAGTCATGGACTCATTAAATAGGGACCAAAAGCAGTGGAGCGACATGAAAGCAATGCTCCAGAAGTAATTTCAATCATTATCACGTTATATCGGCCTCTTTCGTTCATTTCCTGGTACCAAGTAATTAATAACTCTTTTGTTCATTTTCTTTGCCGAGCAGGTGTTGGACACAGTTCAAAAAGAAAGTAAAAGGTCCATTCGACGATGTGCTAACTTATAAAACGGTGAAGGGTTTGGAGCAGCTACGGGGGATTCATTTATGTGGATTCTACGTTTGCGAGTACATTCGGTCGTTGACCAGTGAGCCGAAAGCTGATATGAACTTACTTCAAGTACGTAAACATTATTCATAGTTTTATTTTATTACCATCAATTGTGTTCAGTTTCATTCAACTTATAGATATATATCCATATTTATCTCCTTCTTAAAGATCATGAATATACGGGAGAAGCTCCTACCAGACGAGCGCATACGAGGAATTCAAGAGGAATTGGCGGGATTTCTGTTGAGGGAGAACATCATGTGGAGGACGATGAACTAATTTAGTGATCTCCATGTAATTAAATAGTTGTATATACCAAATTGCATATATGTATGCTCGCAAGAGATCGAATATTATATATACTAGTTGAATTTTGGCGTGGCGTCACGCCACGCCCTTGGTGATTTTTTTTTGTACAATGTATATTTGTTGTTCACCAAAATGTTAGCCAATTTGGAGTGTTTAAATATGTTTTTATTTTGTTGTAGATAGGTAGCATTTTTTTGTGAGTATTTTTGAAATATTTTGTAGAATGTTTAAATATGTAGTAGTTTGTAATGGTCGATCATGTTTGAATATTCGCCCAAATGTTGGCAAAATTTGTGTTTGCAAACATTTTTTTATTTTGTAATGAACAGGTAGTATTTGTTCTTGAGCATTTTTTATATATTTTGCAGAATATTCAAATGTGTAGTAGTTTGTAATGGTCAATCATGTTTGTATTTCGGCGTCAATATTTAGTTGGAATTAGAAGAAATGCACTTGAATTACATCTAAATGTGGAAAAAATGAATATCTGGGGAAAAAAATATCTCAGCATAAGTATTTTGCATGTAATTTTAGGATTTTGTTGATATATTTGTCGTAATTTTCGAACGGATATATTCAGAGATATCAATGTATACTTTGTTCGAATTTTAAAAGTTGGTGGAAGTGGGAAGTTTTCGCATGTTTTTTTTTTCAAATGCTCAGATTTGGAAGTCATTGAAAATTTTAAAATTTGAATTTCGGTCTTATGGCATAAATAGTGAAAGTTTTTTTTTATGTTAATGCTCATATGCTTGTCATATTTTTTAACACGGTGGTGGGAGAAATTCAAATTTGAAGCTTTGCACATTCAAAAATTGTTTAGATTTGAATGTATCGAAATTAAGAAGGAAAAGTTAACAATTTTAAATTTATTCTAATTTGATTAAGTAGGGTAGGCCCACACGTCGGGAATTGTGGTGTTTTCTGAAATTATTTGTGAAAAGAAAAAAAGTTCGACACATTTAAGAGCATGTCAAGTTTGTAAGCTAATTAGAATGTTAAAAAAAATTGCTTGTTTGTCAATTTGTAAGTGAAGTCCATAATGAGTGCGAAAGCATATTTATTCAGCTGAATTTCATAATTAGAAGTATGTCAAATTTTAAAGCTAATTAGAATGTCTAATAAAAATTGTTTGTTTGTCAATTTGTAATTGAAGTCCACAGCAAACTCACAGAACCTTTTCCCTTTTGTCAGCTATCTCTGGTAAGTCGGTACCAGAAGGGCCGAAGCTGCCAATGTTGCGATGACAGCAGTTCTAGATGGCTTCCAGAAGATGTACTCTGTCGATTTCGGAACCCTCAACGTCCTAAGAGCTGCCACATTCGATGGTGCCCAGTACATATCACCACTGAAGAAGAACATAATCTCTTACGCAATGGGTCACAAAAATTCACCTCTATTTTCGTAGGCAGCAGGTCTTACACACTTCTCTCGGATGTCCTGTGTCATTGCAGTACTGTGCTGAAATGTTCAATTCTAAACTAGTTTGTGTGGAATATATTTCGTGGAGAAATGATAGAGTGGATAGAATGTAACAAGAAAGAAATACTACTGAATAAAATCAGATATGCTGGTGTTGTTAGAATGTTCATTGGATTTATTTTCACTATTCAGTAGTTTGTTTTCTGTGGAAGCGTGGCTATTTTTCTTATCGTGGGAAGTTCTGTAGGCAACAAGATGCAGGCTAGGATATATGTTCTTTTTTCTAGGGTAATGCTGTTTTTCCTTCTTCTTTTCTTGTTAGCGGTATGCAGGCTATATTTTTTGACGATATATTGGCCATATTTTGCTGCACACTATCTCTCGGTGCATCCTTTTGTTTTAGCGGAAATCTTTGTGAATCTTGTTCCTAAAGAAAAAAGAAAACTGTGTCAGCGTGCTTGTGCAGCCCATTTGCAGGTAAGACTCCATTACACGGGGCTTTACCAGGCCCAGAATGCAGGAGTCTGAAGCCCGACAGCTTCTGTTGATCTTGGCCTGCCAGCAGAAAATGGAGGGAAAAGCGGAGAAAATGGAGGGAAACCCTCTCTGGTTCCCAGACTTCCCACCAGTAAGGAAGTGAGACGATAAATACTTTTCGTGTATACTGACGAAACTAAACCTATGATCCCATGGGACGATTAATGGGTCGAATTTAAATAAAAATCCATGGGGGCAGTGACTAAAAAAGGAAAACAATAATGTAACTTTACTTACAAGATGTAGTTCAAAATTAAAACATGTTAATGTTATTTCGACCGATAAAAATATTACAATTGTATAACGATGAACTATACTATCAATATTTAGCAACAATCTTATGTAATTTTTTTCTAACTAAGTAATCCAAACTATAATACTTAAGGTTGATTTCGAAATCGGATGTATCTTGACATGTTTTAGCGCTAGATACATCTGAGAAGCAGGCATCGTTCATCCCCATGATGCGTCCTCGCCCTACCTTTGTCGAGGTGCGCTCCATCCTGCAGTGGGCAGATCGTGCCCAAGCCAACAAGCAGGCACGCCCCCAGGTCTTCGCTGCTTCGCCACGACCACCGGCTCCCCCGCCGGTCGCTCCTCCTCCATCAGCTGCAGCACCACCACCTGGATGGCGCCCGAGTCCCAACTATCGCGGGAAGAACCCCATGTACTTCCCACCTCGACCTGCTCCACCGCCTCGGCCTGCAGCACCACCACCAGCTCCTCCTACTGGCAGGGCCGTCTCTAGAAATTGGAGGCCCCAGAACGAAATGCAAAATGGTCCCAATTTTTTTGAAAAGTTCATATGACCATCATACTCTGACTTCATGATTTAAGTTTAAAATGTGTTGTTTGTATAATATCTAAAAATGTTTCAAATAATAATACTTAAAGGGTAAATGTAACGCTTGAGCTTTCCACCAAAAAAATCATTCATGTGTTATTTACTAAAAAAAACTTTGCAGGTTCTTGCAAAACACTTAAATACAATAGTTTCTAAAATTTGCTCATCCGGTCTTTCCAAGTAAAGAAATAGCTGATCGCCAATCAGCCATATCATTTTTTTCAGTGATGAATAACACAGGTCTATGCACTATTTTTCTTATTTAGTTTTTTTGCGGGGATTTTTTCTTATTTATTTGATAGCTGAAAAGTAGTAATTTTTTATCAAACTAGTAAGTCATGATGATTTTCAGCTACACTAAGTATGGCTAATTCAAACTGCCACACTGACTAGACGCGTGACAGCTAGAGAACTAGACTAGAAGAGAGAGCTAGCTACAAGCGGCATTCAGGAGTGCAGGACGAACGGATTGGCCTGCAGGCTGCATCAAGCTGGCTTTTTTTTTCTCTATGTCAATATCACTTAACGCTGGATTAGTGTGATTTGGAGGCCCCACTTTTTTGGAGGCCCGGAACGGTCGTGCACCTCGCGCGCCCTTATAGACGGCCCTGCCTATTGGCGCCTCGACATCAACACCAGCCTCTTCAGCTTGGCGTCCTCCTCATGATCCGTGGACGGGCCTCGTCCAGGCCTGGTCTATGCCGTGGACTGCACCCTCTCCCGCCGGCACCCCCCCCTGCCTACTCCGGTGCGTGGCAACCGGGTATGCGGCCCCACACCGGCACTCCTGGACTCCTCGGCGTTCGTTCACCTGCTCAAGCCTACTACGCCGCTCCAAGTCCTACCTCCTATGCTGCTGCCCCGCCGATCCAGTATGGTGCACCGATGCTGCCGCCACTCTACCATGCTGATCCAGGAGTCCACTATCCGCCGATGCAGTACCCCATGTATGCGGCAACACCATCTATGCCAGCACCTGCACCACCGACAGCACCGTCACCCGCCAACGCTCCGAGCTGGGATCAAGCTGCGTTTATCCAGGCCATGAATAATTTTGCTGCACAAGGTAATACAGGTACTGATTGGATCTTTGATTCCGGTGCATCTAGTCATATGTCTTCATCCAATAATATGCTGTCAAATTGCACTCCATCTTATTTTTCCTCAATTACCCTTGGTGATGGTTCCTCCACCCCTATTTCATGTGTTGGTAACACTCAAATTTCATCCACCACCAAACCACTACTCCTTCGTGACGTTTTAGTTGCACCAGCCCTTATAAAAAATCTAATTTCTGTTCGTCGTTTCACCACTGACAACCATGTCTCTGTCGAGTTTGACCCTTTTGGCTTGTCTGTGAAGGATTTCCAAACCAAGGCGGAGCTCGCACGCTTCGATAGCTCCGGTGACCTCTACTCCATCCACGGTGCTCCTGCTGCCGCGCCTCCATCCTCCATGATCGCCACGGTGGATCTTTGGCATAAACGTTTAGGTCATCCCAATAGTGCCACAATGTCATCTTTGCTTAGTGATTTCTCCATCCCATGTAATAAAGATTCTCATAATCCATCGGTTTGTGCTTCATGTCAACAAGGAAAACATGTTAGGTTACCCTTTAGCTCTTCGAGCTCCTTTAGTACGTTTCCCTTTGAGCTTCTCCATTGTGATTTGTGGACATCTCCAACTTTAAGCATTTCTGGTTTCAAATATTATCTCGTTATCTTGGATGATTTCACACACTTTATATGGACTTTTCCACTCAGAAACAAATCTGATGTGCATACAATTTTTATTAACTTTCAACGCTATGTTGCAACTCACTTTTTCCTTCCCATCAGATTTCTACAATGTGATAATGGTAAAGAATTTAACAATCTTGCCAATCGAAACTTTTTCCTACAACATGGCATTCTTCTCCGTTTTTCATGTCCATACACACCACCACAAAATGGCAAAGCTGAACGCTCTCTTCGCACAATAAATGATATTATTAGAACACTTCTTATTCAAGCATCCATGCCACCCACCTTTTGGGCCGAAGCACTGCGCACTGCCACTTACCTTCTGAATATTCGCCCATCCAGTATCAATCCTACAACAACACCCTTTTTTCTCTCTTTCTTTCTCATCCTAACTACTCCGAGCTCCGCGTCTTCAGTTGTCTTTGTTTCCCCAATGTATATGCTACATCAATTAATAAACTATCTCCAAGATCTATCCCATGTGTATTCTTAGGATACTCTGATGAACATAAAGGCTATAGGTGTTTTGATCTTATTTCTGGTCATGTGCATATTTCTCGACACGTAACTTTCGATGAAACGGTCTTTCCCTTCTCTACTCGCTCGCTCACCGATAGCCGCCCCACAACAGCACCCAAATCATCACCTCCCAAAAACAAACTTCCGCTTTTCACATACGTCACTCCACCCCAATCTTCTACCGTCACTGCACCCCAATCTTCTACCGCCACACCCGATCACGCTGCCGTCTCACCCAACCACGCTGCCGCGGCAGCAAATCAGCCCACTTCCTCTGCCGCGGCAGAGCCTTCATCTCCTGCCGTGGCTACGCCGACCTCTGTCGCGGCAGCACACCCGCCTCAATCCTCTGCCGCGGCAGACTCGCGGCAGCACACCCCCACGTCCGCATCCTCCGCTGCGCCGGACGCCTCAACCTCGCCATTCCCGCTAGCTCCACCACCCCATGCCATCTCTGTCCCTGCACCAAATAATGAGCATACTATGCGCACACGTGCAAAATCTGGTTTTCGTCTACCCGCTAAAAAGCTAAATTTGCACGTCACCACTAATCTCTCTCCTCTTCCTAAATCTTACAAGTCCGCTCTTCTTGATCCTAACTGGGCTGCTGCCATGCGTGATGAGTACCATGCCCTTCTCTCCAACAACACCTGGCAGCTAGTTCCACGTCCTCCCAATGCTAATGTCGTTTCTCACTACTAGGAAACAGGCTATCAGTGGCGCACCTTTTCACAATTCTGTGGCGCATCCCTGGAAATAGTGGATGCGCCACTAAATCCTCGCCACTAAAATATATTTCTGTGGCGCACGCCGGTGGTGCGCCACAGAAATTCCAAATTCTGTGGCGCATCCCAGAACCGTGCGCCACAGAAATATTTTAGTGGCGCATCCCACCTTGGTGCGCCACAGAATTTTTTTTGAATTTCAAAAAAAAGGGCGGCCAGATCTAGATCCAGATCTGGATCTAGATCTGGCTGCCGGAATTTCGCCGGAATTTTGTCGGAGCTCGTTGGAGACCGTGTTGCCGTGGGTGGAGGAAGGGGTCGTCGGAGGTCGCCGGATGAGGTCGCCGGAGTGGAGGAGGAGGTCACCGGAGTGGAGGAGGAGGTTGCCGGTGGTGGAGGAGGTCGCCGGAGGTGGAGGAGGAGGTCACCGAAGGTGGAGGTCGTCGGGGTTGAGGTCGTCGGGGTTGAGATCGTCGGGGTTGTGGAGGTGGTCGCCGGGGTGGTGAGGAGATCGCCGGAGTTGTGGAGCTCGCCGGAGTTGTGGAGGAGGTCGCCGGAGGTGGAGGTGGAGGTGGAGGTGGAGGAGGAGTAGGGGAGAAGAGATGGAGGAGGGAGGAGAAGAGATGGAGGAGTAGAGGAGAAGAGATGGAGGAGGGAGGAGAAGGGGAGAAAGTGGAGAGGAGAAGTGGAGGAGAGGAGAAGGGAGAGAAGTGGAGAGAGGAGAAGTGGAGGGAGAAGTGGAGGAGAGAAGGAGAAAAGAGAGGGAGAGAAGGGGGTGCGGGCGGGATTCGAAATTTGGAATCCGCCCAACAATCTGTGGCGCATGGGCTAGACATGCGCCACAAAATTTTTTTTTCCTTTTTTTGAATTTTTTTGATTTTGCTGGGAAAATTCTTCTGTTCGCCATACTTTTTTTTTTCGTTTGGAATTTTAAGAATCTAAAAAAGGCTAACGGGTAAACCCGGGTGAGGGCGGTTCCGAAATTTTCTCTAGTTTTTTTTAAGGTATTATACGCATTTTTTCGACGTCGTATGCAAAGTTATTGCCAATTTAATATTTCTCACCTACTATGGAAAAAAGGTCAAAATGTGTATTTCAAATTTTTCTACAAACTAGACCCTAAACCTTCCATATATCTAAAAGGATTTTATTTTTTGAATTTTTTTATCATTTTCTTTCACTACGTGCAAAACTAAAAAGGCGATCCACGGGGGGGGGGGGTGGGATCTGAAATCAGGGCACAATTCTGTGGCGCATGGGGGCACATGCGCCACAAAATTGTTACTTTTTGTGGCGCATGTGGCCCCATGCGCCACAGAAAGGGCACCCACCCAATCATTGGTGCCGGGGCCACCATATTTCTGTGGCGCATGCGTCTAGATGCGCCACAGAAATATGTCTTTCTGTGGCGCATGTGGCCCCATGCGCCACAGAAAGACATATTTCTGTGGCGCATCTAGACGCATGCGCCACAGAAAGACATATTGCTGTGGCGCATGCCAAGTGGTGCACCACAAAAAAACAATTTAGTGGCGCATGGAATAATGGTGCGCCACAAATAGCATTCCACCTATAGCTAGTTTCCTAGTAGTGGATCTGGTAAATGGGTCTTCCGTCAAAAATTTCACTCCGATGGTAGTCTCTCTAGGTATAAAGCTCGTTGGGTATGTCGTGGTTTCTCTCAACAACACGGTGTAGACTATTATGAAACTTTCTCTCCTGTAGTAAAACCTAGCACTATTCGTACTATTCTTAGCATTGCGGTGTCCTCCAAATGGCCAATTCATCAACTAGACGTTAAAAATGCTTTCCTTCACGGTTCTCTTAGTGAAACTGTGTATTGCCAACAACCATTAGGTTTTGAAGATTCTACCTCTCCCAATCATGTTTGTCTCCTCCAAAAATCTCTATATGGTCTCAAACAAGCTCCTCGTGCCTGGTTTCAACGATTCTCCAACTACATTCAAACAGTAGGTTTTTCTCCCTCTCGTTCTGATTATTCTCTCTTTGTTCTCACAGCTTCCTCTTCTGATTTTCTTCAACACATCATCTCTCTACTCCAACAAGAATTTTCTATGACTGATCTTGGTTCTCTTCATCATTTTTTGGGTATCGCCGTCACACGTGATAACAACGGTCTTCTCCGGCGACGGTGAAGATGATACCGTAGTGTCGGGTCGTGTTTTTCCCCAACATGTAATCGTGCTGCCGTATGTATTCTCCTATGTACTCTGTATTCTCTGATATATACATATGCAGTTTCTCAAAAAAAACCCTAGGAAATAGCTGACCTTTTAACTGAAAACTGACACTTCTAACTGAACCTAAGAGCAACTCCAGTCGTCCCCCCGAGAGCCCCCCAGGACCCCTTTTTGACGCCGGCGGCCCATTTTTTTCGTAGTCGCCTCACAACGCCCACCCCCCAAGGCCTCTTTTTTCGCCGGATTTGGGACCAATTTTTATCCGGCGCCCCAGGCCGAACCCAGCGCGCCGGGTTCGGCCTGGGAACACTGGCGAAAGGGAAAATGGCGCGAAACGGCGTGAAATCGAGGTAAACCGCGCGAAGCTTCCGGCGGGCCACCCCTGTCAGCGGCACACCGCTTCGTCGTCCTCGTCGCCTCGTCTCCCGCGCCGCATTAGTGCTCTGCCACTGGTCAGGCGGACCGCCGTCGAGTTAAATCGGCCACGCGGCGGAGTTACGGCGCGCCACACTTACTGCCCCCGCCGGTATTTATTACCCCGCCTCCCCACCGCCGTTCCCATGCCCAATCTCGTCGCCGCACTCGCCCAAACTCGCCTCCTTCTCCTCTCAAGCTCAAGCTCGCCGTCGAAGCACCAATGGAGTGGTCTGCGGAAGCCGCGGCGGCCACCGGCTTCGGCCGGAATTGGCTGCAGGACGGGGAGGCACACCTGTTGTACGAGGCAGGCTACCCCACCCCGCCGAGCATGCGCGTCCCGAGCAACTGGCGCCTCAGCCAGATGGGCTTCCTCGCCCCCCCCCCCCCCCCCGTTCCCGCCGGCGAGGATCGGCTGACCGAGATCCACGCCACCCGCGAGCGGATGATGGAGGAGCAGCGGGCGGATCCCACTTGGGACCAGGAGAACAACTTCTCCTAGAACGCGTACTTCACCGACCGCCGAGAGCTCGAGCTCCACGACTACACTGGCCCGCCGCCTGCGCCGAAGCGCAACAAAATCGAAGGCCGGAAGCGGTGGTGGGGCGTGCCCGGCCGGTCACTCGCCTACGTCCTCGGCTACATCGAGGACGGCAACGAGCTGCGCCTGCAGGACCCGCCGCGCACCTCCTCTGTTCGCCGGGGATGGACGCCGAGGAGAATGTCCTTCTCGTCGTCCTCCTCTTCCGCCGGCGTCAAGGACGAACCGGTGGACGCGCCGCTGCGGCAACCGCTCGCCCGCGTCAAGGACGAGCCGGCGGACGAGCCACCGCGAAGGAGCTCTTCCCGCGGCATCATCATCAGGGAGGCCGGCACCGGCGGGAGCTCCTCCCGCCTTCTGACGCCGAAGAAGGAGCCCGGCACCGGCGGGAGCTCCCTCGGCCGCGTCCTCAAGAAGGCCTTCAAGAAGAAGGCCGTGAAGACGGAGGACGCCTACGACGAAGAGGAGGCCGTGAGGATCGCCATGGCGAACAGCCTCAACGACGTCCTTCCGGCGAAGCTGGAGGACGCGCTCTCGTGGTCGGCCCGCGACCACGAGCGGGAGGAGGAGCGCCTACGGCGCGTTGAGGCCGAGGAGAGGGAGCTCCTCGCGCACTACGAGCGCCGCCGCCGTCGCCGCGCCGGAGCCGGAGCTCGTCGTCCTGGACGACACCGACGAGGACAACGCCGGCCCGAGCCACCGGTACCGCCGCGGCGACGACGGCGCGGGCCCCAGCCGCCCGGTGGCGACGACAACGACGATGGCGGGGACTACACGGTGTTCTACCGCCACTTCGGCATGTAGACGCCGCCGCCGCCACCGTTTTATTAGTTTTTTTTATGTTTTTAGTCATCTTGTATGTTCTAACAAATATCGTCTAAATTTAACAAATTTCGCGTAAGTTCGTCGAATTTTAGTGTTCTGTAAATAATTCTTTCAATCGGCCTGGGGCCGCGGCTGGGAATCGGCCGGCCCCCAGACCGATTTTTTTCGTCAGCGCCCCCCAGCAGGACCAAAAAAACGCCAGCAATTCGGCCTGAGGGGCCAACGGCCTGGAGTTGATCTAACAGGTAGATCAGCTAACACTTGCTCGGCTCCAAGTCCTCGTCCTCTAGGCTCACGCTGCGTTGCAGGCACGCAGCAATGCTAGAGCGCGGGCCCGAATTTGGGGATGTAGGGGCGCACGCCGAGGAACATGCATGTGGTGCATTACCAAGCACTTGAGCTGGTCGCCTCGGTGAATGGAAGGACAAGGGAGAGACCCAGCATGGAGGTGTTGGTCTTGAGCGTGTCGACCGGACACCGCCACGAGCACCCTCGCCAGTGACACGCCGACTTTGTTGTGGTCTACACAGTTGAAGCACTTGTCCACGAGCACAGTGCGGAGCAGGTCTGCTTGGCGCAGCCGGCGTCTGAGCATCATACGTAACATTCACCGCCTCTGTCTCCAGTGGCGCCTCAGCCACGTCGGTGCACGTCCCTGACGAAGATGCTATTACGGGGGGGAGGAGAGCCGGGAGGCAAAGGTCGTGGCCATCGACGCTACTGCTCTGCTCTGTTTTGCTGCGACGCTCACCGTCACCGGAGATCAGCACGGGCTTGTCCAGGAAGAGGACATACATCGCTGTCGTCGGCCGATCTTGCTCGACAGGGACGCCATGGCCGACGAGAGGCCCTTGAAGCTGTTAGTCCTCTCGCTCCGCCGGGACCTCCTGGACGAACTTCAGATTAGCCTTGTGAAAGGACACGCCGTCGATGGCCCATTTCTCCGTGGCCAGTACCGGGCGAAGCAGAATTCCCTTGTGGCGGGTAGCACTGGTGTCAGCATCTGGACCTGTGCAAACATCTGAACAAGGCAAGCGAAGCAGAGTGTAGCCCTCCCCGTGGCTGATATATATATATACATATATATATATATATATATATATATATATATATATATATATATATATATATATTCCAGCTATTTTGCACTCCCGTACAGAATAACTATTCTGAACAACTTTCTGAACTTGCTAAACAGTTAATCGTGAACCTCTCGGCGGAACACCTAGATCTATGTTTTTGCGGACAGTATTTCGACCGTCATTTTCAAACCGTTTATCGGAATGACGCATGCGATATGCCGTTGGATTCGTATTGTAAATGCGCAACTTTTATTCTTCTGGATGGTTTTCAAATTCTGTACGGTTTTAGAACAATTTCGAATATACTAAACACGGATTTCACGATTTTGTCCGTTTCCGTATAGTATTTGGGGCGCCATTTTCAAACCGCTCATCGGATTGATGCAAAAAATATGCCGTTGGATAGGAATGGAAATTGCGCAACTTTTACTCTTCTGTCAGTTTTCGAAATTACGCACGGTTTTAAAACAATTTCGAATATACTAAATACTGTTTTCGCGGATTTGTCCGTTTTCATACTGTATTTTCGACGCCATTTTCAAACCGTTCGTCGGATTGATGCAAGTAATATGCCGTTGGAAAGCTATGGAAAATACGCAACTTTTCTATCTCTAGCTAATTTTCGAAATTCGTTACGGTTTAAGAGCAGTTTTGAAAATACTAATTCGGTTTTTTCAATTTCTAGATCTAGCGGACTGTTTTTTTGCAATTACTTTTAAACTGCTAATCCAAAGTTAATAAATAATATTTCATTGGAAAGATATTGACTAGACGCAACTTTTTCGTGAAGAATTTTTTTCGAAATTCAATACAGTTTTTCATTAATTTTAAAAATACGGAAAACAGAGAAGAAAGATAATATTGGTGGTACATCTTATTCTGAACTTCTCACGATACACATATGAACTTCCTTTTTTAACCACTTCTGATCTTTTTATCACAAAGTTGGTGAACTCCCCTGGATTCGAAAATGAACTTTCTATTTTTTTTTTGAAATGAATCTCTTTGCTGGAACATCTTTTTCTGAACTTCTCATTAACCATAGGTGAACTTCCTATTAATTTTTTTAAAGTGAACCTCTCGCTGAAAAATATTTTTTTCTAAACTCCCCGTGAGCGTTAGTGAATTTCTCAGTGAATATTAGCGAAATTCCTTTTTTTCAAGTAAATTTTATGGCAGAACAATTTTTCAGAACTTCACCGCAATAGTTAAGTGAACTTTCTATAGTTTTTGCAAGTAAACTTTATAGCAGACCATATTTTTCTGGACTTCTCCCGATACTTAGGTGAACCTCCTTTTTAATTTTTTGCAAGTGATATTTTTAGTGGCCATCTTTTTCTGGACTTCCGAGGTTTTGCAAGTGAACTTCTTATTTAATTTCGGTGCAGAGGAAGCCAAGGAGAGTGGCGGCACTGCAAGAGCTGCGGAGCCATGTGAACCGCCTTGTCAAGTGAAGTGAACTAAACAAAACACCAGGATCTGAACTCCCCCGGAGCTTCACCCGAACTGCACTCGAACTCTGCCCGGGATGCACGTCAGGGGCCACCATTCGCACGAGATCCATGGGAATTTAGACCGGGCGGCTCGCCAGAGTAGCACCAGGTCTAGCCGAGGAGGAGAACAAAGGCTCGCCGCGAAGGAGCACCATGGTGCGTCGTGGGTAGATCTGGGGGGCCTTCCCTGGGCGCCGCGGGTGGAGGTTGGAGGCCCTCCAGCGGGCGTCGCGTGGTAGAGGATGGGGGCCTTCCCGGCGGTGGCGCGTGGTGGAGGTTGGGGGCCCTCCATGGGCGGCGCCCCGTGCGCGCTACCGGCCTGGAGGATTGGGGGTAGCACCCTGGGAAAGGAGAGCCACCGCGGCCCCCCCTTGGTCTCCTTCCTCGCTTTGCCGTGCGGAGGCGTCCTCCGTTGGAATGGAGGCCGGGGATGCGCCATTCGGTGGAGAGGGAGTCGCAGATGCGCGATCCGGTGGAGAGGGAGCCGCGGATGCATGCTCCAGAGAGGTCGGGGCAGCGTCTTCCTCACCGGGATCCAAGCGGGCGGGGCGGTGTCGTCCTTGTCGAGAGGCGCGTGGGGGCGGCCGGGAGGCGGCGGGAGCGTGCGCGGAGGACGGGAGGCGGCAGTGGAGAGGAGGCGGCGGCCGCGCGCGGGGCAGCGGTGGAGGAGAGGCAGCGGCAGCGCCGGATCGGGAGCTCGGGGTGATGGCCTCCATGGGAGTCGGATTGGGGATCGGGGTACGAGGAGTTGGGAGAGTAGGTGGGTGGGTACGGGCTCGGTAGGTAGTTGCAGTTTTTTAATAGGAGGTGTTTAGGGTGGGATCGGTACGGGATGAGAAGGTGTAAAGTTGTGCTGAATAGGTATTCAGCAAACTCTTAAGGGGTTGTGCAGAATAGTCCCACCCTATATATATATATATATATAGAGCAGGACTATTCTCGAACCCCCCTTAAGAGGTTCTAGAATAGCTATTCTAGAACCCTGCCCACCACCTTAAGAAACCAACTAAAAAAAGAAACCAACTAAAACCCACCACCGACCCGGCCCACCTCCACGTCCACCCCACGTACCCGACCCGGGCTCTGTCCCACGCATCGAGCCAGACCGCTGTCGGGACCCTCGTTCCTCCCCCTGGTCGGCGCCGGCGAGTGAGCGGCGGCGGTAGCCGACGCGAGGGAGCCGGCGACGTGGGCGGCGAAATCGCGACCCCCGCACCTCGTTCCTCCCCCTGGTCGGCGCCGGCGAGTGAGCGGCGGCGGTAGCCGACGCGAGGGAGCCGGCGACGTGGGCGGCGAAATCGCGACCCCCGCACCTCGTTCCTCCCCCTGGTCGGCGCCGGCGAGTGAGCGGCGGCGGTAGCCGACGCGAGGGAGACGGCGACGACGACGGCGAATTCACGGCCCCTGCCCTCGACGCCTCCCCTGATCGACGTCGGCAAGTGAGCGGCACAGTACCCGACGCAAGGGGAGCCGGTGACGTTGGATGCAACTTCGTCGAGCCCGTGCAGGCGACGTAGGCGAGACCGGATTCGCGATTTCATCGAGCTCGTTACCGGCGACGAAGGCGAGACCGCACAGAGGGCGGATCCAGCGACGAAGGCAACACTGCAGCGACCTCGGAACCAGCGAGTTCATCGAAGCAATTGCATCGAGTGCGTCTGCGCCATGGGTCCAATTCGAAGAAGGACAACTTCCTCAGATTCAATCATGCAGGTTTGAAACTCCAGAAAAATCAACACTACTCTAAATTTTTTTCTGTTAGTTGATGTTCATGAAGTTCACTTATATGCACAAAAAGGTTAGGTCCAAAGTTCAAAATTATTTAGTTCAAACTTTGTGGTGCAAAAACTGTTCTGGAGCTTCATGAACAGTGGTGTCTGCTGAGATGAAGTTCATTTTAATGTAAACATGTAGTACACCTAGTAATAACGGTGTAGTTCACTATTTAAACGTGTGGTAGAAGAACTCCACATTTGGATGCGCTTCACTGTTACAAAAAACAAAATGAAGTTCAGTTTGCTGAAAACTCCACATTTGGATGTTCTAATTACTAACACACAGAGAGGTTGTATTATGCAGGAAGGCTATGAGACAACTTCATCTGAAAGGCCAGAACAAATGGAGTTCAGTGATAATGAAGGGGAGGTTCACATTGGTGGGCACACCGATTCTCACCACGACAAACAGAAGTTATATACAGTCACAGATGCAGTTCCCATAAGGCAAGCCATGCCACAAGACTATCATGACGAGGAGGATATACTGTTTTGGTCAGGTCCACCGAAAA
Source organism: Puccinellia tenuiflora (assembly GCA_012064385.1). Classification (NCBI taxonomy): domain Eukaryota; kingdom Viridiplantae; phylum Streptophyta; class Magnoliopsida; order Poales; family Poaceae; genus Puccinellia; species Puccinellia tenuiflora. The sequence goes on along the minus strand of QRDG01000211.1, from coordinate 118,231 downwards.
CTCCCCGCTCTCCAATGACGTACAGTGGGAATTTAAATGTTACTGAACCAGAGTACCATGAACCACGGAGAAGAACACATACGAAGTCCACATCGGCATCTGGAGCAGCTGGGCAGAAACCACAACATGATGGCATGATAGGGCAGAAGAGATCAAGATGTGGGGATCATACACGTCGTGGAAAACAGCATAAGAGCACAACTATGAGGCAGTCCAGCTCAGGAAGAGATGAAGTTCAAGTGGAAGGTGCAGCCGCACAAGATGCAGACAACGCAACTCGCATCGTGTCGTACCATATGCCTACTAGGGATCCTTTGTGCCATACATCAAATGTCACACCACCATGCCCCATCAAAACTGGACAGACGCAAACACCTGCACTAGAGCAAACATTCACACATGTAAGTATTCTGACTGACCAAAAAAATAAGGTTCATTACTGTGTGTTGCTGGAAGTTCACTTATGTTATCCTGGTAGCTAACATGAGTGAGTTAATAAAAACACAAAAAAATGCAGGTGCCAGATCTACCAGCAAACGTCATACCATTTATTGGTCAGGAATTCAGCTCATTCAAAGAAGCCCAAGATTTTTACAACGCTTATGCAAATCACACAGGTTTTGGTATCAGAAAAGGGCAGAACAACAACGGCAGGCGTTATCTGCGATGCGTGAATGAAGGTAAACATAGGCATACTGTTGCCGATTGCGACCGACAACGTGACAAGCTAAGCAAACGAACTGGGTGCAAGGCATTCATGAGGTTGAAAGAAAGGCCTGATGGGAGCTGTGTTGTGAAGGACATCAAAGTTGATCACAACCACAAACTCATATTAACTCCATCAATGCTCGTTTTTCTGCGATCACACAAGAAAGTTGATCCTACGCTGAAGGAGTATATAAAAGACCTCCATGCCAGCAATGTGAAACATGCTAACGTCATGAATTTACTGACGAGTATGTTCAATGGGAGGGGCAACCTACCGTTCCATGATAAGGATGTTCTCAACATGTATGTACTAATAAGTATAGGTACATTGTACCAACCAATTAATTTTTCAGATAAGATGCTTACTAAGATACTCTGAAACTAATTTTGCAGGAAAGCAGAATTTGCTCGAGAGGCTTCGGACGGCGCTGTCCAGAAGATGTTCAAATTCTTTGAGAGCATGCAGGCTGAGAACGAAAACTTCTATTTTGACGTCCAAGTCGACGAGGAAAACCGGATCAAGAACATCTTCTGGGCAAACGCAAGCTGTAGAGCAGCATACCAGGATTTCGGTGATTGTGTCACGTTTGATACAACATACAAATCAAACAAGTACCACTTACCGCTTGCGGTGTTTGTCGGGGTGAATAACCATTTACAGTCCACTATCTTTGGTGTTGCGCTTATGGGTGACGAGACAGTGGACTCGTTCACTTGGGTATTTAGCGCTTTTCTGCAGTGCATGGGAGGAAAACAGCCCATAACCATCCTAACAGGTTAGACCCCTTTGCTGAAAAATAGGAAGTTCACTTAGCATGGACAATGTTTTTTGCTTAGAAATAGCTGATAAAAAAAATGTTTTGTTCCTTGTGCAGACCAGTGCCCTTCGATGGCAAAAGCTATACCGAAAATTTTCACGCGCTCCCTGCATAAGCTTTGCAGATGGCACATTATGGGGAAGCATAAACACCCATTGAGGAAACTTTACAAACTTTTTCCCGGTCTGAAGGATGAACTGGCAGCAGTACTAAACCATCCACTAATGCCGTCAGAATTCGAGGATGCATGGAATGCGCTCATGGACAAGTACAATCTGCATGAACTAAATGTGATGGTCAACATGTGGGCTGAAAGGAAGACATGGGTTTCAGCTTACTGGAAAACGATTTTCTGTGCGCGAATGACATCAACACAAAGAAGCGAAAGCATGAACTACGTCCTAAAGAACGGCTTTGTGAGAGAAGAACATGATCTCCATATCTTTGCGCAACAAGTGAACAATTGCATACAGACGAGGCGTGAGGCAGAGAATGCTGAAGCAATTGCTTCCATGGTACAAACTCCTCTGCTATCTTTTTGTCCCTTGCTGATCCATTTTTCTATGAAGTTCATTACTGTTTTATGAAGTAGTTCATTTGTACACAGTTTAAAATAAAGTTGCACAGGAACAAAAAATCTTATATGAATCTATGCTTGAAAAGTTGGAAGTTCACATTTAGTTTTTGTAGAAGTTCATTTCGTTTCTGGATGAATTTTTTCCGGTGTAAAACATGCAGAAGGAAGTTCATATTATTTACTCTTGGAAGTTGGGTAAAATGTTATACCTAAAAAAAGTTAAGGCCTTACTTATTTACATTGTTGAAAAACAAAAAATGCAGGGGTGCAGGCAGGGGCTAACAAGGCTAGGTTTCGAGCAACAGTTAATTGAAAAGTACACAAGGGCAGTGTACTCAGTGGTCCGAGAACGTCTGTACCACAGCACGGCCTTCCGTATAAAAGAATCTCATGATGATCCAAGAAATTACCTCGTGCACCACTACAATCAAAGTAAGGAGTTCGCTTGGTCAAGGCACGAGTTCCGTGTACTTGCTGATGAAAAAGAAGGCCGTTATGAGTGCGAGTGCAAGCTCTGGGAACACACAGGTACCCACATGAAAAAGGAAAAATAATAATAATAATAATATTTGCATAAATGTCTGTTGTCGTTTCTCTGAATTAAACTTAAAAATGTCCGTAACAAAAGCTTATAGTTGAAAACTTTTCTTCACAGGACTGTTCTGTCAGCACGTCTTAGCCGTCTTCATGCACATAAGGCTGCCTGTGATACCAGAGAAATACATATTACAAAGATATTCAAAAGATCCAGTTACAGATCGAGAATTCAACCGCAAAGACTACAAAAGCAAAACCATCGGTGGAACATCGCTCCAATACAGGCGATCAATCCTGTACAACGAGGCGATGAAGATGGTCAACAGGGGAGTATGCTCAGACAAAATGTTCGATATTGCTCTGGGGTGTTTGAGGGATGGGAATTCCCGAATGGACGCAATGGAAAATGACAATAATAATACAAATGAGGGATCATCACACGGAGAAGCCCCCCTGGGCTCAGGTGGTTCGGATGAAATACCTGTTAATGCAGATGCTTGTCCATATGGCGATATCCGTCCACCACCAATGGCAAAAACAAAAGGAAGTAAGGCCGACGATGCTGCTCATAAAGCTGACAAAGGAAAATCTTCTGCCCCTTCGCGACCACCCCCAGAGCTGGATGAAAATGGCAAACCATTAGGCCAGAGACTCTGCAGCAACTGCAATAAGATTGCTGGGCATAATTCGAGGACATGCAAAAAGAGGCAGCTAGCTACAAAGCTAATGGATGCACATCAGGCTGTGTATGGCGCCACCGGCTCCAAGAAAAATGTAAAAGTCTGTATCAAGAACTTGCTTGCACAGCAGAAGTACAATGACAGTGGAGATGAAGAAGAGACAGTTGATACTGACGAGGAAGAAGACTCTGAAGATGAGGATGATTATGAAGATGGGGAAGAAGATGGGGATGATGACAAATGTGCAGAAGAAGAAACAGATCAAAGTCAACCAAAAAACACAGAAACAGAGTCGGAACAAGTACCAGAACTCCCACGAGGGCTAAGGATTTGCAGGATATGCAACCAGAAAGCTGGACACAACGCAAGGACTTGCCCACACCGGGACGAGATAATACAACAGCAAATTTCTGATCAACAAGGACGTAAGCAGCAAGATGGGAAGAAAATGATGCCCCAGGGTATAAGGACCTGTGGTAAATGTGGTAAAATCAGTGGGCACAATGCGAGAACATGTGAGAGGTTGAGACTCGAGGATGAACTACGACAACAAATGAAGACGGATGCTACTAAAGGTGGCATTCTAACTGAACAAGAAGAGATGTACAAAGCTGATCCTCAACCACTAGCACAACAACAGCAACAGCAAACACGACGAAGCAGCAGGTTAAACAAGTAGTCGGAAAAAAGACAAAGATTCACACAGCCAAACCTGTGAAAAAGAAGTTCAGATTACATATTCCTTTACATATTCATATTACTATATATAGCTATGATGTAGAAATGATGTAAACAGAAAAACATAAATGTCTGCTGTTGGAACATCCATGGACATGTAAGACCTTTTCGTGTTGCCAAAAATATATATAGAAAACTGAGCTGAAGTTCACTTGTATATGAACAGGGAGTTCAGTCCTTTATGTGTAAATGATATCAGATTAGTATAAAAAAGATGATTGGGGTTGCAGATATGAAATATACTGGAAGTTCACAAGTTATAAAATTTAGTAAAAAAAAGTATATTACTCACATGGAGAAACTAGTTCACATGTGAATATATGGAAGTTCACTTTTCCCAAAAAAAATGTTGTTCACATTTCCGACCTGTAAATGTAAGGGTCGGGGTGCCCAACCCCTACCCCGACCCGTGCTACTTTCCGTGCGCGCGCGGGAACTCCTTCCCCGAGCTCGCCTCCTTCCCCCGCGCCGCCGGCCAACGCCGCCCCGGCCCCTCGCCACGCCGGCCGCCCCCGCCACCGGATCCCGTCGGCCCGCCTCCTCCTCCACCCGCCGGGACTTTTCCCGGCCGCCGCCGCCTCCTCCCTCCCCCGCCGCATCAAGCTCCGCCGCCGCCGTCGGCCCGCCCCGCCGCCACCGCCCCCGAGCTCCTCCTCCTCTCTCCTCCTCCCTCCGGCGCGCCCCCGAGCTCCTCCTCCTCCCTCCGCCGCCGCCCCCCGAGCTCGTCCTCCTCCCTCCACCGCCGCCGTCGGCCCGCCCCGCCACCGCCTCCCCCGAGCTCCTCCTCCTCCCTCCTCCTCCCTCCGGCGTGCCCGAGCTCCTCCTCCTCCCTCCGCCGCCGCCCCCGAGCTCCGCCCAAAGAAGCTGCGATGGCCGGAGGCTACGGAACGAGGGGAGGTCGGCGAGGCAGGCGAGGCGGGCGAGGCAGGCGAGGCAGGCGAGGCGGGCCTGCGCCTCCATCGTCTTCATCCTCAGGGCCTGCGCCTCCATCGTCTTCATCCTCATCGGACGATGAGCTCGAGTTCGCCATCACCATCCAGCACGGCATGGGTACGGAGAGGCTTCGTCTCCCGTCCAAGTTCACCGAGATGATCAACGGCGTCGAGCCGGACGATGTCGTCGTGCAGGTGCACGGTGGCAGCAAAATGTGGCCCGTCGAGGTCAGGTACGACAGCCGTGGCGGGATGTACCTCGACAACGGCTGGGGTGACTTCGTTGAAAGCCACGGCATCACGCCGGGGCACTGCCTCGTCTTCAGCTACGATGTCTCGGGCGTGTTCACCGTCAAGGTGTTCGACGACACCGAGTGCCTTCGCCACTACCGCAGCGACTCCGAGTCCGATCAGTGAGATGCTTTTGTTAGGTTGCCTGAAGCTTGGCTAGTTCCTGTGATCATGTGCTAGTGGCTAATTGGATTTATGGAATGATTACAGTGATGAGGCTCCAGATGTTTGTAAAGTCTGAGGCCCCAATTTCTATGATCTTCATTTTCTTGTTTGTTTGGAGTCAAAATTGTGATGAATTGTGATGATATATGTGATATGTGCTATGAAAATGTTTGACGGTTTGAGGGTTTGAGGGTTCCACTATTTGACTCAACCCTTAAAATTTAAGGGTTTAAGGGTTCCACTAAATGCCTCCTGTTTTTCACACCTCCAACCCCTACAATTTTGCCAATTCTCGACCCTTATAGCTATAAGGGTTTAAAGGTTCCATTAGACATGCTCTTACAACATGTTACGACAAAAAATATCACAGAACAAACTTGTAAAAAAAGATGACAACAATAATATTGTGGTAAGTTTCAAGAAGAGATCATGAGAAGTTCACATGATTGATAAATCGTATTTCACATGATACATCAGACTGGTAAGGTTCTGTTGCAAACATGTCATCACACACATACAAAAAAAGTATAAACAAAACTCAAAAGGTAAACTATTTTTCACCTAAACATCACTTGAGCAACATTACAATCAGGTTGACACCCCACTAAAAAAAAGTTCATACAATGGATAACTAGCTGAAAACTACATTTGTTAAAGTCAACTACTTCCATGGGAGAAGTCCGCGGGGATTATTGAACTTGTTGAGTCAACAATTGCTGAGTTGAATCGGAGCCCAAACTCAGAAGAAGAACAAGATCTTTGATTTGACTCGGCCAGTCCGCAGGAGATATCTCGTTCTTTGGGTGGAACAAAAGCTGGTACATGTACTCGGCCTTCCAATCTTCAACACGTCTCTGGTCAGGTAAGAAAAAATAAAAACAATGAACAACAACAAGAATTAGTAACCAAAATATATGGCTGCAAGAAAAGAAAAAGGAAAAAGTAAGTTATAGTTGAGGGTTTACATCTTTCTTCTTCAACTTCTCAACAATCTTAACACCGTCAAATGTGCAGGCCATTTTCAATGTATAGAAACCGCATTCATTTGCCCCCTGCTCCGGTACAGCCACAAAGTTGCACCTATCTGCAGCAGTTACCCAGTTGTGAACAAAATGCTTATTGTAAGCTGCAGTGCCATAAACTTCCTTCAGTACAGCAACCATCCTAGAAATCTGATGAAAAACAAAAAGTTGGTCACAGATGGTTAAAAACCAAAAAGACAAAACAGAAAAAGATGTACTCAAAAGTTAAGAGGAAAACAAACATATACTTACAATTTCAACACGATGCTGGTGGTGCTTGCTTCTGGTTGTGTGCTTAAGTTGGGAATACCTCCTCGAGTCAAAAACATCCAACGTGCCAGTGTATTTGTTAATAACATACAACGTGTGATGTCCTTCATTGAAATGAGGGATCATAATCTGTGGATCATTAAAAAATGAACTTCAGAAAACATAAAAAGAAGTCCACATGCATAAAGAGGAGCATGCATAAAACAACCTCCTGGAAACTACAAAAGAAGTCCACATCTAAAAACATGAGTAAGTTCTGGAATTTTTAAAACATTGAATTACTGAAAAAGGAAAAAATCAGTACAAAAAAAGTAGCTCGCATGATGTAACTCAAAAATGAAGTCCACATGTATATGATGAAGAAGTTCATATAAAAACAGAAAAAGGAGTTCATAATAAAAGCAAAATAAAGGAAGTCCACATGTATGAAATGATGAAGTTTACTTAAATGAAAAACATAAAAAAGAGATAATACTAACCAGATTTGACTTAAGCAAGTTTTCACTTGGCCTGACATAATGGTGAAACATCTTGGCAGATGCTTTTACATCAAAAGGTGCCCTCTGCAGCACATTACACTTGGAATCTTTCAGTTCGAATGGCACAAAGTCAAGAAGGTACTGTAGAAAAGAAAAACGGATGAATATGTCAGATGAAAAGAAGAAGGAAAATACTATGATAAAAATTCACAAAAGACATACCGGTATAACATAAGGGCCTAGCAAAACGCGATCACCCGACTCAAACATTTTCTTCATAATAGGATCATCCTTCCAGTAAGAGATAATGTAGTCCATTATCTCAGATTCCATCATTTCAGCACGCCCAAACAGTCTGTACATGTAGTTGCTGTCGAGAATGACAGGATCGTCATAATCGTTTGTAAACTGCACGAGCGGTGTCCTACAGAAATTATAATAGAATGAATATAGATTTAACATAATGAAAATCAGACACATATCAAAAACAAAAAGAAAAAAAAAGGTTGATTACTCACTTCCCATGTTCTCCGACAAATTCCTTACTTAAGATGAGCTCCTTCAGTTGCTTCGCTTCATTCAAGTATGGGAAGGTGGGTGGCACAAACTTTGGTACATCAGGCCTTAATTTAATGGCAACTTTGGAAGGCCTCTTGTTTGAAAGAACAGGAGTTTTCGCACGAGGTAGAATAGGAGACATAAAATCATCACTGCTGCCTGCTGAACAACCTCCACATCAGCAGTAAGCTTCCGGGCTAAGTTGGTAACAAAATCATCATCGTCATTGGCATCTATAAGAATGGCGTCTACCACATTCTTGCCGACCGGTAACGATCCCTTCTTAACAGATTTTGGTTTAGCAGAAGGATTAATCTTCTTGATAACCTTGTTCATTTTGCTTTCAAGTTTCTCAAACTCTTCACGAGGAATGATTTCAACCTCTGGAGTGAAATTCTGGGTCTCAAATATGGAGAAATCATCCTCCTCTATACAAAGGCTTACTCCTGCGTTCACAGATAAAACAAAAAGAAATGAGAAAAAAACAAAAAATATATACCAGCATCAATGTGAACTAAAAATGATCCCTGCATAAACACATAGCATACCTGCATCAACGCCTAACAGGCCGCGTAGATCAATGTTGAAATCACCTCTGGTAAGCCAACCATACAGAAGAGTCATCCTTATGTTAAGGATATCATTCTGGCTGAAAATTACCATTCTTTTGCCATCATATGTTAGCAAAATCTGTAGCATAAAGAACCCACAATCGCGCCTGCGCATAAGAATGATAAAAAAAGCACATAAGAAAAAAGAAGTTCACATACTGTACATGAAGAAGTTCACCATAATAACAGAAAAAGGTTCAGTCCATGCACAGCAACAAAAAAAAGAAAAATGAACTTACGTATTCAACTGACGCGGCACTCGAACATAATCATACCCCCAATTGTCAATAGACCTGGGCTGAAATGGAACACATTTTGCATCTGAAGCTCCCCTCCATAATTTCTTGATATTGGTAGCCATTGTATGTAAAACCCTTTTGGCATCTGGGTCGTCAGGTCCACGCAGTGAATCTAGAAGCTCGAAACGATTAGAAGCAAGGTTGACAGCAACTACGCAGAAATGACCAGGGACGCCTAGGACCGGGGGATCAGGAGGATCAAGCGTGCCAAAGAGAACCTGGGGAAAAAAGATAAGGAACACAGTATGAAAAAAGACAGAAAATTGAGAGAGAAAAAAAAGATGACAAAATGAAAGTAGACAACATATAAAAGATATATGTCTGCTTACAATTTTCTTCTTGTCCAGTCGTTCTTCTGCATCTAAACTAAATAAATTCTTCACTGAACGAGACGTTAGATTTCCTTCAAATATCAGCCTCTGATAGAAAAAGGTATTCCCATAAAAAAAACAGGAAGTAAAGTTAATATACATGAAGAAAACATATAGAGAAAATAAGGATGCAAAAGAATAAGAAACACAAAAACAGTTCCTGAAAACTTACACTAATGAAAAATGGTACAACCAACTTATCAGAATTCCTAAACTTTTGACGGAGCAAATAAGTTCCCACCGGCGCAGTTAACGAGCAAAGGAAACCTCTTGGACTAAAAGCATCTGCCACTTGGCCAACCGTGCATTCACATTCAGCATTGCTGAATAGTATCTGATCCCTGAAAACATACAAAATGATATATATAAAAGAGAAGATACAAAGAAGTTTTTTAGATTTTGAAACATACCATGAAGTTCATTAGTGTTTGGAACAAAGTTCACTGCTGATGAAGTTCATGCAGTACTACTATTTTATTTTGGTGCATAAGAAGAAAGTAGTAATGCATGAAAAGTTAAGACTTTAACAACATGCAATGAAGTTCACTAATGTTTTAGTACACAGTTCACAAAAGAAAATACATGAAGTTCACTTCTTGCCAACAAAAAAAATGGATAGACATAATAAAAAACAAAGGAAAGATTCATTATACCTTTTTGTATGGTCCTTTCTCAACATGCACATCTTGTTATAGACATCTTTTATTATCTTCATTGCTGGGTAAGAAGACAGTGGAGGAGTTGATAATGCGCTAGAAACTGAAAAAAAAGGAATACACAACATGAACAATGGTAAAACAGAAAACAATGAAGTTCACTTACAGTAACAAAAGAAGTGCACTTCATAACAGAAAAAGAAGTTCACTCTCAGTGAAAAAAGATAAAGTAAGTAACATGAGTAAAAATTGTGAAGGTTCATTATAGCACCGGTGAGAATATAAAGAAAGGTATGAACAGGGATCGCGTCGTGGAACATGATATGTACAATAAAAAAGATGCCCAACATCAGGAACATATAAATATAAAGACTGTTCCCTAGTTTAAAAAACATTGTATGTTACATCATTGTAGAATGGGGTGGTAAAAAGGATAATGGTTTCTAATCAAAGGTTCTTGCCTATTTCTTCAACAGAATCTTGTGGCCAAGTGAACAGTTCTCTAGAAGAGTGAGAAGATCCATCATATGTAGTATCATTGCTGTCTTCCTTCTGGTCCACTAAAACAACATGATCATCCACGTCATCGGGATCTCCAACAGTTGCACCGACAGGCACATCAGCTTGGGTGTGTGAGGGCTGAACTGCTGCGTCATTTTTGCTTGCATCAGTGGCCAACGCAGGAACAGATGCTTGATCGTCAGATGGGTCATGTTCCTCAACAGCTGTAGCATCTGCAGCAGCGACAAGAACTGATATGTCAGCTGGTTCAATATCTGAATTTGTTTTATCAAAATTCTGTTCCAAGCCACCAATATCAGGTCCATCATTGAGACCACCATGGATATTATCAAGGTTCACATAAATGTCACTGCCAGCATCTTCATCACAATCCCCACCGCTTTCATCATGAGGCGGAGACACTGGGGTCGAAGCACGCTGCTTAAAACAGTAAGCATCTACATCAGTTTCTTCTTCAGAATGCTGAGAAGCAGCCTCTTCAGCTAGTCTAGCATCTTCCTGCATGAGATAGAAGACAAAAACAATCATATAACTGCAAAAAAAGAAAACAAAAGAAAATTAAGAACAAAAGGGCCATGTGTTACCTCGGCTTCTGCTGCTGATTGACCTAGACCTATGTCAGGATGGAAAGCAACATTGTCAGCAGACAACACGGTATCAGCACCCGTAACTTGATCAGTAGACACCCGTTCTTTAGCAGATGCTATCTTTTCATACATTTTACAAGCTGTATCCTGCTTCAAATCAAGACTACGAAAACCTGAGAGCAAAGAAGATGCAGCTTGCATCAAGCTATCAATAATTACTGTTTCATCTTGTGCATGCTCTTGAACAATATGTTCAGACAATGCATCATCATAGTACAGCCCGGAGAATCTCCTAATGCGATCAGAAGTTGTAGGGATATTGTGAGAGAGATTCTCAACTTTCTCCAAAAACTGTACAATCTGATCAATGACAGGGATAGCAGAAGATGCTCCGCAGTCTGAAGCCGGCTGGTGCCTATCTGCAGATTTTGTTGGAAGCTGTTGTGAAAGATCAACATCATGATGAGCAGTGGCTGGGGCCTCGTAATGAAGCTCTTCAATAGGCAGAATATAAGAATAAGCAATCTGTTTGCGGCCTTTCCACTGCCAACAAAAAATAAAAGAGACAAAAAGATTATATTAAACATGAAAAAGAAGATGCACACTGAAAATAAGAAAAAATGTAATTAAAAACAAGAAGTTCACTTAAAGAGTAATTGAAATTCACTTACATAAAACACAAAAATGAAGTTCATTGTGAGGCACCACATAAGCATATTAGGTAGTTTTTCAATACTTGTTACATGCAGGTTAAACTATACATGTATTTAGAAGTTCATTATTATGAATTAAATTAAAAAAAGAAGTTCACTTAAAAAGTGATTGAAGTTCACTATGAGGGGCCAAAACATCTGGGTGGTTTCCAAAAAACTATTACATACAGGTCAACTATATATGTATTTAGAAGTTCATTAACTTGAAAAAAAAAAGTTCAAGTACTAACCCCAACTTTCCCAAACTTGTACTTGGAAAGATCCCAACCACCATTGACTATCATGTCAAGATAGAAAATATCTCTCAAAGGTTTCTCATGAAGATATTTTGCTCGCGGTGTCTCAGTATGCATGACAGAAAACTTCGGGATATAGCAGCTGTCAAGATACATGACAGTAGGCACAAGACAGCAACCTTCAGGCCCAGCCTGCGGAATTGATCTGTTCTGATACTTAATAGCAGCTCGTTTAATCTCATCTACAACTACCTGGCAAAAATCCATAGTGGCCATCTTTTCATAGTTCATACCAACAAGCATGGTGGCCTCCCGTCCAATACGAACTGCTGAACCAGGACATAAAAGCTTGTTAAACAAAATGGCAAAGAACACCTTAACAGCTACATCAGCCTTTTCAGGGACATCCACTAAACGAGCTAGAAGATTACGCAGATGCTTGGTTTCAATGCTATCTTTGCTGCTGAAACCAAGTTCTGCCTTCAGAATTGCCAACGATTCATCATGACCGGAATCAGCAGGGCGTGGGGCTGTGTCATCTCCAATCGGGAAACCAAAAACCTGATGAACAGCAACTCTATTGACATGAAGAACGTTTCCTGCCCCACAATCTATATTCATTGATGATGTATCAATGATCATCATCAAATGACACATCAACTGTCGACTAATATTGCCCTCCAAAACCCATTCAAAAACACACCCAAAACCAGCTTCCCGCACCTTTTCAATATGGATATCCTTCAGTAACTTCACCGCGGAAAGAACTTCACCAAGAGAACAACGGACTGTTTGCTGGAAACGCTTCTTTTCAACAATTTTTTCTGAAACAGCTCCTTTCTTCTTCCGAGCTTGAGTCTTGTTGATAGCTCTTGGTATCTTGACATGGATACTGGTTTTCATGGAATTACCAGTAGGTGGGGCACCACCTCTAGTTTTCTTTTTTCCAACCTCCTAAAAAAAGAAGGATAAAAACATGAGATCAAGGAAGTTCACTAACAAATAACATGTAGTTTTGAATGTAAAACTAGATGAAGTTCATATTAAAACATGATAACGCTTGCAAAAATATATATATATAAAACATGAGGAGAAAGACCTCACCTTATCCTCAAAATCTGATGAATCATCCTCAGGAATTTGATCAGGAACATATGTTTTGTCAGTTGCACGACTGCGTTTCACGCCCCTTGATTTAACAGTATATAATGACTGATCATGCCTGTCACATTTGTCCACAGAGAGACGCGGACTGCGACGAGAAGGGGAAACAGCATCAGTTGCAGCAGACAAACTGCGTTTGGTACCCCTTGATTCAACATGGACTGCATCAGCATCCAAAGCAAAACGCGGACTGCGACGAGAAGGGGAAACAGCATCAGTTGCAGCAGACAAACTGCGTTTGGTACCCCTTGATTCAACATGGACTGCATCAGCATCCAAAGCAAAACGCGGACTGCGACGAGAAGGGGAAACAGCATCAGTTGCAGCAGACAAACTGCGTTTGGTACCCCTTGATTCAACATGGACTGCATCAGCATCCAAAGCAAAACGCGGACTGCGACGAGACGGTGAGACACCGGCAAACTTCACAGATGTCTTGTGAACAGCAACCTTATCTTTCTTGCAGACAGGTTGTGGTTCAGAAATTTCTTTGAGGGTTTCATCTGCAGTAGCTGCTTGAGCTTCAACATTTGGTTTCTTGTGAGGATACTTTCTGTAATACAATTTCAAATCCTCATTGAACCTATAAAACCTAGCAGCATGTTGTTCATTGTATTTGGAAATCTGCTCCTCAACCTGATGAGCTTGGGTAACTTCTTCCGTGCCATCCACGGTTTGCGACTGAGTGTCCTGCCACACAGGAGTGGATTCTGGAACCGCATCTGTCTCAACATTATCCTGCTGCAAAGGCGTGGAGTCAAAAACAGGGCCAACTGTCCGTTCACCACTATGAAGAATACCAGCAACCACAGCAGACCGCACTGGCAATGGCGTATCATCAAACACAGGAGAACCACGTGCCACGCCTGGCGTACCATCAAATAGTGGATTAACAGTGTTTGCAGGAGACTCTGTTGCAGAAAATTCCTTATTAATCATATCTATAGTGATATTGATGGAATCATCAGCTATAAAAAAAACAAAAACAAAAGAGAAAAATTAGTTAATTTGCATAAATTCAAAGAAAAATCTAACATAACAACCCAAGAAAAAATAAAAACAAAGAAGTCCACTTAGGGGCCTATAAAAGGTTAATACTGTTAACAATATCAGCAAAAAAATGAATGCAATAAACCCAATTGAAAAACACAGTCTACAAAAAAGTAATTAGAAAAACATGAAGTCCACTAGTATGCATATACGCAAAAAAAGCATCAGCAAAAATGCAAAACATGCTAAAAATAAAACAAAAAGACAAAAAAAATGCAATATGCTAAATTCAGTTTGCTCATCAGTACATTTGTAACCACTAACTTGCAGTTCACATAATGCATATTTTGAAGTTCACACAACTACTGGAGCGTAAAAAAAAAGGATAACATCTGAAAAACACAAATGAAGTTCACATATCATAAGAGATAAAAAAGCATAACAGTAAACACACAGCACTATGAAGAATACCAGCAACCACAGCAGACCGCACTGGCAATGGCGTATCATCAAACACAGGAGAACCACGTGCCACGCCTGGCGTACCATCAAATAGTGGATTAACAGTGTTTGCAGGAGACTCTGTTGCAGAAAATTCCTTATTAATCATATCTATAGTGATATTGATGGAATCATCAGCTATAAAAAAAACAAAAACAAAAGAGAAAAATTAGTTAATTTGCATAAATTCAAAGAAAAATCTAACATAACAACCCAACAAAAAATAAAAACAAAGAAGTCCACTTAGGGGCCTATAAAAGGTTAATACTGTTAACAATATCAGCAAAAAAATGAATGCAATAAACCCAATTGAAGTTCACATATCATAAGAGATAAAAAGCATAACAGTAAACACACAGATTATAGCAGGAAAAGAATATTGAAAACCACTAACATACAGTTCACATAAAGCATATTTTAAGTTCACAAACCTACTAGGATGAAAAATCTGATAACTACTGAAAACAAATGAAGTTCACATACTTTATAGAGTGTAGTTCACATACTGATTCAATGAAAAACTGAAACATTAAAGATAATACCTGACCGCGGGGAGTCCTTCATGAATAGAAACTGTAACAATCACCCACGCAAAAAATCCTGCAAAAAAAAATGCGTAAAAAAAGAGTGACAAAAAACAATAAAAAAACATGATGAACAGATGAAAAAAAAGGGGGAAACTATGGAGATTGTCGAATGCGAGGACGCTCACCTCCCCTACCCCAACCACCACGGCTGACGGGAGCAGTTCCACGCGCCGACAGATCACCGCAGCCGACGGGAGCAGTTCCACGGCGGAAACCCTAACCCGGAGAAGCGACGCCGAGGCGGGATGAACTCCAATGTCCACCGCCAAGCTTCTCCGGTGGGTATAGATGGAGGAGAAGCGGTCCCGCAGGCGAAGAAGAGCGGCGGAGCGGCGGGCGAAGGAGACTGGCGGGACGGAGGACGAAGCAGAGCAGTGGACGCGGCGGAACGAAGGAGATCGGCGGGCGCACAGCGGAGAACAGCAGCGGGCTCGGGAGGTGGAAGAAAAGCGGCGGGGCGGCGGGCGATGGAGAGCAGCGGGGCGGCGCGCGATGGGGTGCAGCGGCGGTTCGTCGCCGTCGTCGCCGAAGAGGGGAGAGAGAGGAGTGGAGCGGTTTGACAGAACCGGGAGCGCGCGTTGGGTTGGAAAAAATTAATGTGTAATAAAATATTTTAGTTCCGGTGTATTAACAGAAATAAAAAAAATATGGGGGGGGGACCCCCCCCCAACCCCCCCCCCCCCCCACACCTTTTCCAAAACTCGTACACCAAGAAAAGTACAAAAATTGTTCAATCTGGTAAAAAATAAAGAAGTTCACAAAGGAAAGAGATGAAGTTCACAAGTGGTTCTAGAATAGCTATTCTAGAACTAGTTCGAGAATAGCTGAGATATATATATATATATATATATATATATATAGTATATATCAGAACCAGAGGAAACTACGTACGTCATGGAATTGGGCTACCAGTTGCACGACGCCGTTGTGGTCGTTGTCGTCCTCGCCGGCTCGCCCATTCGGATCCCACTGGGCGTCCATGCCTTTGCGATCATGGGAGGGAATAGCTCCTTCCATTGCTTCTGCACAGAAATTTCAGATTGGGATACTGAACATGGAACTACTGCGCGCATTGGGAAGATGGATGGCACATACCACATCCTTGAAAGCATGCACGACCTGCATCGTGTCAGGTAAGCAACCCCGCTTTCCTGCGACGCCGGCCTCGACCGACCACGCGGCCGGCACATCATCGACATCACACCAGAACAAGCGCACGTACTCGTCCTAGGCTCCTAGTTCATAATATCTTGCCCGGCATCCATGCCCCGAACCCAGAGATCGAGGCTCACCGGAGGAAGACATCGTCAAGACAGCTCTTCCAGTGCACACACTACTACTAACTTCCAGTTGTCGTTCGTCTTTATGGTGCCCCCGGAGAACGGCAGCGTTTTCTAGCTTCCCTCGCAGGTTCTCTATTGTTTTATTTTATTTTTGAAACGAGCCAAAAGTTTTACCTTTTATATTGATACTAGCAAAGTGCCCGTGCATTGCAACGGGTCCGAATTCTAAAATATATCTGAATCACACGAACATTTGATACAACATAATCTCTATACAACAGAATAATTCACATAAATACAATGATAAATAGTTAATAAACCATGTTGATTCTACTGGCCTTGTTTATGTTGAAAGCATAAGAATAATATCACACACGGGTACCAAGGGAATGGTGGGTACCTCAGTGATAAGGCAAAGTGTTCTCAAGCAGACTCACATCAACTCAAGTGGTGAGTTGCGACCACAACAGCTAAAGAGGTTACACACATTCTTATGAAAAATGTAGCTACAATAAAAAATCAACCGGTTGATGAATGATACAGAATGGGTGTATAAACACCGATGCATGATTAGTAGATAGAAAAGGGTCATCTGTACAGGCTTTTCTATGGTAAGTTTGCTTCGTTTCTTTCTCCCTGGTGAATGTATGAACCGAAAAAAGTGTGTAACGCCTGTAGCATATATATTTGATTTCTTTTTGCAACTTTATCTGTTTACATGGAGAGCCGGAGAGCCCTTAACACTTAACACTGAACGACATGTTCAGGTTCCGAACGAACATATAACTCAGTTCAGGTTCAGAACTTTGGTTGCTACGAATTCTCTCCACGTCTCCACTTCCTTGCTCCACCTTCCTGCACGCCGCCGTTGCTCCTCACCTCTCTATTCCCAGCTAACCGCCAGTCTCTCCTCCCCATCCTTGCACCCCACCAGTATAACTGCTCCTCGCGGACGAAGTACAGAGTAGTCAAGGCAAGGAAGCGACGAGCAGCCGGGACGAAGCGCATTTGTAGGACGGGATCATTCCACCGGCGGCAGGACGCGGAAAGTGACCTACCTGAGGAAGGAGGACTGGCATCCGCGCGAGGTGACCGGAAGCAGAGACGGGTCCTGCTCCTCGACGGGAGTGCACGGAGGAGCCCGACGGGGAACCCGGGGCGGCAGCGCGCAGGGTCCTGCTCCGGCGCATGGCGGCGAGGATACGACTCCACCCATCTCCTTCTCCCGCCTTGCCTCCGCCGGCCGTATCCGCTGGACGCCGGCAAATCCCGGCTGACCGCCTCCATCCGTCGGCCTCGAGGTCGATTGGATTTCTGTACGGGAGAGAGGATAAGGACTGAAGGTTGATTTCAAGATTTGTTAGGGGCTAAAGCGCAAAACAGCCACGACGTACGTACCAACTTCCAGTTGTCGTTCGTCTTTATGGTGCCCCCGGAGAACGGCGCGTTTTCTAGCTTCCCTCGCAGGTTCTCTATTTTTTTTTTTTTGAAACGAGCCAAAAGTTTTACCTTTTATATTGATATAGGAGAAGCAAACATCGTACGGCCGAGGACAAATAGAAAAGACCACTGCTAAAAATCTAACCCCCGTGGAGATCCAGTTTCACCTACTCCATCCAACCTATTTGAAAAAAAGATCGTCATATCCTCAACTTTGACTTATGAAACGACGGGTCAAAGCGTCGAGACGATGCGACGAGGTGATGCGGCCTGTGAACCAGGTAGCAGATCAGGCGGAGACGTCCAGCGCCACCGGTGGCGGGAAATCGCTTCCCCCGGGTTCCGCTATCTGAAACGATCGAGTACCGCTACCACGCCACCAGTAGTTGCGCAATTGCAGTAGATCGAGGACGATGAGGAACGGCAGGAACGCCATCAGAATAAACTCGCTCCCGTGCGGCTGCACCAAGCCGCACCGGAGCGCTGACCGCCGCCGTGCACAGGGCTCTCCCGCCGCCCCCCTCTCCCCTCCCCGCCGCTAGAGGCGTCGCCGGGAAAAAGCCCGTTCGACGCGGCAGCGGCGGGGCTCCATGCTCGCGGCGCTCCTGAAGATATCAGCGGCGGCGCCCGATCTGCCGTCTCCGGCGGTGGTGGAGGAGGTTGGCGGAGGCTGTGGCACGTTGCGGCTGGTCCGTGGGGGCAGCGGCGGCTGCAGGCGGCGCTCGGGTTGCATGCTCTATCTGGGCCTGCGAGGGCCACACCCGGCTGGAGCGGCTGCTCCTTGCTGGTGGTCTCGGAGGCTTCCGGGGGCGCGCGGGTCTGCCATCGGCCTGCTGCATCTGGACGCCGGCGCGGGACGTGGCCTGTGGTGCGCGCGATGGTGCCGGCGCTCGTCTTGGCGCGGCTGAGGCTGCGTGGCAGTTGCTGGGGCATCCACGGCGCTGCGCCCTTCGATGGGGCCGTGGTAGGGGAGGAGGAAGCCGGGACGGCAGCCCGGAGATGCGGTGTCAAAGTCAGCATGACGCCCGCCGTAGCGTGAGCTTCCGCGCTGGCTGCGGCTTGCGGTGATGGTGGTCTGGCCGGTCCTCGTGTGGGGTCTGCAACCCATCGCCGGGCGAAAGCCCTGCACTTGCTGTCCGCTGGGGCCGACGACGGCGCCCTCGTGCACCGCGTCCTTCTTGATGGTATCATCGAGACGTTGCAGGCGCGAGACGCCGGCATGGAGCACCACTGCAGGCAAAGCTTGGGAGAGGAGGGCCATGGCGGCTGGGTGCTGGGTATCTCCCGATCCGGCGTGCGGCTGTAGTTCAGAGAGGTGGTGATGCTCTGGGATGGGGATGTGGCGCCGCCGCCACACGCTCCTCTTCTCTCCTTTTTTTTGAACTCAAAACACAATATATTAGGTCATTGGTGGGGGATAAATTTGATGCTTGGTCACATTTATGCCTCCGATTGATGGATATACATTTAGAGGAGACGCCAGATCATTTTGTTTAGAGACTCACCGCTTCGGGCAGATTTACAGATAAATCTATGTATGAAGATTTGTTGAATGATCCATATCTCCATAAATATCTGTGGAAATTAAAGATACCGCTGCTAAATATAGAGTCCTGCTTACAAAAGATAATCTTGCTAAGCAGAGATGTCAAGGATGTACAAAGTGTTCTTTTTGTGGCTCAGAGGAGACAGTAGAACATCTTTTCGTCACTTATCCTCTTGCGAAAACAATTTGGGCGGTTGTCTACAGTACCTATAATATTTCTCCACCGACCAATATAACCAATATGTTTGGTAATTGGCTTAATGGGATTGATAAACTAACGAAAGCGCGTATTCGTATCGGCGTTGCAGCGATTTGTTGGTCTATATGGAACTGTAGAAATAACATTGTTTTTAGTAGATCAAAAAATGTTCATATTTTTTAGGTTATCAATATGGCGGCTCATTGGATTCAACTATGGGATTTCTTACTCCCGTCGGATCAACGGGACCTTATGGTTACTGGATATGCACGGCTCCTGATGGTCGCTCAGGATATCTATAGCCGGGCTTCGTGGCAGCAAATTAATCGCATTAGCGATGCCTAGATGCCATATGTTGTCTTTATTTCGGTGGTTGATTCATTCTTCCACTTAATGTGATCCACGATTTGTAATACTTGATATTTGAAACTTCGGTATAAAACGGCTGTGTGCATCACTCGATGCAGAGGCTGGGTGATTCCCCTTTTCGAAAAAAAGCAAGCCGGCTCAGTAAAAACCTTCCAGCCCCCGTAGGTACCCTGGTAAGGAAAATAGTGCGTAAAAAACTTGCTGCCTCAGTCAAAACACAGATACATCGTTCATTACATCCGGCAAAATAAAGCTAGGAGGATCGGCATCCCAAAAAACAGGAAAATTCAAATCAAAAGCATGCCTAGCCAGCTTGTGCGCCACAGAATTTGCTTCTCTCTGACAATGTTGAACCGTGACCGAGCCAATTCGATGAGCTCTTATGAAACAATCCGTGAGAATTGCAGAAATATGGCCTCAAAATTTCAGTCACTCTATTATACGATTGACTCAGCTCCAATGAATCCATTTCTATAATGACAGGAGCACAACCAATTTGCTCAATAAACATCATACCTTTTTTCCTCCTCTTCTCTCCTGGTTCCTCTTCTTTCCTCTCTGTTTTCTTTTCCCAAGGACTGCGGGTTGATGCCACAATTTTAGAGGGGCTAAAACAAAATGACCACGACATACCTATGTACGGTCGTTAAGCGCTATTATATAGTAGAGATATACTCAATGCAAGTTTCTATTTTCTGCCCTTGTTTTGTTTCAAAAAGTTACCAAAAAGATTCTCAGAATTGGACGAAAATTTACAGAGATTTTTTATTAAAGAAATAAAGACCAGGGCCAAAACGGCGACCTGGTGGGGGTCACCCCTGACCCTCGGGCATCGCCTCGTGTCCTAAAACTGACCCCCCCCCCCCCCCCCCCCCCCCCCCCCGACAATTTTTTCAAAAACACGACAGAGAACCGCCGGGAGTGAAACCAAGTTTCGGGGGACAGAAAGCTACTGTTCCGACACCCTGCCGGGACGGGGATCCATCTTCATCGACCTTGCTGCTTCCTGCGATGAGAGAGTAGTCTCTCATCGGGGATGAGGCTTGTGCTAGTAGCTATGTGGTTATCTCTCGCTGCCATGATGTGATCTTAATTGTGATCATGAGCTTTGTTAGTATAGTTAAACAATTTTCAGAGTCACCGTTTTGATCACGGTGCCACGACGACAGTGCGGGTGCCGTGTGTGGCTATATCAATACTCTGAAAGACATCAAACTAGCCCTTCATGTTTGTGACTAGGTCAGGAAATTTTCATTCGATGCATGGCATATATTTTCCTGATTCCACCAAAATCCATTTTCCCTACTATTTCCATAATTTGCAAGGAATCCATCCAAAACGGTACATCCTTACATGCCATGCTATGTTTACATTTGGGATGGTAGGGAAGGGCCGAAGAGACAGGCGATCGATATCTCCAATATAGTTATCGGAAATACCGGTCAGTTACTTTATCCAGGGCAGTAGCTTCTCTGTACAATTCCAGCGCTTCACTCATGGTCTTGGCTTCTGATAAGAGATGCAATCGTTTCTTCGGACTAGGGTGGCTTAAAGAAGGTCCTTCAAACTTTGTTGCCTTCTCCATGATCACATGGAACCCTTGTGGATGGAAACCAGCAGCACCAAGTAGCAAGATTCCAATATAATCCGCCTCTATCTCCATCCTACATACATAGGCAACATTATCTGAAATGACTGTAATTAACATGAATTATATTCATAAGTCGTATATTAATAAAGTAGACGAACTATGGAGCACACAAGTTAATGGTGGAATTCTGTTCTAAAGATAGTAAAAATAAAAAATTGGAAAAAAGGGCTCCCACAAAGGGTACCATTACCATACTAGTAGTTAGCTAGAGTAATTAGAATATGAAAAAACTCAGCAAGTTCCATCTGTAGAAGGGTGCCGGCTTTTTTTAGCTTGGAGGGGTAGAAGGGTGCCGGCTTATTTCATAATCCAGATGGACCAAAACTAAGATTTTTTCGGTCAGTCAATTACTACCGGCCGCCCTAGAAATACATGTCACTGCAATTAAAAAAAAAAGTCATTGAAATAACGAAGGTCATCGATGCATTATCTAAAGTTCACATGAACGATGTGGCAGGCAACTCACTTTGGGATCATACATACTGTATAAATTTTTCATGTCCCGTATGTAAATCAGCACGAATGCAAACCTGCGTGAGAAGATGTCGATGGGGTTGATATCCGCGGAGTGCCTTGCAATGACGTGGCCAACCTAGCGAAAACAACAACAATGTCAGCAGATTAGAGTCGGTCTGCCGCCAAAATTACACATAGCTGGCCCATTGATGAACCAAAATAGAGCATACCTCATGCGCAAGAATTGCGGCAATCTCTTCATCGGTCTTAAACCAGTCAAGCAATCCAGTGTTGATCATAATTTTGCCGCTGGGAAGGATTCCTGCACTAGGATAGTCATCCTCGATGAGGATCACCTCCCAGTTGAGGCGAGCAAGATGACTGGTGTGTGGCTGCTGCGCCGTTCCCCACCACTTCCGGCGGCGCTTCTCGGTGACGCGGAGCATGGGAGCGTCGTTGTTGTCATAGATGCCGAGGCCACGGTGGGCGGCGTGGACGATCCTGTCGGCGATGAGACGGGCACGGACGCTTCTCGGGTCGCTTGGGTCGAGTATGGCATAATTATACTTGGCGATACGCTCGGCGAAATCAGAGTCGCTGATGTCGCGTTCTTCCTGATGGGAGTAGACGACTAAGTGGGAGCGGTAGGTGCAGGGCACGATCTCCCGGTCGTAGCGGCTGCAGGCTGCCATCGCCGTGGCGCTCAAGGTGATCGCGGTGGCGACGGCGACCTTCCGAGGCTCATGGTACCACCGTAGGACGAAGCGCCGCGGGGACGACGGACGCACAGCAGGCCTGACGCGGGGGATGAGTTCCCGGACAAAAGAGCACAGGCCAATCAGCCGCCGCCGCGGGGAGGTTGTGTAGTGGTAGCGGTGGCCGAGGATCTGGGACAAGATGGAGCTCGAGACCCTAAAGCGGTTCATGATCGATCTTGGGGATCTTAATTTGGTTATTTCCGCGCAAGGAGGATACGCGGTTTTTGCGACCAGATCAATGCCGCTATGTATCCACTTTTGCTACACCAACCGATCGATCGGTTATATGTACCGGTTGCCAGCGCTTGGCCCGACTCGGAAAAGGAAGTGAACGGTCGTGCGGAACAGGGATTCATCCAACCCAGAAACTATCCCGAGATGGTCTCTCTATGGGATCCGAACCTCGCAGAGAGATCCAACCTTCCAGACCGCCGAATCGGTGAATCCCCATCCAACGAAACCGTGGACGCACAAGAGCTGGCGCACGATCGATCGGAATCGTACCGGATGACGGAGGTGGGTTCGCCGGAGGGGAGTGGTGGAGAGGAGAGGAGAGGAGAGGCGAGCGAGGCCGTCATCTCGCCAGCCTCGAAGTTAAGCATCTGGTTAACGAAGAGTCAAAACCCGGCAGACAGACAAACAAGCTCTCGTCTCCCTCCCCCACTTCTACTTGCAAGCAATCAAGTTAGGATGCCGGAGCGGTCTGGCGCAGTCCCCGCGGCTGTACGGGTCCGGCGACCACCACGGCCGCGCGCAGCGCGGTGGCCAGCTCGACGAACCTCGTCGGCCGGCGCGACCTCGGCCAGGTACATCGTACATGTCCATGAGCGCTCCCACCTTCTTCAACTTCGGCGGCTCCTCGCGCGCGCCTCCTCTATGGCTGCGCATAAACGCCCCGGGACGAGCAGCGTCGGACGAGGCCCTTGCAGGAAACCGTGATCCGATAGAGGCCGGCGATGCGGTGATCGCCACCTCCATCATCGCCTTCTTGTCCTCTGTTTTTCCCCGGGGATGCGACACTTGAGGTATAGTAGAAAGATGGACAGGGCGACGATGCCGTGGTCGGCGCCTCTGGCCAGGAGCGCCTTGGCGACGCGCTCTACCATGTCGGGGCTGAGGACGACGAGGTCCTCTAACCACCAAGTGCGGCGCATGTTGAGGCCGCTGTTTTTTTTGTGTCGCACGAGAACCGGAACGCCGAGCTTGTCGGGGGGTGGCGTCGCCAGCAGCGCGCCGACGATCCTGTCGAACACACCGGTAGAGTCAGAGGGCGGGAACAGACACTAGCACTCCTTCAGTCCTTCACGGCGTCGATGACGCTCTGCCATGGCCAGTGTGCCATCTCCTCTGGGACCTTCTCTGTCATCTTGACCAGGCCCGGCCAGTCACTCCGGTCTCCGGCGACTTCCACTGTCGTCGTCTTCTTGCTCCTGTTCCGGGGGAAACTGGCCTGAGAGGCTCACCGGTCTCGTGACAGAAAGACAGTGCAAGGACTGGCTCGTACGATGTGGCCCATCACGCTCCTACTGATTTGACTCAACATGCTACTATTAAAATATCACTCTCCATAATTTTTGGACTCTTCGTAGGCCCGCCCAAGGCTACTTTATGGCACGTATAAACAGTAAGCTCCCTTTCTTTTTTTTTCTTTTTCAGCAAAATGAAGAATCACATTTCTACCCCCCTAAAATTAAGAATGGCTCTATGCTCCGGTCTTAATAATAAAATCGAAAAATAGTACTCCCCTCCGTTCTATAATGTAAGCCTTAAACTTGCTAAAAGGATTTATATTATAAATAGAGGTGTACTAAAATAGTGTAGAATATTCCAGAAACAATTTAATGTGAGCTAGGGTAGATGCATGCTTTGCACAGGGGCGGCGCTAGGTGTATTCTTGGGTATGCAAGTGAATACCCATGATTTTTGCAAAACAGTGTTAATTATAGCAAAACACTGACGATTTTTGTGCAAAAATAGTTATGTTTTTGACAAAATGAATACCTGCTATAAATTCCTAGCGCCGCCACTGGCTTTGCACATCTGTAGACAACTTGTATATGTTCATCACCAAATTGTTTCATAATATTTAATAACTTTTAAAAAAAATTATGCAGGTAGGAGCATGTGAGTTCGGGAACGAAAACATCACTCCGTCTCCCCCATATTATTTTCAACAGTCATGAAGCTCCTTCCATATATTTAGTCGACATGATAGCTCATGTATCCACATGTACATGTAGATTTCCTTTTATGTTTTTTTTTAATGATGACGGTTACCAAAATCATAATCTAACCTATTGGAAAAACTTCTTTTATTAAAAATGACACTCGCAAATTGGGTTCCCCGCCCTCCTGGGTCCCGATGTTGGTAAAGGGTGACCAGACGAGGAAGGTACGGATGGTTGGATGAGGCGGAGTTGTGGCTTCTAGGTTCCTGGAGGTTGAGAGCCACAAGAAAACTTTTACCACTACTAGTATTCTCTTTGAGGTCATTTCAAAGTCCATCATGCCACCCACAAAGCTGAAGGGCTGTGCGCTCTGATGGTGTTGGAGCCGACACCGCCGAAAATCACGATCGAAAGAGTGAAATGCATACACCATCCTCAAACTTGTTGGCCATGTCCAAAATGGTCCTTGAACTTAGAAATTGCACTACTACAGTCCCTGATCTTGCTCTATACGCCCATATACGGTCTAAAACTACACTGACCCGTATTTTTGCCGGCATGGCGCCGTATCAGCCTCATCCGCAGGCGCAGCTGGACTGAAGTCACGTCATCAAGTAGCAATGCGTCTCCTATTTTCCAGAAGAAAAAGCAAGCTGCATGTGGGTGTAGCCGTCATCGCCGTTGCGATTCCCGCCGCTGCCATGCTCGCTTCTCTAGGAGACTAGGATACGGAGGGAGAGAGCATGACATCGTCTATGACTTGTCGCGCTGCTCCTCCGCACGGGACGCACGGGATCGGCGCCATCGTCGCCATCTTCCTTCGCCCCGGCCGGTCATCTTCTCGTGCTCGCATTGCTGCGGTCGTCTTCCCGTGCTCTGCGTTGTTGAAGTGGTCACGAGGTCGCTCCGGTCACCTCCTACCAGCGACGCGTGACCAGGTGAACCCAGCGCGTGAAAGTAGAGAGGAGTGGAGGCCGCGCGTAGCGTCGTGCTTGTCGACTTCCGCCGTTTTCGTCACCAATCTTCACCGGTGGGCTAAAAAATGCCATGCACGGCCACGTGCTCACCCCAATCCGGCGCTCTCCCAACTGTCTCCACGAACATGTCCTACAAGATGCGTTACTACGACATGCCGGTGTTCCACAACACCGGTCGCGGCAGTCACCCGTCCTGTGACCGCGGCTTCATGATCTGTCAGGAGTGCTTTATGGATTGTCTTTGCCGCCGGTGGCATCAACCTAGGCTACTACGAGATGTACTCTGCTAACAGCGACACCAAACTCCGTGGAAGAATGCGGCAAGTCGGCCTAATTTTACCACGCCCGTGGATCTTCCGGACCAAGGGCACGTACGGCTATGGCAATACTCTCTGGCCTTAGCGAGGAGCCTCCCAACTACGATGACCGCTGCCACCGCCCCTGACGAGGAATACCAGCTTCTCCTAGCTAGGCAAGATTTAAGGATTTGAAACGGTGGGAAAGGATGATGTGGCCGGGCTCGATACGATGCAGCATAAGCTAAATACGGTGGTCTATCGTACTTCGGACCGTATGTGGGCGTATAGGGCAAGATCAGGGATGGTATTAGTACATTTTCTAAGTTCAAGGACCATTTTAGACATGACCGACAAGTTCGAGGACTATGGATGCATTTCACTCCGATCGAAACGGGAAGAATGGAGTTATTCTGACACAAGAACACATCCACCTCGTCATCATCCGCGGAGTAAAACTAGAAATACACATTGTTCAAATGGTTTGATTTTTAATAAAGGAAATCATCCACTTGACCGTTTTGAATAATTCTTCACTAGCACGCGTGCAGCTTGAGGCTTGGTTCCCGGCGGCCAGGAAATATCGCGAGTAGAGTAAGAGAGGCATGTGCAACGGAAGAGGTACGCATGAGGTGCACGCGAAAAGGGGATCCAACCTCGATCGGGATATGAACCAGACGCGTCAGGAACTGATGGACAGGCCAACGTCATCATCTTTTTTTTTTTACTTCAAAAAGAAAAACGTCATCACAATTTTTTTTAGGGTGGGACTAAACCGCGCAACCCTATTTGCCGCCTTTTGCGGCGCGGGGGCTGGCGCCGCGCACCCCCGAGCCACAATGGGCCGGCCCATGTTTCGTTTTTCTGTTTTATTCCTTTTCTTCTTCTTTTTCATTTTTATTTTACTTTATGATTTTCGTTTTTTCTGTTTCTTTTTTCGTTCAATATTTTTTTTAAATTATTTATTTTATGTTTCTTTTCTTTTTATTTTTCGTTCTTTTTTTTCATTTTTTGTGTTTCTTTCATTTTTCTTTTTTTCTTTTCTCATTTTTTGTTTTTTTCATTTTTTTAGTTTCTTTTTTTTAGATTTTGAATTTGTTCAAATTCAAATTTCGTTCAGATTTTGAATTCTTTAAAATACGAAATTATTTAATTTTAAATTTGTTCATATTTCAAAATTGTTCATTTTTTGTTTCTTTTTTTTCTTTTTTCGTCACTTGTATATGATTTTGAGAAATTTATTTTTTTCATTGATCTTTCCTGTTCGCTTTTAAATTTTTCAAAATAGTTTCCGTTCACCGCCATTTTCTGTTCACTTTTAAAATCGTTCAAAAATAAATTTCATTCACAATAAATTTTCTGTTCGCTTTTAAATCGTTCAAAAATAAATTTCGTTCACCACCATTTTCTGTTCACTTTTAAAATCGTTCAAAAATAAATTTCGTTCGCAATAAATTTATTTTCTTCACCGACCTTTCCTTTTCACTTTTAAATCGTTCAAACTATTTTTCGTTCACCGACATTTTCTATTCACTTTTAAAATCATTCAAAAATAAATTTCGTTCACAATAAATTTTCTGTTCACTTTTAAATCATTTAAAAATAAATTTCGTTCGCCTTCATTTTCTGTTCACTATTTAAAATCGTTCAAAAATAAATTTTGTTCAACGTCCTTTTCTGTTTACTTTTAAAACCATTCAAAATAGTTTCCGTTCTCGTCGTTAAGTTCATTTTTTTTAAATCGTTCAAAAATAGATTTCGTTCATCGACCTTTTTTGTTCACTTTTAAAATCGTTCAAAATAATTTCCGTTCACTTTTAAAATTGTTCAAAATACTTTTTGTTTCAACATACATTTTTTCGGTTCATAAATTGTTCAAAAATAGGTTTTCGTTCACCGGACTTTTTTGTTCACAATTGTTCATAATTTGTTCACACTTTTTCTCTACTTACATACATATACTGTGCGTACATGTCTAACGTACCAGAAAAAAAGGAAATGGCCTGGGCTAGCTGCTCGAGCGATGGTGGGAGGCTGGGAGCTGCTGATCCGCATGCATACGAGGCGTGAGAGCGAACGTACGAAGCAGTCAAAGTGTCGAACGGAGCGAAAGGTTTTCACGCGCTGGGCCAGCCCATTTATGGAAGAGCGTAGGCGGCGTAGGACGGAAGTGCCGCAGAGAGCGGCATACAGGAGCTCCCACATGCATCGGCCTATCGCTGACTAATACGATCTTACGAACGAAATCAACCCTACAATAGAATCGATTGTGATTTAATAAAATCTCAGTCTTTTTTTTTTTGCTAAACCAATAAAATCTCAGTCAACTGTGAACCAAATCGCTCGGGCGGCAGGGAGTAATTTCCTTTCTGTCGAGGCTGGCTCGGTAATCGTGCACTCCTTCGTGAAGGTTAGCCTTTCACTAAATATTTAAAGCGGCAGCTGCAGAATCACCGACAGGAAATGCTAACTGAATTGACCGAAGAATAATAATGGACATAGAATTTGGAGCAGACAATAGTCATGTCGCGCAGCCGGCGCCGCAGACGGTGGCCACGAGCGGCGTGACGCGCTGCGGTGCGTAGCGAGTACGGGCAGGGTCGTACTAGCACGTTCGCGCGGAACAACGAAACAACAAAACTGTAATGGGCCGGCCCATAAAAACCAGCTAAGCAGGAAAGGGGTGCGCGGCACCGCCGCTAAAGGCGGTGAAAAGCAGCTCCCGACTAAACCTATGTATGAGCTGCCAGAAATGGATCAAAACAGCGTGCTGTTTGCTGGCTCAAAGAAAGGCCCAGTCCGGCCTGCTAGTGCACCATGGGCTTACGCGCCGAAGCGGTTATTCTCGCGCGAGCCAACGGTTGCCAAACAATGGAAACCACCATTGCACGAATGTTGGCGCAAACAAAGAATATAGTACCTTTCCTTTACCACCACTGTTTTAGGCGTGTCTGGTTGCTCGTGGATAGCCTATACAAAGATCTGGGGAACAACTTTGGCATGTTTGCTTGCCTCGTGGGTAAAGCAGGCAGCAGCTCAAAATGGTTGCTTGTGCTCGCACCGTTGTTAAAGCAGCTCAAAATCCTCGCTATTCGATTGTCTCCATGTTCGGGGCAAGGGGATGGATCGACCTGGTATGTAAACTTTGCTTGTTCTGCACATCTTACCTAATCACCTTCACCAAATAATCCCTTCTAACGGTTTAGGCAAGTGGCTAGCTGCAAGACCTGTCTCTCTCACGGACGCCCTGTTCAACTTGAATGTGCTAATCGATGCAGGCTTACACTAGACTAGATGCAATGCGCTCTTTCATTTTGTTTAAAAAAACACACGATTGTGCTTGATATACTACGTTGAATCTTTCTGATTCAGAAAATTTATATTTTGCCAAACAGAAAGAAGCACGCACAGTAATACTACTATGTTATATGTTTGTTATTCGGAACATTTACATATTGTCAAACAGAAAAGAAGCAAGTACGTGCTGAACTGAAGTCGATACACGTGGAAAGCCTTATCGGCCAGCAGTTTGGCATGACAGCAGTGGCTTGCTGCTGTCTAAGAAAGCATACCAGAAGCTATATACTAATACTACAACGTGCAGGTAGGAGCAGGAAAAGTCACGTTGGTCATGCACAAGAATACGAAAACAGCCAGGCCGGGAAGCTACTATGCCAATTCCTACAGAGCCTACTCGTCCATTTCTTTCTCCTATATGCGTCATCCCTGTTCTTTGCAAGCGTATTACTGTCAAGTATCCACATATCTTGTCCATCTTGTAAGAGCTGCCGTATCAAACATAGCTCCCGGAGCTGTCACCCTGCCAAAAAAACAGAAAGACCCAGTTAAACATGCTGCTGGATTTGGCACCAACCGAAACAGATTTAAACTGATGCTTGTGTTTGTGCATAATAACTAAATACTGTCCTCAAGTATGTATCTTAGAACATGCATACTAAGAAGGTGATGTGCTTTTTTAGATCATTTAGATTGTTTTTAACTCTTATTGATGGAAAGCTGCCCCCAGGGACTTTGCTGGCATTTGGGCACCCTGGTGGTATGAAAGTGTGCAGAAATCTACTCGCTTCTCTAAATCCCGTCATTACCTACGGTAATTGGTAAACCTGCATCAGACTTCTTTTGTTTACTTCCAGTACTTCCTCGGTACTTCTATTTAATTCATTTTCCATAGTTACTTCATGCTTGTAGTGGCAATGACATAGTGATGAACACTAATGCTAGAATATATTACCCCTGGTGGCAAAGCTTTCTCATCATGTATATAGAGCAGCAAGAGTATTTTGAGTATCAATGAATTTCATTCCATATAACAGAATTTCTCTCTAACAAGTTATCAAGATGCAACGGAAACATATATTATTATACATATTTCATATTTAGTTGCAAAATATTCCATTTGCTTTTCATGACCTGCTTGAGCAATGCTTGCCCTTTAACAATGTGTAATACCAAACTAAACTGAACTTCCTGAAGCTATATGGTGACATGAGAAAAAGGCAGTTCAACTAAACAGACCAGGATGTTAAATATACCTTCTTCATCTTCCTCGGAGAGTTTTCTGCATCCGCAACCTTCAGTGGACCTGTTTGAGACAGAGTAGGCTTCTCCTTCATCCCTGTACAGAGGACATGTGTGTCTGAGCAATGTTTCAATGACATTTGAATACGAGAAGATCGTTTTCTACATACATGTATTATCGTACGTAGAGACTTCAGAAAATGTGGCAGCAGGCTCATTTGGCATACCTGAATTGTTTAGAGCTTTGAAGCACTTTTCGAGCTGGGCGCGCCTTTTCAGTGAGGCTTGGTCATCTTCCATCTTCTCTGAAACTGTTTTCTCAAGCTCAGACAGAGTAGCCTTCTGAAGCCTAAGAGCAGACATGCATGCAGCAGATCATTAATCGGAAAAAAAATGAAGCAGATTAAAAACAACCACTCAGAACTTCCAAATCCTGTCACTGTGGACATCAAATTTTCCAGAGTGGTGTTGGCAGAAAAATGTTGACATGTTCAGAATGAAGAAAACTAAACCATCAGAGATGCAAACCAACTAAAATATATTACTTCCTCAGCTAGGAGATACATGACATTCTAAGACATTAGCGTGATGTATAATATATCTTGACCAAAATTCCTGTGTATATGCTAGTAAGAAATACCAGAAGTATAGAAATCAAATGTTATTCATGACAAAGCACCTCGTAATATTTTCACCATACCAGCCTTTCTACAAATTTAGCACGACCGGAAACATTCAACTGAGCATATTCAAAATCATTCAACAAGACAGTTGGACCGTCAGTCGACAGCTCAAAGTACAACAATGATTTAGTTTAACATAGGTCAGAGTATGCACAAACAGTTCAAGGACTGAGGTGGTATAATTACGTACTATACTAGAAATAAATCAGAACAGATTGTAACAAAAGCCATGCTCTAAACAAAACAAGAAAGATCAGGATCTGCAAATATATCAAATGAACTGCATAGAACAAAGTGGGCAAGACCAGACCGGAAAGGACAAGAAACCAAGGAAAATGGCAACACACACAGATGCAAAAACAATCCAATACATCAGCTCACATGTAAAACCTATCCGGGCATATATGGTGGCTCCATTGGCAATTTGACATGGCAAACATATGTAATCAAGATAACAAGAGGTCATAGGATTACATAGCTTAAAATCCATTGAACTTCTGACCTAATAATAAGAGAAAAAAATGAATTCATAGAAAATTGTAAAAGATGTTTGACAGTACTAGATGATGGAGTGTAAACTGACTGGTTAACACAATACTTGCAAGTCCTATCTTCGGATTGCATTGGTGCAAACAAACAGATCTCTTATAGTCTTATGATGAACTACCTACTACCCCAGTCATCAAAAGGACACCCAAACATTCATAAGCAACATGACACTCGTGAATCCTAGTTCTATCCAGTGACAAACTTCTGAAGCCTAAGACCAGAGAACATGCATGCAGCAGGTTAAAAACACTAATTCACTCACAACTTCCAAATCCTGCCATTGTGGACAGCAAATTTTCCATAAGTGGCGCTGGTAGAAACATTTCGGACTGGAAGAATGAACGGTGAGATGTGAAAACATGAGCATTGCTCAAACCGGAATGTTCATGTATGCTATGCTTCCTTGAGTACAGCACATAACAGAAATGTCATGTCTCTTATAAATTCAGGATCAACTAAGAAACATCACAAAAGAGATCGGATGGATTCAACGAAAATCTGACAATTATTATCTCACTGCACACCAAGTCACCAACAGATATCTTAGTATGATGAAGTAACTACTACCCTAATCATAAAAAGGGCACCTAAATATCCACCATCACTCGTAGTTCCTAGTTCTCATCCTACCCTTGCGAACAGCAAATCTCCTACAGGTCGCCCAAATCAGACACTGGCTATTTTCGACCCGGTACAGAGATGGGGAGTTTGAGCGGGAATAACCTGGAGATGGCCTGCTCCGTCACCTGGTCAGTCCTCTTCAGAGCATCCTCGCGCGCCTTGTCGTTCAGATGGCACACGGTCTCACTGCACCCAGAAATCAGTTAAACCCTTCTGAATGTTGTGCGGAAAGTAGGACAACCAGCACACCGCATCAACATCCAGTCGAAGATCAAAAGGGCACGTAAATAAGGTCGAATGGAAGCGGGCATCACACAGCAGGTTATACCTGGAGATGGCCTGCTCGGTCTTCTTCGGGCCGTCCTGCCTGTGCTTGATACGGCCGAGCAGCGTCCACACGATCTCCATCACACCACTGCGTTTGTACAACCACAGCGCATCAGCATCCCACAATATTATGCAGACACGTTCACATGGCATCGGTATTGGGTGGGTGTTACCTTGGCTCGGCTGGGGCAGCAATGTGGATCGCCGCGCCCACGCGGCCGCGGCGCCCGGCGTCGTCCTGGGCGTAGGCGATGAGGCCATGTGCCTCCCTGTGGTGATCATGCATCCAAGCAGCTCGAATCAAAGACCAGTCGAAGATCATAAGACCAGTAGATGCACACTCTGATCCGTGAGGGGAGGAGGGGGACAGTGAGTCGTACCGAGCATCATCTGCAGCGCGAGCCCGAGGGACCCTGAGCGGCCGCAGCGGGCGTCGAACCGAGAGGGGAGCAAGGCCAGCCATATCAGCCAAACCACGGCGCACAAACATTGGCAGCCTCTGCTCCAGGAGTGCCTCCTCACCCTCCTCGTCCTCCAGCCTCCTCCTCCACCAGGCATGATACATGATGAGCAGAACGAGAACAACCATGGCGATGGCCTCCGCGGTCGCGTTTCGGTCCAGGAACTCAAGCAACCTCTGCAGCATGGGGAAGGATCCACCATCTCCTGAGGACAGAAGAGTGATGGGGCGATGCGGAGGCCGCGGCTGCGGAGGAGCGCGAGTAACTATCCTCCTCAACTTGTCGATCTTCTGATAATCCCATAGTTCCTTCACCACCCTCATGGCTAACTTTCGCATACCATGTCCTAGGGGGCTTGCTGAGAAGGCCCTCAGTGGGAGGGGGACGCCGTCGGAGGCGGGACCGGGTGCGCGAGGCGGTAATTGCGCCGGGAGGAGGAGTGGGGGCCGGGGCGGCAGCGGGAGGGACGCGTGTGGCGGCGGAGGAGGAGGAACTGGGGGGGGTGGCGGAGAGCTTTCCATGGTGAGGAAGAGAAGGGGAGGGAGGAGGAGGAACTTGGGGAGTTGCTGCCGGAAGCGAAATGAAAAGAGGAGAAGAAGGAGAGGAGGAGGAAGAAGGAAAAGGTTCGAAGCAGGGGTACGGCTCTTTGTTTCGAAATTTGAACGACGACTCGATGACAGGTGGAGCCAGCGACTTGGCTGCGGCCCCACCTGTCAGCCTGGTCAAGCCGGCGCGGCGGCAGGACGCGGGCCGGCGGGCAGGGCGTGGGCCGCGGGCCGGCGGCGGGAGGCGCCGGAGGAGGTAGGAGAGAGATGAAGGAGTATGGGGAGGAAGAAGAGACCAACCGCGGCATTGCGGCGGTGGGGCGCCGCCGGCCCGGCCTTGTGGCGGTCGGGCGCCGCCGGCACGGCCTTGCGGCGGTGGGGCGCCGCCGGCCCGGCCTTGTGGCGGTCGGGCGCCGCCGTACCGGCCTTGCGCGGCGGGGCGCCGCCATCGCGCTGCGCTTGGCTGGCCACGCGCGTCCTCAGCGTGCAGCGCCGGTGGGTAGGAGAGACGGTGGTCGTCGGGCGTGCTGTTCTTTTATTTTATTTATTATTCATTTCTTTCATCCGTCCCACTAGTCAGTCTCAGCTTAGAAAAATGCGATTTTCAAGCACACAATAAAAAGGCGATTTTCAGTGCTAGATATCCACTTTTTTTAAGTGTGGAGTTTATGGAAGATAAAAATTGATTCCCTTGCTAAGGACATCCTATGCCCAGAATCAACCGCAACACATTTTTGCATTTGAACCCCCTCATTATTTTGTGAAATCAACCCTTGTTACCAAGTTTATCTACTTGCAAATATTTACAACAAATATGACATGATGATATTGACCTCTAATATTGCAATAAAAATTTGATTATTGCAACAAAATCCCCCACTAGAAGATGTTAGAAATAATACAAAAAGGTTTCACCACATTTGTTTTGCTACAAATGCTACTACAAGAAATCTCACATCACTTTATTTGCAATAAAAAATATTCAAAGAATCAAACAAATAAATAAATATTAAAACATTAACAATTCACTGTGCGAAATCTTTTTGCAGCAAGAATCATTTGCAACAATAACCACCAAGGATTCCAACAAAACGATTTTGACAAAAAAATAATGACAATTCCAACATTACGAGTCTACTACGCAAAAACCATTTTCAATAACAATTGCCAACAACTTCAAGAAAAAATATCAACGATTTCAGCAAAAAAAAATAATTATTCCAACAATTAGAAAGTTTCATGTAACAAAAAGGTGGCAAAAAAGTGCTTGGATCGTACGGGGTAGGCGTAGATATCGACCGTACGAATCGGCAGGCACCACACATCTCGAATTCGCTAGCATCCGAATTGTGCTTGGTGGAGGCTCTTATTTTCCCCTTTCTTTTCTCTCTCCTGGCCCTACGTTTCTGTGAGACCTCGCGCGGCTCCCGACCCCTCTCCTCCTCTCCTCCAGTGGCTTTGCCAACCAGAGCGGGAAGGGGAGGGGGCCATCCCTTCTTTGTTCATAGTAGTCGTAGGGTCCATGTTTGTTTCCTTCGTGGAGAATGGCGCTATGACGTCTCCCCCCCCCCCCCCCCCCCCCCGTGCTTGGCGTGGTCGCTTCTGAGCTGCGGCCATGCCACGATGAAGCTGCTTTCGGGCGAAGATCCTCGGTGGATTACGTTGGCTTTCCCGTGAAGATGTGGTGAGTCTATGTCTTCTTCTTTGCTGGCATGGGGCTGGAGAGGGAGAGATGGAGATGCTGGTTTCTACGGCGGCTGCGGCCTGGCGGGATGGTGGCGTGCATGCGCGAGCATGCCGCTTGGATGTTGTAGCTTCCTCTGGCGGAATCCCCAAATGGCGGCACAAGTTGGCTGCCGTTATTCATGGCCTAGGGTGGCCCTCCGTGCTCTGCATATGGCGCCCGAGCTTTTCCTTCCTCCTTCACTGCAGGATCATCTTCGATCTCGGTCCGGGATACCTCGCTGGTGTCACCCCAAGTGGTGCAGTCCTCGGCGGCGGCGCTGTTGCCAGGACCTCGAGGTCATCCGGCGACGACGACAGCGGTGAAGACCAGGGACCTCATTGCTTTTCTATGTCTTCTTATAAGGTCTTGTGTGTAAAAGTGAAGGGATGTATTGTACTTTCAGTTACCTTGAGGGTCATTCTTGTAATTGTGTACGCGCCGCGTGAGTAATGCAGTTTCCAGGTTCTTCGGTGCCACCGCAAAGAACTCATGAAAAATAGCAAGACCAAGAGCATGAATTATGGGGTAATCCAAGGGTTCTGACTCTGCCTCCGAACATATCACAAGCAGTAGCACATTGGTACACCACAGTTCTGGTTCAGAGAAAGCAAACAAGGTTTTAGGACAACATATAGAGTTATGGACCCTGAATTCCATGGTCGTGTCAGCCATTACAATACTGAATCACGCATTTGACATTCTCGACAGAGAGACACAGGACAAGTGCGTGGGAAGACTTCGAGTTTCAGGATACGAGCTTCACAGTGGGCCGGCGGCCGTGCTAGCTAACTCCTCTCATCCTCTGCAGCTTCTCGTCGTGTTCGGCAGTACCTGTCCAATGGATGTGGCGACAGGGTGGTGGAAGCTGAGGGCGAGGCAGACGGCGCTGGTGGGGCTCTGACGTCACAGCAAGCTTCGCCTCCCTCCTGACGCCGTCCTTACTGACAGACAGCACCTACAAGACGCGATGTTCCCGGCGTCGGAGAAGTTGAACTCGACACTTTCCACCGCGTCCGATGCGACTCTCTCGTCGCCCCTCACCATGAACTCGAGGTTGAAGAACGCTTCGTCGTTGTAGACGACTTCCAGACCCCTCCTTGTCCTCTTCACACGCTGATGCGGCTATATATGGTCGTGGCCGACACGGCCTCGCCCTGATTGAGGTAGTCGCTGCCACGCCGGGACTGGTGCCTCCCTGGCAACGACGGAGGTCGGCCCGCTGCAAGCAACTTCGCTGCCTCTTTTGCCGTCCTCGCCGGCGCACGCACCAAGGCTCGCTCTCGCAATGTCCCGTCCGCAGCGACCGGCAGAAGCATGACGGCGACGCCATGGGACTGCGATACAGTGCCTTGCTGAAGACAAGTCAACGGGTGCCTCGACCCCCACATCTACTGTTTAAAAACGGAAGGGGAAGAACTCCCGCGGTATGTTCCCGGACAGAGCTCTGCCACCGGCACCACCGTAGGAAAGGGGAAGGAGCTCCGGCGGCTGCCACTGAAGAAAACGACGCCCGAGGGCCCTTCGTCCCCACTGGACGGGCACGGCTCCTCCGCCCCGCCGCGCCCCCCTCCGACCGGCTCCTCCGCCCTGCTCCGATGACTCCCTCTGCACCTCCCGCGACACCTCTTGGCGGTAGCCACCGCCAGCAGCGACACGGAGGGAGATGTTATGCTCTAGCATTTGCCATCAAGCTCCACGACGCTCTCTAGGTAGCCATGTTTGCCCGAATCTTTCAACTGAACCTGTCGTCAACCTCTATTGTTGTTTTGCTAAACATGTTAACTGAATGTCTGCTACAAAAGTATGGCTCAGATTTTCCTTTTCTTTTCTTGCTGTGAAATTAAGTGATGTTTCTGTGAAATTGAGTGATGTTTGCTCTCAAATTTGACAGAATTGTGCAATTGGGTGATGTTTCCTGTACCTGTAGGTTCAGTCTTAAGTGGATGCATGATCAAGCTTTGGCAAGAACATATTTGCGCCAAGAGATATGCCCCTTCAGGTTTAGTCACAGAAGCCCGGGAAGCACCCCTTTCCGTGCTTTTTCACGACCTGCTTCAGAAAAGCCGGCAGCGACGCAGCCCTGTTTGTTTCGCTGGCTTATTCTACTGGAGAACAAACACACCCGTAGACGCTTTCTGTTGCATCAGACTTTACAGGATGGTTTCACCATTCATGAAAGAACGACCTCTAAGCTAGGTTATAAAGATATCTTAGCGTCTATCCAAATCGATATTCCACCACGTATCAAGAATCCACACACAGAATCAGCTAGCTGAACTTAGTGCAACGTAGTTAACCTCACTGAGCTGAAGTGATGCCGCTGACAGCTACTCAGTGCCGCACCTGAGCAGAGGCTTTTGGGAAATATGGGAAGAATTGTATGTCATTTCTGGGGAGAAGCGTCTAATAGCTTCTCCGGAACACCTGGCAGAGTCATCGCAGGAGAAGCTGCTGCACAAGAAAAGTGAACCAGAAGTATCAATTTGCTCACTTTCCCTCCATATCATAATATAAAATGTTTTAGCTATTCCCATACGGACAACATACAAATGTATATATACGTATTTAGTGTTTAAATTCACTCATTTTACTCTGTATTTAGTCCGCATGGAAATATCTAAAATTCTTATATTATGATACGGAGCGAGTAATATGTAAGGAAAGGGTCATTTCTACCGTCTTCCCGTTGTTTTGGTGGTCATTGTCGTCCGGTTGTGTACTTCGTATGTACATTGTGCTACAACAGCTTCAGCTTCAGCTTATTGTACTACTTACTGTGTGGGACAAATGTAATCCTCACTTTTATACATTATAAAAACAAACTCTATATAATGATATCATTGCTCCGTGTTATATACCAGACTTAGTTGTCTCGAACAATAATTTGACTATAATGGTGCTCGTCGATTCACTCGTTTGCATTTTACAAATCAGGTGGTAGACCGGTTTTTTTTATGTTTTACCGGTATCAGATACCTA
Source organism: Puccinellia tenuiflora (assembly GCA_012064385.1). Lineage (NCBI taxonomy): Eukaryota > Viridiplantae > Streptophyta > Magnoliopsida > Poales > Poaceae > Puccinellia > Puccinellia tenuiflora. The sequence continues at coordinate 79,646 of QRDG01000211.1, read as the reverse complement.
AAGATAGTTTTCCCGAACAATAGTTTGACTATAATGGTGCTCGACACTTCGCTGGTTCGCATTTTAGAAACCTGGTGGCGAGCGGAAAGCCACGCCCCAAATATATTGCACCACATAATAACAAACCAATTGGACCAACAGTGAGAAGTTAATGTTTCTTCTAGTTTGCCATAAGGATGCCTCAAATGTTATATTAAAAGTTTTGCTAGATCTATTTACAATGTTAATTTCACACACTTCTTGTTAGGAAATTAACAAGAAAATTTGTATACACCAATAATATCCAGAGGTAAATTGCAGTGAGCATATATAATAAATGAATTTTGTGTCTTCAAAACTCATAACAATGTCATTTCAGGAACAAGTATAGATTATCAACATACTACCAACTTATTAATAATCCATTGTAAATTATAAGAGACATTTGACAACCGAAAATTATCATGCCAATTATTCAATTTATATACCAGAAATTTCTATATATTTTTACATAATCATATACGATATACCTTTGTTAAGATATTTGTTAGGTTGTATGCTTTGAAATATCTACTTGTATATTTAATAATATTAAAAATAGGTAAGAACACTCACACAATTATATACATATAGTGTTATAATTCATCAATTGTAAAAAAATCAAGGTGTGTGTTTTCATTTTTTTTTCATATTTAAGGTGGTTTTGTATCTTATTAAGGATAATGTATTTCACAAAACAAAAAAATTGTGCAACTTAGATATATTCTTAATGGTATAAATTGCAATTGTATAACTAAAACCAATTGAAAAATATTGTATGGTAACAATTCTAATTATAAGTAGTATACAACACAATATATAAATCCACTATATGACTACATTTTTCTAGAAAGTCTGAAAGTTTAGTATATAATGACCAAAATTTAGTCGGAACGGCTCTAGGCGGATCGCCGTGAGCTTGACACGGTGGCGTGGTTGGGTCACTACTGGTCTGGGGACTGGGAGAGGAAGGGTAGAGAAGGAGGTCGGAGGGGCGAAATGAAGCAGGTGACTTGGGGTTGCTTCTGCCTTTTGGTCGCACCCCCGGTCTTATCTAATTTTCTCATGCATTTTAGGAAATTACTAAAGATTCTCCCGTAGATTTTTTTCCTAGAGAGAACCCAATTTTTTCCTATTGAGAACATAATTTATAATTTCAAAAACCTTAAAATGCAGCTCCACCGGTTGGAAACGAAAATATCTGAGGAGGGCAATTGTAAGCTAATAACCTGTTCTATTTTGGCTATGAACCGGGACGGTTCGGGCGTTGCCCTTCAACCCTAACACTAATGCCGTAGAATCAATGCGACGGAGATTAGCGCTCCGAGTGGTACTTGGTGAGGACAAGCCTTGGTGGTGTGGGTCAGGCACGAAACTAGAGACTCTCACACTGGCCCCACATGTCATCGAGTTGTGAGTATAGCCAACACATAGTTATTCCTTCTCTCTTCATGTTCTCCGTTTCACTTTCCCATCATTGATCCACCTGCGGATTGCAACCGCGGAGTGCTACCCCGTTTACTGACCTACTACTTGAGGTTGGTGATTCCACCGTCATCGATGAGCAGAGAAGAGGCGCAATAAAGATGGAGACATAGCAATCCGCCGCACGCAAAGTTATAAAGAAATGGGATTTGCTCATCGCCATCCCACGCGGGGGAGTTCTACCGCAATGTGGTTGGATCCGACGTGGCAGAGGAGTTCGACAACAGCGTCACACATGAGCACACCTGAAAGTGCATGGTTGATCCCATGCTTGGTTTTGGTAATTAATGACAATCTCTATGGACTAATGTTTGCATTGAGCTAATTATAGGATGTGTCCATTTGCGTCGCTTGATCTCCATTCGTTGGAATCAAGGCTAAGGGAAGAAAAAGAAGAAGAGTTTGTGTTGATCAAGGCTTTGTGCGGGTTGATCAACAATCAAGTCCAAGTGAAGGTTTGCCAAAGAAGTGCTTCTCCCATCTTCGTGTATGGGGGAGCGTCATGTGAATCATCTTCACCAAGCGAAGCACAATCAAGAAAGGTGGTGCATCTTGAGGAGATGAAGATCGTCTTCATCAACCTCAAGTGGGTTAATGCGCAAGGCAAAGGTATGATCTTGATAGGGTTTCCATTTTACCGGTCTCATGATGTTTAGTGAGAGACCGGGTTATAGGATAGATAGCCGTACTATCAAGAGGGGCTCTCGACCGAGTATCGTGATCGTATCGTTCGTGGAGAGCTCAAACCTTTGCATCCATGCAATCATCTTTATTGGTTCTTATTTGGATTTTATCCATGTGAGAATTTAGATCTTGTGTTCATCTCCATACCAAGCTCTAATTCATCAAAAACGGATCTCATGAATATCTTCTTGCGTTTTTTGATATCGGAGGGTTTTCCGGGTTGTCTCTTCTAAGAGAGGTCAAATTCTCTCCTTATGATTTCCTCCTCACATGATAGACTATGATGTGTATATGCATGATCTTGTAGGGCTTGTGATTATCTTCGAAACAAGCCCAAGATCATAGAAACGGAGTCTTGATGAAAAACTTGTGCGTTTTCGGTGTTGGAGATTTTGCCGGTTCATCCGTTTGGAAAGGTCTCACCATTCCATCCTTTTGCACAATCTCCCTGGCTTGTTTCAATATTTTGACTTTTTATAGTGTAAGCTCTTGTCGTCCTCTTTCCAACAAAATTGATTCACTCGATTCGGACTTCATTTGCAAAAGTTTTGGCAGTTCTGGTTTTTCCTGATGGTACTGGTCTGGAGATGGTCCGGAGTCTCCGGCCACCGGAGTCTCCGGCCAAAGGACCCGGAATCTCCGGTCCCCTTTCTTTCCTGCCTTTTTGCCAAAGTGTGGTGCCCCCCTGATGTCTGTCCGAAGGTTCATCGGAGATGGTCCGGAGTCTCCGCCCAAATGACCGGAATCTCCGGCCCCAGTTTTTCTCGGCTGTTTTGCTTCTGTGTGGTGCCGCTCTGTTGGGAGTCCGGAGCCTCCCCGAAAGGTGCCCGGAGTCTCCGGCCTGGCCGGAGTCTCCGGCATCAATGATCGGAATCTCCGGCCCTCCACGAGTCTGGCCAGACCGGAGTCTCCGGTCACTTGGTCCGGAGTCTCCGGCCTGAAAAGGCCCCAACGGCTAGTTTTTCAGGGGACCTATAAAAAGCCCCCTTCTTCCCCATTTGCTTTAAGGTTTTTGGCTGCATGAATTTCACTCTCTCTCCCTCCATTGTTGACCTTGGAAAACCTTGCCCTCTCCAAATCCCTCCAATGATTCTTGCCCATCTTTAGGGATTCAAGAGAGGAGACCTAGATCTACGTTTCCACCAATCTTTTTCTCCTCTAAGTGAGGGGAACCTAGTGGATCTAGTTCTTGGAGTTCTTTTGTGGTTCTCCCCCTTGTTCTTCCTCTCTTATTCCCCCCAAAGCATTTGTTGCTTGGTTGGAATTTGAGAGTGAAGGATTTGACCACTTCGTGTGTTCTTGCCTTTTGTATTAGTTGCATCGGGTTACTCTCCCTACGGTGATACGTGAGGATCAACGTTGAGAAGCTTGTTACTCTTGGGTGCATTGTGTTCCCAAGAGCTTATTGACTCTTGGGTGCATTGTGTACCCTAGACAGTTTGGAGGTGCCGCGAAGACTTTGAGTTGTGAAGCTTCGGCATGAGTTTGGGAGCCCCCAATTGAGTTGTGGGTGTGTGCCCCAAGAAGAGTTGTAAAGGGCTCCGGAATCCGCCTTTAAGGATTCCGATAGTGGAAGGTGAACCAAACCCTTGGGTGCGGTTCATCGGAGAATAGGGTGAGGCCTTTGTGGCATCTTGAGTGGGCCTTTTGTGGCGAGCTCACACCCCTCCAACGAGACGTACTCCCTTAACAAGGAGGAACTCGGGAATACATCCTCGTCTCCGCGTGCCTCGGTTATTTCTATACCCGAGCTTTTACTTATGCAATTTACTTTGTGATAGCCGTCGTGCTTGAAGTGTATATCTTGCTTTCCCTTGTGGCTTAAATTGCTTAGCATAAGTTGTTGGTGCACATAGGTGAGCCTAGCAATTAGGTTGTTGGCTTGTTAATTTAAACACATAGTTTTATTCCGCAATTATCAAGCCCCTAATTAGAAAAAGTGTTAATCACCTATTCACCCCCCCTCTAGGCGACATCCGGGACATCGTTTGTTCTTTCAACACCCGCCATGCACTGGTAAGAAATCCACCTATTGAAGTCTTCATTGGAGGAGTTCAACAACAGCGTCGCACGGGAGCACATTCGCCGCACACCGGTAAGAAATCCTCCTATTGAAGTCGTTGTTCCCCTCTACATCTACGGTTCCAAAGTAGCTTATTTATACCCAACATTCTGATTATGGCTAGATCCAATCTCCAGGTCCCTGCGGAAAGGAAAGATAATTTCACGTTCTTCCTGAAAAGGAAGGATTAGGGAAGTCCTATTGATTGCAGCTTTCTCCAGGCCGTCGGGAAAAGCATGACAAAAAAGGCTCAAATGGTACGATCCCTCCGTCACCCCAGAATGAAAAGGGTGATCTCGTAGTTTTTGGTATGTGAAGATGCGTTGTTAAGTGCTCCATTTTCCCGTTGAGGATGAACCTCAACCCTGTGCTCGAGAAATGGCTCTATATATCTCTCAGTGTTTCGGTATGGTGGGGTTTTCATATGTGCTCTGGTGCAGGGGTCGAGGTTGGTTACGCAACGGGGTGTTTTCACAGGCTGGCTCATGAGCATACCTCGGCATTCGATTTGATGTCCCCCCATGCTGATGCAGCACTACGGCCTCCCCTGCCGGTCTGCCGCGCCGCGGCCGGGCCGTGGCCACCCGATGTCGCCTTCCATCTCACGCCCCCTATGCAGATATTATGTTGGCTGCTCTGCTGCTCCACTACTCGCGGTACAATAGTAGGCAAATCGCAAATAGGAAGCCAAGAACGATGGTGAGGTAATTTCTGAATTGTGATTATTCATTGAACTCTCGAAGAATTGAATCGAGTGATACATTCAGTTCATGAACATTTATATCGATTTCTTGTCATAGGAATAGAAGATGAAAATATTTCATACATTAGTCTCCACACAGAACCAATCGACAAATCCTCAAACCAAATAAGCTCCTCAAATGTAAGAAACTCCTAAGCCAAAACAAGTACCTAAACTGAATCAACTTTAAGGGATCGTTAAGACTCTAGTTGGAAATCTATGTTCATATTTGCAATGCTAAAACAAAAGGCATGATATTACATGGTTTTTTAGTAGTTTTTTTTGCCCTTAGTTTTTGGACCCAGACTTGCTCCAATCCTGGCTCCGCCATTGTTTGTATTCTGCATGCTCATATCACGAGCTAGGTTAGTTTTTTTTTGGATAAAGGACGTTTTATTAGACTTTAGCCAGTTTACATCAAGCTGATAGAACCAGAAACGTCCACACCCGGCCTCTGCATAGCTAGGATGCACACAGCCAAAAGAAAGGGGTAGAAGGGTAGACTATAAAGGAGAGAAGTAAGACACATAGGAGAAGAAATGTTACATGTGACAAAAACTAATTCTATGGTGAAGGTGGGTCGATACACAAGTTATGCTGCCACCCATGCCTGGTAAAAAATTTGTCGCCACTTGCTCCAACCGCGAGCAAACTTCCAAAAACAGGTCTCAGTGTACCGGACTCTGAAGAATAGACCACTCCCGAAGATAATGAGTACAGCGGAAGATCACCTACATAGAAGAAGACAATTTAGTGTTAAAATTTCTGTCATTTCTACATAGCCAAAGCGACCATAATAAAGCAATCGCTCCTACCCAAATATGTTTTCTAAACGTGTGATCTAGACTGTGCAACCAACTGCCAAAAATATTAGCAACAAAGCTAGATGGATCCAAGTTCGAAACCACTTGGATGGCATACCATATAGAGCGTGCAAACTGACAGTCAAAGAACAAATGCTTATATTCACATCATAATTACAAAACACATATTTTGTACTCTCTTGCCAGTTACGCTTTGCCAGGTTATCCTTAGTTAGGACTAACCCCCTACAGAGGTACCAAGTGAAGATTTTTATTTTCAAAGGTACGTACCTTCATTTTTCAAAGGTGTTTATTGTTTATTGCTGGCACATCCGAGTGTACTAATGTATTATATATGGATCCCACTGAGAATTTATTTTTAGTCTTATGGAAAAAAGCAAAAAAGCTCACTCTTATGGAAATTTATTTTTAGTCTCGATAATTGCTCAAACATTGACAGAATTAACTTCAAGTTTTTTGCTTTCTCGATATCATGTTCCATAAAAGAGTATAGTATCATTGGCATATTGAAGGATTGATAATCCACCATCAACAAGATGTGGAACTACTTCTGCAATCTGGCTCGAGTTTTTGCGCGCTCAATCATAATGGCCAACATTTCCACCACAATATTAAATAACATTGGGGATAGCGGGTCACCTTGCAGTAGTCCTTTTTTTTTGTTCTGAAGTAGTGCCCGTTGTCATCATTAACTTTGATAGCAACGCTGCCTCCAGTAAAAAAATTATAAACCCATGCACACCAGGTTTCGGAGAAGCTTTTCATTCTTAATACTTGGTGTAGAAAAGGCCATTTAACCTTGTCATACGCCTTCTCAAAGTCAATTTAAAGGATTACACCATCCAATTTCTTGCAGTGTAATTCATGAACTGTTCCATGCAGTGTCACTACACCATCTAGGATATAGAGTCCTTGCATGAAGGTTGTCTAAGTGGGACGAATTACATGATCTGCCACTTAGTTAAGCCTTTCGGTCGCGGCTTTGGTGAAAAATCTTGAAACTCACATTAAGAAGACAAATAGATCGATATTGTTGGATCCTTTCTGCATTCTTAATTTTTGGCAATAAGATAATCTCCCCAAAGTTTAGCTTAAACAGCTCAAGTTGTCCATCATGAAATGCATTGAACAATTCCAATAAATCGACTTTGATTATATCCCAAAAGTTTTGATAAAACTCTGCCCAAAAACCATCGGGTCCGAGAGCTTTATTATGTTCCATTTGTAAGATAGCTTTCTTAATCTTGTCCTCCGTAAATGGGCGATAAGAAAGGCATTCTCCTCATTTGAAACATGTGGGATATCTTCTCTGGAGTGAAGTTTCCTTCCACTGAAGTGAAGTTTTAGCTTGTTATACGAGCTAGGTTGGTTTAATATGGCTGACTAATTTTGTAGGAGGCTAGCTAGCCACATAGGACGGCTAGTACACAAGTTTGCTTAGACCGAGATGAAATGGAGAAGTAGATCTATTGGGAAGTGATTGTGAGAAAGATTGGGGAAGGAGATATATGTGACTGGCAGGACCATATTGTAAGTGTCATGTGGACACAAGTCAAGCCAACAACATGGGCTTGATCCGCAGGTCAGTGAAAATCCGGATCAAACGGCCTTAAGGTTCAAAGTAAACCTTGATTCAAAAGCATTGAAAGTTTGAGGGTTTTTTTTTCTAAAGCATTGAAAGTTTGAGGTTTGATTTCATACAAGTTCAAGATTTGTTTTGGGGTTTAGGGTTTTAAAAAAGGACGGGCGAACCAGGGGGGTGAAACACGTGTCCCTGCCTGCCTGGTCGGTTGCGTCCCAGCCAGGCGCACTAGCACGGCTCGTCGCAAGAACGAAACCACAACGACCGACCATGAGCGGGTGGGCAATTCTCAGCGCAGCAAACAGCAGCCTTCAGTCGACTCGTCCGAGTCGAGCGCATCGCCGCATCCTCTGCTCGAATCCCTAACTCCGGCCAGCTGCCGGCGCCCCATCAACTCCCCGCCGCGGCGCCGGCGAGGTACGCACTGAAGCACATCAGGGCATGGGCTGGGGAGACGCAGGCGAGAGACGCACTGCGCACATCAGTCTTCTACCTCGTCGTTCGCCGATGACGCCCACGTCGGCGCGAGCCTCCGCCGCCGCCCACTCCCTGCTACGCGGAACAAGGTGCGCCTCACTCCATCCCCACTTTCTAACTCCTCGGTTTGGTCAGTTGGTCTGCCCCGGCTCACTTGTTTGCGTCTTCCCACTTTCCCCCCAATTCCCCCAAATCAGATGCTTCGCGGCGGCGAATCGGATCCGACCGACCGCGAGGGACTTGTCCGGCACGCCTGCGGGGGCAACCGGTACCTTTTCTCTTCCCGAATCGCCTGTGCCGTGGCCTCGTAGGCCTTCGAATTGTGAAATTGATAGAGGGTTCGTTCCTAATGTGACCGTGAACATGTAGGATGGCCCGGAGAAGGTTGGTGGCATGAAATCTGGCGATGACGAGCTCGACGTTGCAATCGTAGGTGGAGGCATGGTGGGCTTGGCCGTTGCGTGTGCACTGTGTAGGAATTGCTGCCTTGGTGTACTTCGGTTTCTCGGTTCCCTTTTAGCTGTTCATGAGCTCATCTTAGGGATATTTACTTTTAAGCTGATGATCGATCCTTATAACCGTAGTATACAACATTATTTAGTTCTAAAAGGAAGGTTGAAACCATTGGAATAAAAGTCTCAGGGATTCTCCCTGTCATTTTACTAGTTCAACGTGAAGTGCTGCTGATGCTAATTGTAGTGCATTGGAGTTTGATGTCTGGACAAAAACACCTTGTGTATGAATTTTACAATCCTATAATTGTTTCAAATTAGAAGTACCGACTCCTATGTATATAATCTCGTGTTTCTCATGCGGTTATTTATCCTACATGCAGCTAATATGCCATTCACCAAACATCTGCGAGTTGCCATAATCGATAGCAATCCTGCATTGAAGTCAAGAGATTATCTGAAGAAAGATGATATACCTGATTCAAGGGTCAGCACTCAGCACTGTTACCCCTGCAACGATTTCATTCTTCAGAGGTAAGATTGTAAAGCTAAAATGGATACGACATTACTTGTTTCAAGTCAGAATTCTGGATGTTTCTGCCATGTATTAGTATTTGGAATTAAAGGTGGTTAGCATGTCATTGGTGATAACCCCTTTTGTGGGTTTGACAGTTTGTTTGTAAATAGATCTGAAGGACCATTTAGGCTTACACTAGATTGTTCCTACAACCACCTCACTCATAACTTTCTGCTTTGCAATGTTAGCTAATTGATATACGCCTAGCGCTCATCATAATGCAGTATTCAGCCGAGCTGCATTTCTTGTCAACTTTAGTGATTGATAACTTGAAACTTCATGTCAAATAAGCACAACCACGTGGGTACAGCCAACCCTGCTGATCTATGTATGCCCAGCAGTTGCCACCAGTTGTGTCTTTTCACAAGTTTGTTTCAATTTTCTACACTATTTGCATACTGAAAGTGAAAATAAAAAACTTGGCAACATAGTTTGAGAAGTTTAACATCTGAGATATTTATTATCATGTGTTTGCAGCTACTTCTAGTTTTAGCAACTAACGATAATATTGCATAACAGGACATATTTTCTTACTTGTACTATGTCCTTTGGCCGATATTGGTGCATGGGAGCATATTCAAAAGCAAGGACACACTTTCTTTGGTAAAATGCAGGTGATGAAATGCTATCGTTTCGCGTTTTTCTGTACAACTGCTTGTGCTTGATCAGCTCTGAACAAGTCACTGGTGCTTCTTGTAGTAGGTTTCTTCATTAATGAATTTATCTCAGTGAACCAAGTTGAATCAATCGTTGTACAAATGTAACATGCAATTTGTACTTCATACTTTCAAAGTATTCCCACTCAATTCCCAAATGGAAGTATGGAACATAAAAGATAGTGACACCGTGTTATTACCTCATTCTGCATGTGTTTTATCCAGCCCATTTCATCTTTTGGATAGAATAGATCACTTGAAGCTTAGCTACTGGATGGTACTTAATGTATATTTGAATTTATGCATATTAGGCTATTGTTGTGTGATCCTTGTACGGAAACTGTCCAACCCTATGTGCAGGAATTATCACTTTGCTCCTCTACCTTTCGTCATGTCCTCTCTTTTTTTTGTACTTCCAAACAATCAGAGAAATGGTTTCTTCTTTCTTATTCGTTGCATTTTCACGTTGTTACACAATGAGAGCAACAGTTTCTTGCGAACATAGTTGGCGTTCAGCATAAGTACTGATTGCAATTTGGACGAATGGTACTTGCAGGTCTGGGATTACGCTGGACTAGGATACACAAGGTACAATGCAAGAGATATGTGCAAATAATATCTTGGGTATGTTTTCAGTGAAGCTGCTGTAATTGCCTGATCCAGTTTTTTCGTGAGTTCATTGATAACATTTTGCTTTGTTCTGCACTTTTTAGATGTTGGTGGAGAACATTGTGCTTTGCAATTCACTTTTGTTATGTTTACAGGTTTGTCTTTTTCTTTAAACTGGATGATTGTGATTTGGATCTAGATATTAGTTCTGATGTTTGAACTCATCTAATACTAGCTCACTCCATACAAATGGTCTGTTTCGTAGTTTACAAATGTGCTGAATAATGCACAACCTTACAGTCACATGTTCAACACAGCAAATTAAGTCTTGTACAAGAGGCTTTTTTATAACAAACCAATGTACTTGTTTATATGCCACCTATTTCCTATGCATTAGATTTATTATCTGTATGCAATACCTAGTTACTGTGACAATACGTCTTTGTTAGAACTGTTGGTCATGAAGCACACTCTACTTTCTTTGTGATGTTAATAGTCTTATTCATAAGGTATAAGATGATCTCATATATCCTAAAGGTCTCAAAGAACATAACTCGTCTAAATTCACGGTTTGGTGTTTTACAGCCAGTTGATGTGTTTATTCGGAATAGTCACCTTATTTTGATACCTAAGATGTTTGTATTATCAGGAGCAAAGGGAAGACATTGAAAAGATGATCTACCCTACTCAATTGGTATCTCTTGCTTCTCCGTCAAAGGGCAGACAATGAGCAGCAGGACTGAAGTCACCATCAACTGCAGCAGATTCCATCGGTCATACTTCAGAGGAATTACGTCGTAGTAATTTGGTTAAACTTGACCTAAGCGATGGACAGATGTTATATTCAAAGTTGGTGGTAAATTCCTATATCTGCTTCTCCATTCACTTAAACTTTTGTATATCTTCATTGCCTTCAATCGCCTATGTAAACTTATGTCACAGGTAGGAGCTGATGGGTCCAAGTCCAATGTAAAGCAGACTGCGGGCATAAAACATCTGGGTGGAACTATCCTCAGAGTGCGATCATGTGTACAGTGGAGTATACTGCAGAGAGATACTGTGCATGACAGAGGTTTGTCCCTTCTGGTCCAATTGCCCTACTTCCAATAGGTGCCGGTACGAGAAGGACCGGAAGGCTGCCAATGTTGCGATGGCAGCAGTTCTAGATTGCTTCTAGAAGATGTACTCGGTTGATTTCGGAACCCTAAACGTCCTAAGAGCCGACGCATTCCATGGTGCCCAGTTCATATCACCACTGAGGAAGAACATAATCTCCTACGCAATGGGTGACAAGAACTCACCTCTATTTTCGTAGGCAGCAGGTCTTACACACTTTTCGGATGTTGACTCTCACTGCACTACTGTGCTGAAATGTTCAATTCTAAACTAGTTTGTGTGAAATATATTTCGTGGAGAAATGAGTGGATAGAATGTAACAAGAAAGAAATACTACTGAATAAAATCAGATATGCTGGTGTTGTTAGAATGTTCGTTGGATTTATTTTCACTATTCAGTAGTTTGCTTTCTGTGGAAGCGTGGCTATATCTCTTATCCTGGGAAGTTCTGTAGGCAACAAGATGCAGCCTATATGTCTTTTCAGTGGAGTGCAGGATATATGTTCTTTTTTCTAGGGTAATGCTGTTTTTCCTTTTTTTTTTTTTTGTTAGCGGTATGCAGGCTATATCTTTTAGCCATATTTTTCTTCACACTATCTTTGTGCATCTTTTTGTTTTAGGGGAAATTTTTGTGAATCTTATTCCTAAAGAAAAAGGAAACTGTTAGCGTGCTTGTGTATCCCATTTGTAGGTAAGACTCCATTACACGGGGCTTTACTAGGCCCAGAAGGCCAGAATGCAGTAGTCTGCAGCCTGACAGCTTCTGTTGATCTTGGCCTGCCAGCAGAAAATGGAGGGAAAAGCGGAGAAAATGGAGGGAAACCCTCTATTGTTCCCACCAGTAAGGAAGTGAGGGGACAAATATTCTTCGTGTGTACAAGAAAATGATGTTGACGGACTAAGGGAGCTGCACGGCGTTGTTGCTTGCTCCCAGACCAGCGGTCTCCCCGGTCATACGGCGACGGCTCCCAGACCAGCGGTCTCCTCTCCACAGGGACGCGCACCCCGCAGAACCATCCGCCAGTGCTTCCACGGCGGCGCACGCCATGGCACGTTGGGTGCCGCGTCTCCCCGAGTCTCCACAGAACACGATCACGGCGCCGTGCATTTCGTCGAACAGCCTCAGCGCACGGTGTACATGTTCCCGAACTGCCTGCGCACACCCTTCTGGTCGCCCGCGCCGTCCATCAGCCCCGAGAAGGTATGCAGGTCCGGGAGCACAGCCCACGTTGTCATTGTCTCCTCCAGGAGCTCGGTGGCGTCACGCCCTTGCCGGCACTTGGCCATGCATCATCCGCAGAAGCGATGAGCAGAGCAACGCGAGGTTAATCGCCCGGTGGCGGTCATGAGCAAAGCCTCCACCGGGGCGGGACGCCACCCAGCTCCGCCACATCCTCGGGGTCCCAGGCTTCCAGCGCTCACGCGAACTCGCGCAGCTCCAGCCATGGCCATCCGAGCCGAATGCTCTGTCACACACATCGATTGCCCGCTTCGATACATCATACATGCACGCAGTTGGTGGATGACTGGATGGATATACTGTATGTTCATGGCGTGAAGTCGAGGATCCATATCACGGCGGGGGACGAGATGCAACAGGCACCGGCGCTATCAACCGTTGACGTGTCCAGGCTGACCAGGCGTCCAGGCCATCTTCTTCAACTGCCGGATCGATGGCAGAGAAATCCCGGTCGGCAAATATAAAAACCAAAAATTTGGTACCACCATTTACCAAAGGCGCCGTTTAAATTTATAATTTCAAAAATATTCGCTATTTTCTTCCCGGTAAGCCCATTTAACGGGGTGCTCTGGAAAATCGATTACCTGTTGAAATCAACGATTAAAATGGAGGAAAGGTCAGGGAATCACACAAGAACATCTGATTTTTCATTCTTTGGTGAGAGAATGTACAGACGAGGATAAGAGGAAGTGAAGCTTCTACTGTCTTCTCCTCTCCATTCCCCTTTGATATTTACATATACTTTTACATTTCAATCCTCTAATTAGTTTTCTATTTACAGTCCAGTACTCCTTACAACACTCCCCCTCAAGATGGGGAAAAAGCATCAAACAACCCCATCTTGCTACATAAACTAGAAAATACCTTTTCCGATAGGCCTTTAGTCAATATATCAGCAAGTTGATTAGAAGAACTCACATATGGCATGCAGATGATTCCTTGGTCCAACTTTTCTTTGATGAAATGTCGATCAATCTCTATATGCTTTGTTCGACCATGTTGCACTGGATTATGAGCAATATCAAGGGCAGCTTTATTATCACAGTACAATAGCATTGGCTTCTTTTTAAATAAACCCAACTCCATTAATAATATTTTCAACCAAAGCACTTCACATACCCCTTGTGCCATAGCTCGGAACTCTGCTTCAGCTGTAGATCTAGCCACCACATTCTGCTTCTTACTGCGCCATGTAACTAGATTACCCCCAACAAAAGTACAATACCCAGAAGTTGATCTTCTATCATCTAGTGAACCTGCCCAATCTGCATCAGTGTAGCACTCAACTTGTAAATTACCATTTGATGTATATAATAATCCTCTACCAGGACACCCTTTGAGGTATCGAATTATCCTCATCACAGCATTCATATGGTGACTTTTAGGCTCATGCATAAATTGACTCACAACGCTTACTGCATATGCTATATCAGGGCGTGTGTGAGATAAATATATTAAGCGCCCAACCAGTCTCTGGTACAACTCTCTATCTATAGGATCTCCCCCTTCTTTTGTAAGGCGATTGTAAGCCCCACTTAGCGAAAACCACGTTTCACCAGCGGAACCACAATTTGGAAATCATTACAAGAACAAGTACAACACAAAAGGATAAATAAGCATAGTTTCAAATACTTTATTACAACACAGGGGATCATACGTCCCGAATACAGCGGAAGCATAACACTCGTCTGAGTACAGACTACATCAAAGGCCAGAGGCCGGAAAATAAAAGAGGTGAACCCGCCCACGGTGTCTCAGGCTGCCGCCTAGGATCTCGATCTACTCGTCGTAGTCAGCGTCGAACTCTACGAAGTAGCCTCCATCTGGATCGTCGAACTCTGTTGTCGCTCCTGCATCGGTGAAAAATACGGGCACCGGTCACCCGATGGTATGAGTACGGGGGTACTCAGCAAGTCTTACGCACAAGGGTAAACGAAAGAACGGTGCACATGCAATTTGGTAGAAGGATGGCTGTATGGTGGACTTGCAGCAGCAGCACCTAACATCTACAGAAGACACGCTACAACTTGCGTCTAATTAGAATAAGGAAAGAGAGCGCTTGCGCTACTGGGCTAAACTACTCACCAATCAATACCCGTCCTGAGACAACTCCATCGTATCATATACCCACGAGGAAGAAGTCCGGACACTCACACGTTGATCAAATTTTATCAAGTTATTATTCAAATAGGGCTAGTTACTAGTCAATTAAGCTATTTATGATATACGGTGATGTCTATGATCTTTTTAGCCAGCACATTACCCAAGTCGTCCATAACCGCGGACTCGGCTTTTCGAAAAGATTTAACCCTGCAGGGGTGCCCAAATGTAACCATACACGTTCGATCAACCACACGCCACAGAGGCAAAAGGTATCTCAACACAACCTTCCCCTTCACTACTACATTGGATAGAGAGCCACCTATCTGAGACTGATCCACGTGGGGAGCCCGGCCGAAACTCCTTTGCGGGCCCAAACGTTGCGAGGACGGTCTCGGGAGGTAACACTCATACGATTGCTCCTCCGTCAACATGCGGTAAACGCCACGTGCCGCAAACCTATATGCGCCCCCATAGTTGTAACCTCTCATCTTCAACATGCATCGTGCGTATGCTCCAAATGGTAAACACCCGAACTACTTTGTGGCTCCCTAACCAATATAGCAGATCCGGTACTGAGTTGCGGGGGGTTCCATAAGTCTTCCCACGTGTGGGTAGGGCGCTCATTCTTGGATAAGCGGAAAAGAACGGTTTTTCCTAGGCGACACTAGCAGAACAAAACACCATAGCTGGCCTTCCGCCGGTGCCTTATCTTTAATATAATAAAGTGATTCCCACATAGCAAGTCTTCAATTATTAAGATATACCAGCTAAACATGTGATAGACCACAATCAACTCCTAAGCATGCTAGTAGATAGTAACTGGAAACAAGCAAGGATATAGGCAGGCATATCAGGAATAACTGGACTTCTATCAGGCTATGCAATTCTAATAGGAATCGTAAGACACAACAGAACGGAAGTCCTAAAGCATGCAAGACAGGAATAGGCATCACATGAGAAAGTTGGGGAGGGGCTGCTTGCCTGTTGGCTCAGTAGCCTGGTACTGGGCTAGATCCTCGGAGGTGTCGGGGTACTCAGCAACGTCGTCGTCTACGGTAACCCCAAAACATAACAAAGGCATAATCAATACAAATGCATTCAATCAAGCATGATGACATGACAAAATTAATTATGCAGCAATTTAAGTGCTAGACATTTTATTAGGCAAATTAAATTAGGGTTTAGCAATTTTAATTTACCAAATTAGTCATTTGAGGCATTTAATTAATTCAAATAATTGCATTTTCATTTAGCCCGAAAGTTAAGTTGCTCATTAAATGCATGAAAAATTAGATTTAAACAGATTACATTTTTAGCTTTAATTTGATATAAAATTCATAATTTTTGGATAAGTAGATCAAAAGTTATGAATTTTGTAAGTTTAATTAATTAGCAAAAGAATTATTTATTTAAGCCATTTTAATTAATTCTAAAAATTAAACAAAATTTATATTTGAACAGATTACAATTTTCTGAGTTCAAAACATATTTTTATTGCAATTTTTGACAAAAGAAACATGTGGTAATTAATTATTGCAAAACAGGACAGAAACATTAAGTAGGGGCCTTTTTGTAAAAGAAAACCAAAAACTGGGCTAAACTGCAAAAACTTCAGATCTGGATCTGAGATCTGGGGCTTTTGTCACCGGGATGAGATCTACACATGAGGATGACAGATGGGACCCGGGGCCACTTGTCATGTCGGGGAAAAAAAGAAAAAGGGGTGGATTTTAAACACCGGATCTGGGAATCGATCCCTGGATCGATCTGTGCGTGAGAGGAGACGGTGACCAACTGGGCTAGCGATCGGATCGTGTACAGAATGGGGGACTTGGGCCATAAGAGGTAGATCTGGCTGTTTAACTGAATTTGACACCAAGTTCAGAGATTCAGACAACCAGCAGTGGACCGACGGCGACGTGCAAGCGCCGGCGACGTCCAGAAACGGCTGCTAAGGGCTGTGCGCGTGCTGGTGCAAGAAGGTGAGTGCGTGAGTGTGCTGAGGCCGGAGGCGTGCGTGCAGGCGTGTTCGTGTGAGCCAAGGCCGGACATGAACTCGTGCTCCAGCTCGGGATGCACAGATGCTACGGCGGCGACACAAGGTGACGGGCGCACGATGGCGGCGTCCAGAGCAGAGGGAAGAAGGAGAGGGGTAGCCAGGCGTGGCGGAGTGCTCACCCAGAAGCGGAGGAAGCAGATCGGCGGCCGGGGAAGAAGGACGATGAGCAACCGGTGGTGTAGATGCCGGCCCGAAGAAGAAGATGTAGAGGAAGAAGAGGAAGCAGCTCTTGATCGTGCCCTTCTGGATCCAGCTCCAGCGCGTGGCGTCGACGACGTAGACGTGCCCCTCGTCTGCAGCTAGCCCGGCGCGTCCTCCATGGCGACGTGGGTGTCCTCCTCCGGTTGATTGTGGTGGCTCGGGTGAGGGAGGAGAAAGAAAACGGAGGAAGAAGAGAGAAGAGGAGTGGCGGCGGCGGAAGGGAGGAAGGGAAAAGCTAGGGTTTGGAGCGGGGGTGTGGCCGGCTGCTTGCTTTATAGCCAAAGGCGCGGGGTGCGTGGCATGGCGCTGGCGCGGCGACGGCAGGCGCGCGAGGGCGATGACAGCGACGGGTGGAGAAGGAAAAAGAGAGGCCGAAGGGGTAGCAGGCCGCAGGTGGGCTGGCCGGGAGGAAAGAGACAGAAAGGGAAAAGGAGAGGGGAAGCTGGGCATTCGGCCCAGATACTGTTTTTCCAGATTTTTGCTATTCTCTTTTTTTTCAGGAAATTAGAAAGGAAGAGAAGAAAGAGGGAGAAACAAAAATAGGGTTAGGGTTTTCGTTTTGCTCAAAATATTTTATTAATTTGCAAATTCAAATGACAATTTAAATTTGTTTGTCCAAAATAATTTTGTTTTTAAAAGTTTGGTTTTAAAAATAATTAAGAGGGTCACATGTGATAATCACATAAAATGACAAACTCTATTTATTAATTTGAAAATTTTATAAAACCACAAAAGTGCAACAAACAAAGATGATGCCATGATTATGCAACAAATTAAATTCACAAACAAAGAAACTAAAAGGGGATTATTTTTGGGATGTTACAGCGATGGTTTGTTTCAATTGGAGAGGAAGCTGGACGACACCCCATCATTCCAGTTTCAGATAACAAATCTAGGATGTACTTTCTCTGAGAGAGATATATACCTTTTGCACTCCGAGATACTTCAATACCCAGGAAATACCTCAATAATCCCAGATCTTTAACTTCAAATTCTTTTGCCAGCTTTTGTTTTAACTCCAGAATTTCCTTGTCATCATTTCCTGTGACGATAATGTCATCAACATAGACAATCAAAATAGTTAGTATGTCACCATTTCGTTTGTAGAACAGAGTATGATCAGCATTACTCTGTTTATAGCTCATTTGAATTATAGCCCTACGAAAACGATCAAACCATGTACGAGGGGATTGTTTCAAACCATACAAGGACCGATGTAATCTTAACACTTTTCCTTCAGTTTCAGCTGTACCAAAGCCGGGTGGTATATGCATGTATACTTCTTCACGAAGATCTCCATGAAGAAAGGCGTTTTTTACATCTAGCTGATGTAAATTCCAGCCCAGGTTAGATGCACAAGATATCAAGGTTCGTATAGTATTCATTTTTGCCACAGGTGCAAATGTTTCTTCATAGTCAATCCCATACGTCTGTGAGTAACCTTTTGCCACCAAACGAGCCTTGTAACGTTCTACTTTCCCTTCTACGTTATGCTTAACCGTGTACACCCACTTGCATCCTACAGCCTTCTTACCACTTGGCAGCTCTACCAATTCCCATGTTTTATTTTTCTTTAGGGCATTCATTTCTTCTAGCATGGCTGCTTTCCATTTTGGATCCTTTATAGCATCCTCCCAATTTTTCGGAATAGAAGTGGAGTCTAACGATGCTATAAAGCCTTTGAATGATGGACTGCACTTTTTGTATGAAATATACTTAGCCACATCATGTTTATAGCCCACACAATCTTTAAGTCGTGCTGGAATTTCAGTACGCCTAACAGGTTTTCTCAATGCTATTGGATTTTCAACTATTGGAGCATTAGATATTACCGCTGGGTTTATAATACCTTCTTCTGTAGTATCAAGGATGGACTCCCCTGGTGCATGAGGACCTTGTGGATCGGCTGTATGGTCAACATCATCTTCAACTACATTATTATGCACCAAATCACAAGGTATAGTAGTTGTTGTCGCTGGTTCTATTTCATGTTCAGATATTAGAGTATCAGGTACCTCATTCGTAGTTGAGCTTCTGCCTTCTTCACCCATGCTTGTGTTCTTCTCCCCTCCTGCTTCATCATCAGGTCGTGATATATCCACCATGGGAATCAATACTGAGCCATTAGAACCAGAGTCATTGTTAGAAATCTCCCCCTGGTTATTAATACTATATGTAGGTTTAACATGTAAAGAATAGAAAGGTTCCTTCTCATGAAACGTCACATCCATGCTGACAAAAAATCTTTTCTCAGTAGGACTCCAGCACCGATACCCTTTCTGGGTTGGAGAATAACCCACGAAGATACACTTAATCGCCCGTGGATCAAGCTTTCCAGTAGTATTCCTGTAATCATGCACAAAACAAGTGCAACCAAATATCTTTGGAGGCACTATAAAGGAATTAACACCACTCAGGCACTCAAGTGGAGTTTTATAATTGAGACTCCGTGATGGCATACGATTAATTAAATAAGTTGCTGTTTTAACAGCTTCACCCCACAGAAATTTTGGAACATTCATCTGAAACATGAGAGCTCGGGCAACTTCAAGTAGATGTCTATTTTTTCGCTCAGCGTCACCATTTTGTTCTGCCGTGTTGACACATGTGGTTTGATGTACAATGCCATGGGAGGACAAGAAGTCATTAAAATCCTGATTGACATATTCAGTGCCATTATCTGTCCTGAATATTTTTACACATGCATTGTACTGGTTGTTCACCAAGCTATAGAAATTTTTAAAAGCAAACATAACTTCAGATTTCCGCTTAAGGAGATACAGCCAGGTGCATCTACTAAAACCGTCAATAAATGTCACATACCATCGCTCTCCTAATAGAGAGGTTACCTTTGACGGTCCCCAAACATCAGAATGCACTACTTCAAAAGGCATTTTACATCTTTCATCACTACTAGGATAATTAGCTCTTGTGTGTTTAGCTAGCTCACACACCTCACAAACAAGGTCCTCTTTGCAACATGATTCAAAATAAGACGGAAACATACGACCTAGAGACTGGAAAGATAGGTGCCCTAGCCTACAATGGAGTAACAACAGCTCATCTGTAGACGTGGCACTTCTTGTGGTGAGCGCAGCTGGACTTGGTGTGTTGTCCAGGTAATACAAGCCGTCTCGTTCAGTTCCAGTCCCAATTATCCTTCCCGACTTCAGTTCCTGTAGCACGCAGAATTTAGGCTCAAACCAAGCTCCACAATTCAAAGACCTTGTAATGGAACTGACTGATAATAAATTCTCAGGAAAGTTGGGAACATGTAAGACAAAATTCAAAGGTAAAGATGGTGCACAATTGACTGTCCCACAACCCATTATGGGAGCCGAAGATCCATCGGCAATACGGACTCGATCTTTTCCCGACCGGGGTGTGTATGATGAGAAATACCTTGGTGAACCTGTCATATGGTTTGTAGCACCAGAATCGATTATCCATGGAGTAATTGAATGGTTCTCACCTTCTTTACCACTCGAGCTAGACGCTTCATGCGGTCCTTCTGCAGTTGTTGACATCAGTTTGGCCTTGAATTCTTCGAGTGCTTGTAAAGCAATTGGTGATAACCTTTCTGTAGACAATGTGAAGTGGGCTCTGTCTTGCTTCTTATCATGATTATTGGCCTTGTAGTACTTATTGATCTGTCTTTGCTGCCAACCAGGAGGATAACCGACCAAATCGAAACAATCTTTCTTCACATGACCTGGTTTCTTGCAATGATCACACACCACTCCGCTCCTCCTTTTATAACCAAACCTAGTGGCATTAGCTTGATCACTATTACGAATAGTAGATGTTATGTAATTGAGTGGTTGAGTCCTTGCTTGCCAGCCGGGTTTCTTCCTCCTGGATACTTGCGATAGCTTGCTCTAGGGTAGGCCAATCTGTAGTTGCCCAAATCATTTCAGAACGGAATTCAAACTCTGGATTCAGACCTTCTAGAAAGACTTGTACAAGTAGTGGTTCAAACCACTCTCGAAGAAGAAGTAGGTCTCTAGGATCATGTGGTTTGAATGGCCTGAAGAACTCCAGATCTCTGTAAAGTTTCCTGACCTCTCCTGCATACTCAGTGACTGTCTTTTGGTCTTGCTTAATATGCATCATTTCATGGAGTATCCTGCTGACTTGCATCTTGTTAGACTTACCAGAAAATTGTTTTTCAATGCACTTCCAGACTTCAGCTGCAGTTTTGAAGTTCTCAACCTGTTCCCGGACAGATTTCTCCATAGAGCCTAGCAACCACACCATGACACGCTTCTGATTTTGTTCCCATTGCTCATGTGTTATTTCTTCCGGTTTCTTCTCATCTTCATTAAGATACTTGTCTAGACCATGGGATTCCAGGATCAAAGAGGCATTACGTGACCAACTAAAGAAGTCACCAGGACCTGTCAGCCTTACCGGATTAGCCTCCAAGTTTTTCAGTTCAGAACTGCTACTTGATCGGGACTGTGCCTGCTCCAGCAGTTGGGCCATCATACGCTGCATACTCTCAACTAAAGTTTTCATGTCAGACTCCTTAGTTGGTTCTCCCATGACCAGAACAGCAAAAACAATCTTGGAAGAAACTGAATAGCTACAACAGCTTCAAACAGATTCAGCAAACAGGACGTGACAGTATGGCCACGGCAAGAATTGACAACAACTCAAATCGCTGCCAAGAGATCAACCAGCACAAGGCCTCCAGAACAGACTTATACCTGAGAACCTGAGTTGGTCACGGTAGAGCACACCTCCAGCTCCGTGCAGTGCGGGAACTTTGCTTCAGACTGGCACCGCACAACGACGATGGCGACGCGGCACAAGGACGACGAAGACTGCGACGCGGCACAAAGGCGACACGGCGCCGCAGCACGAGGACGGCGACGACCTTGACGAAGACAACTCCGGCACACAAAGGCGGCGACGACCACGACCAAATTCTGGATAAGATCCCACGAATCAGACCAAATCCGAATTAGGAACACTAGCCCAGACCGACTGCTCTGATACCATGTTAAAATCAATGATTAAAATGGAGGAAAGGTCAGCGAATCACACAAGAACATCTGATTTTTCATTCTTTTGGTGAGAGAATGTACAGACGAGGATAAGAGGAAGTGAAGCTTCTACTGTCTTCTCCTCTCCATTCCCCTTTGATATTTACATATACTTTTACATTTCAATCCTCTAATTAGTTTTCTATTTACAGTCCAGTACTCCTTACAACATTACCAAGTGGCAACGGGATTCACAGTCGGGCAACCAAAGCCCCAGCTACATCATCTCCGATTCTCCGGCACGGCCCGACTTCATCATTGGAGCTAGACATGGTGACCGTCACGGTCGCCATGACCAGAAGCTCGTGCTACATTGGGTTAGTGTCGGTGGCGGCGTCTGGGCGAGAACAGGAGGGCGGTGCCCACCACGGGACGACAAAGCATGCATCAGAAACAACAACAAAAATCATGGAGAGTACAATTAGGAAGTAATTGGTTCCTTTTCTGGTTGATTATGAACAAAAACGAATGGATCACTGCTCTATATAGGGTTGTTCTTGCAAAAAAAAACTTGTTGCTCGAGTTAGCAGCCTAGTCAGCACGCCACGTCACCCTCACTTTTGATTGAAGTTATGTGATCACCGAATGAGTGACTAAACTACTCATCTCAAACAAATAGAGTGACCAGTTGCTTTTATCTCTTATATTTCACTAACTAATGAATATTTTAAATCGTCGTTACTATGTAACTTTTGCGAGAGACCTCCCAAGATTTATTACTATCGAAGAAGAAAAACAAGGAAAAATAAAATATAAAAATCGAGCAAACACTAGTAGGAAATAGCTTATAGGAGACATACTATTAGTGGTGTTCTCTATAATAACACGCCACTGGTAGCATGCACTTTCAGACGTGCCACTAATAATCTACTACTAGTAGCGTGCGGACAAAATAACGCGCCACCGGTATGTGGGACCCGACGGTTGGATCTGACTGAAGTTACTAGTGACGTGTCATCCAGTTGACGCGCCACTAATAAATGATTACCTGGAGGCATGTCAATACAGGCACACGTCACTAGACCACACTTTTAGACTACTTTCATCACTAGCGTGGCTTAAATACTACACATCACCAGTAACATAAGGAAAAAAATGCAGTTATGCCACCCACACCCGCACAATCATTCTCCCTTATCTATTCGCCCTCACTTTCTCCGAACCAGCGCCTCTCTGGCAACCTCTCTCTTGTCCTCACAGCCGCCAACGTCCAGCACCTCCACACATCCTCTCTCTTCACCTCACCAGCGCCCACTCTTCTCTCCCTCCGCCTCCCCCGCATTCTCTCTTATTCTCCTCACCAGTGCTCACTCCCGCACTCCTCGATTAACGTCGTCTCACTTGTCCACGCGCGAGATCCCGCCGTTTCCCCCCTCCATGGCCCCTGCTGTTGGCTCGCCGGCGCGGATCCGAACTATTCTAAACCATTGAATCAACTATATGTATGTATTAGATAAATGGATGAATCAATATCACACTTTTTTAATATAGAAAATAGCTAATAGTGGTGTGCATGATGGAGGTGCAGCCGGCGTAACAAACTATAACCGTCGAATCTTGCAAATCTGGCAGGCTCGCCGCTCTATTCCCTCTCTCCCTCCCTTCCGAGCGCTGCCTCCGCCCTCCAGCATTTCCTTCGCCTTCATCCACCGCACCCCACCGCGTCAACTCACAACCACAACCACCGCCATGGCCACATGGAAGAGGCTCATCACCGGAGCAGTCACCGTTCGTTCCGCTCTCCGGTCCGCCTCCGTCCACCGCTTACGGGAGAGCGCAGCAGCGCGTTTCCGATCGGTGTCCTCTGCTCCACTCCCCGCACGTCTTCGACTGGTCTTCTCGCCGACTTCCCTTCCCGCCCCGTCTCCACCGTCAGGCTACTCCTTCGCCGAGCGACTCCGGCTGGTCTTCTCCGGCATTCCGCCAGCTTCACTACCCGCTCCGCCTCCACCGCCCGGCTACACCTTCGCCGCGTGACTATGCCCAGCCTCCGCACTGATGCGGTTGCTCGGCGTGCAGCTCGCGGAGGTCCGCCCTACCTCCTCGGCCGCTCTGCAGCGACTTCGCCGCGCCTCCACCGTGCTCAGGCGGCTACTTGGCGACCAGCTCCCGGCGATCCGCCCCGGCCTGGGCCTCTAGAGACTCCGAGATGCCGCCGATCTAGTGGACGTCGTGGACGACGTTCGGGGTGCGTGTTGTCTTCACCGCGCTTCTTCACCACCTCAGGCCTCGCTGGAAGACGATCAACGACGAGGTGCTTGATTACAAGCGGGGCAAGAATCTATACGAGAAGCTGAAGAATCGGATTCAGAAGAAGAAGCGGCCGTAGCCCCGTCCCCTACAACAGCCTGCCCGTTCCGTCTCCGAGTTGGAGGCGGACAAGACCCCCACTCCCGCACCGCCGACCCCGTCAGGGTAAGGGGCCTCAGAAAATTCAGTTAGATCCCGTGCGTCTCGAAATACTCGTGAATTCTCATCCATGGTGTACGGATCATCTTCGTAGGGGTGAGCTTGATCGAGCGATCCTTTCGCGTGTGCCGATCGTCTCCGGTCCCGGCGAGGCGGAATTCGCAGTGGAGTGGCGTGCCCCGCTCACCGTATCCATCATCACCGCGCGACACGGTGAGCTAGTGACCGCGGTGGCCGTCGCGCCCGGGCAAGTCAATTAGGAACCTAAATTCGCGTCCGTGAGGACTTAAACTTGTGTGTTGGATTTGTACACCCACTCCCCCAACCAGCTGAGCTAGGCCCACTTCCGTAAAAAGCATTGATTTTGTATTTTCTTCGCAATCTGTTTTCACTTTTAGGCTTCTTTCGCTACCAACAGTAACCGATACGTTGTCAACCTATTCTTGTACAAGTTATCACGTGTCAACTTTAGTACCAGTATAATGCAAACATAATAAAAAGTTTGGGCGGAAACTTTAAATACGAAAAATAACCATCCAAACATAGCAACACAAAGTTTAGTTGTTTCAAAAATCTGGTCGACACATGCTGTAAGTACAATCCATGAGTTAGAGGCGAAGTATTTACAAATATCAAATTCTCATGGAATCTAAGAAACTTAATGACATCATCTCTATTGTCTTATAGAACATATAAAATATTATGATTCGATACATATGAGTTTGACCAACAATAATTATATTAATATGGAACTTATCCAGCATACAAGTTACCTCGTTGGATTTGTATTCATGAGTAACTACTTATAATTTTGTATGACAAAAAACATATTCATGGAGTTTTGGTTATTCAAATATATTTTTGTCGATTTTTAATACTCTTATACACAAACCAGAGGGACTATATGTTTACATGGTATGGTTCATTTACATTGGTGGGGTCCGTTGGGACGGGGAATATCTCCGGTATGATTACCGGAAATACCGGTCGATTACTCTATTCATGGCAACAACTTCTCTGTATAGTTCCATCGATTGCTCCATGACCTTCGGTTGTGATAAGAGCTGCAATCTTTTTTCAGGATCGGGATGACCTAAACCGATATTTTCCAATACAGAGTCGACGTCTCCTACAGTACATTTTGCTAACTTCTCATTGATCACAAGGGCCCAGCGTGGATCAAAACCAGCAGCACCGAGTAGCAATATGCCGATGTAATCCGCCTCTAGCTCAAACCTACACAGTGCATAGGCAACATTATCAGGAAACATTGTAATTAAAATGAAATACATAATTCATAGGTTTTATGTTTATACAGGAAAAGGGCACCCACGAAGGGGACACACAGTGAACACGTTAGCGTAGTGGCTAGAACGAGTACCAAGGATTTGGTTGACCTCAGTCACATTTGTGTAAGTCAACATGGATCAATTAATTACTTTTGTTTGACTCTCGCTGGGATTAAATTAAGCGGTGTATGGAAACAACGACGGACATGGATACAATTGCCTTGTCCAAGTCTGACAACAGTGAACAAGAGATGGAGTACGTACCTAGCTACACCATATAGTAATTATAATTAACCTAGCTCACATCGAAGATACTGCAAACAACTCATTTCTACTGTAGATCACAACGGACAATGTGAAATAGAGAGGTGACGCATATGCAGCTACAGTAGTATACCTGCTGGTAAAAAATAGCCGTACCACCGTCGGTACCCAGTCGCTTCGGGTGATATCCGCGGGGTGCCTTGCAATGATGTGCCCAACCTAGCAAAACGACAATGCTGTCAGATTACACTAGAAGGCGGCTCAAAATTACGTACACATAACCACTAGCTAGTCCATATATCAATCCAAATAAACCTAGCTAGCTAGTTACCTCATGCGCAAGAATCGCGGCAATCTCACCATCAGTCTTAAACCAATCAAGCAATCCTGTGAAAACCATGATTTTGCCGGCTGGTGTGATCCGTACAGTACTGCTCTCGCCGTCTCTGACGAGTATCACTTCCCAGCTGAGCCCACGGAGATGGCTCGTGTGAGGCTGCGGTGCCCATTCGTTTCCCCGTCTCCTCCGAGTAACGCGGAGCATGGCGGCGTCGTCGCTGCTGTCATCGATGCCAAGGCCACGGTGCGCAGCGTGGATGATTCTCTCGGCGATGAGACGGACGCGGACGCTGTCAGGGTGGCTCGGCTCGACGATCTCGTAATTGACCTTCCTCTCCGCGAAACAAGACTCGCCGATGTCGCGCTCTTCCTGATGGGAGTAGACGACTAAGTGGGAGCGGTTGGTGCAGGGCACGATCTCCCGGTCATAGCGGCTGTAGACTGCCATCACCGTGGCGCTCAGGGTGATTGCCGTGGCTGCAGCGACCTTCCGAGGATCGTGGTACCACCTTAGGACGAAGCTCCTGCTCAGCGAGGAGGCGGATCTTCGGATCAAACCCAAGTCCTGCTGCTGCGTCAAGCGCTGTGAGGCGGCGTGGCCGTGCTGGTAGCTCCGAGTGGCCGGCGCCTTGCAGCGTAGCATGATCTGGGAGAGGAGGGACCTCCTGCTCCTCAGGCAGTTCATGATCTTCGATTAGTTTCCCTTTATTTCCTTGTGTTTTTGTGGAATTTATTGGGAATTTGCAGGCAGGTCGATCGATGGTGCTCTCTCTCTCTCTCTCTTCATTGGGTCTGGGAGTATTTATGGCCGCGTGCGTCCCTGGCACGACTCGGAGTCGGAATGTTCAAACCGACCAGAATTCAGTTTTTTTTTTTTTTTTATCCAAGCCAAATATGGCGGCCTGGGAGAAAAGCAATAGCAGAACGAGCTAAGCTATGAGCCTCTCTATTATTTAACCTATTTTCATGACTAAAGGACACCGTCATAAAATCTCTAACTGTAGTTTGCACCTCCTTTATTATTTGGCCATACGGACCAAAGCCATCTCCCTGCATGTTCTTAATGACCGAAAGACAGTCACTTGCCACATGAACATGTTGCAGATTAAGATCCTTTGCAAGAGCTAGTGCCTCCCTGCAAGCTAGCATCTCTAAAGTTTCTGGATCATCCACTCCTTCAATAACAACCGCCGATGCACCGAGGTATAACCCATGCTCATCCCGTGCAATAGCAGCTAGGCTTCCAACTTTCTGATTCTTCCCCACACCAGCATCGACATTGATCTTTGCTAAACCCACCGGTGGGGGAATCCATCCAAGGTATTCAGCCGAGGTGACCCCATGGCATGTACCCTTCGCAACACTTGTCGCAACCGGGAGCTCATCCATGAAGCTCCTCACAAAAGCATGTGTAGACAGCGGACTCTGGAATATATCTTCATGGATAGCCTTGCGTCTAGCATGCCATATCGCCCATAGTGTAACACACATCAGCACCAAATCCTCATGGGATAATGTATCAATCATCTCAAACAGCCATAAAAGGGGGAATACAAACCGACCAGAATTCAGGTTGCTCGTGAATACCAAATGCCACAGTCGGCCCAAAATAATCAACTTTCCACGCGAACTGCAGCACACCGGCGAGCCTAGTTCCTAACCGGAATTGCTCAGGTACCATTAGCAGTCTGGGCGGCCCAGCAGGCCCAACGAGCATTGCTCGAGAGCAGTCTGGGAGGCCCAACGATCACTGGTTTGCAAGTCCATAGATTGTGTGTTTCTTCATTTCTATTGTTTAGTTTTTCTTTTTTTCTCTTGTTATTTTCTGTTTTTTGATCGTCTTGTTAGGTTTCTTTCTTTTCTTCCTTAGTTTACTTTTTTATGGTTTTATTTTGTCGAGAATCTATCTTATTTTTAAAATTTTATTTTATGTAGAAGTAGACTAAATATATGTTTCTCTTATAGTAGGGCTGTGTTCCACATATCCTAAATTTGCAGGTAATATACCGGTGCACAAGTTTGCTCCATTCGTGGTCTATGTTACAACGCGGGGAGTTTCGAGACATCTTTATGGAGGCTTCTACGCGACTGGAGACTACGGCGAGGCACATTTTTACTTAACATGGGTGGCGTAGTGATCTTCGTATCGGACCACCTCCATAGGCGGAATGCACGATCTCATGATTTGTAACGAGGCCTCTTTATTTGTGACTGTCGGCTGTATGCATCTTTGTTATTCAGATGCCGGGTGTAATGCTTAAACCATTTAAATAATAAAGCCCTTTATTAAAAAAAATGTCCTAAATTTGTCTCCCAGCTAGCCAAGATTTGTTCACTCCGTGCTAAGTTTTGTTGCACTTAATCTAAATTTATATTTGGATGGTGGTTGTGATTTTCTTTTGTTTCTCTAAAAGTCCAAACGGACGCGTCGACTGGCCGCGTAATTGAGACATTCTCACGGACGCTGCCCGCTAGGGAAAAGACGGCTCGTACGACGGGGCACGCCGCCACGCTAGTCGCCGCGCTCCTCGCCGCCCAGCTCGTGACCGGCTGCACCTCCGTCGTCGCCGTCCTGGAGCCCGCTGGTAGCCGTACGTCCTGCGCCTTCCCATCTGCGCACTTGCTACCCTGGTTCCATCGCCTTCGCCGATAGCAAGGACCCAAGGTCACAGATTAAGGAAGGGCAGCGTGTGGCTGCTGCTGCTGCTGCTGCACGCCAACTACCACTACGTCAGGCCATGCAGGTGGACGTCCGCCCGGCGTCAAGTGTCCCGTGCGGAGGCCCGGCCGCCATGGCCCCGGCCTGTGACCTGGTGGTCGCACGCTCTGTTGCCGACGCGCCAAGAACGCCGCGAGTTTCTTGCGCTGCGTCCCACTTGTGTGCGGGCCCCAGTAGCCCGATGGGGACGCTCGGCAGCGGCGGCCGGAGCACGGCGACGTCGAGGAGAGGCTCCAGGATGCGAGACACTTCGGGGCTGCGCCTGCACCATTCTGGAGTCGCGCACGAGCTCCAGGAACCAAGGGGGAAGGCCTATGCGACGTCGTTGAGGAGATCGATGTGACGGCGGCCGGAGCTGGAATCAGGGAAGACGACCTCAACGCCGGTGATTGGAGGCGAATTGACTCGATTCCTTCGATGGGTAGTATCAGAACGACGAGGTGGAGCTATTGGACATGAAGACGAAGCTCGGAGAGGGCCACGCCGACAAGGAGGAGCACGATGCTGACGGAGGCGCTCTCTGGAACGCCGGCCGCGTTCTCCGCCGACGTTCGACACCAGTGCTTTATGGCGCTGCACTGTGCTGACAAGCCTTTTCGGCCGCGTCGATTCCATTTGTTCACTTTCGGCACCACATTTTCATTTTTCAAAACAAGTATACATTTCAGTCCATATTTGCTCGCTCGCTGGACAGAGCGGAAAATACACATGCTGAAGGCTTTGGGGGATAAAGCGGAATATGTCCATGTGTAGATATCATGACAAAAGGCTTGCCCACGGCTACACATGCTGAAGTCGATCAATTCGCCAAACCCTATAGGCCAGGCCGGCTAGGCTATACAATCTAAGAGCGAGAAAAGTACGTAACGGCCACCAGAACACAAAACCTGCACATGCATGGTCGGGCGGCAAAGCTACTATCCAATTTGTACGAAACCCACTCAATCTCTTTCCCCTGTGCATTATCCGTATTCTTCAAAAACATATCGCTATCCTGTATTCCAGACCACGAGTCGACTCAATCTTTACAAACGGACCATCTGGTAAGAACTACTGCATCAGTCCTCGCGCTCAAACTCATCGTCAGGGCCCAGAAATGAGGCGAAGGACTTGCGAAGCATGCTGATGGATTTGTCACCCTGTGAAACAGAAACAAAAGAGTTACATTACTGCTTGCCTAAGAGAAGCATGTGTGCTGTGTGCATAATAATAAAATTAGTTCCTGTCCTCAAGTATGTATCTTAGAGCATGCATAGTAAGAAGGTGATGCGCTTTCTTAGCTCATTTGCATTGTTTTTTACTCTTATATTAGATGGAAA
This sequence comes from Puccinellia tenuiflora, assembly GCA_012064385.1. Lineage (NCBI taxonomy): Eukaryota > Viridiplantae > Streptophyta > Magnoliopsida > Poales > Poaceae > Puccinellia > Puccinellia tenuiflora. The sequence continues at coordinate 49,372 of QRDG01000211.1, read as the reverse complement.
GATGGCCACAGGGGACTTTGATGGTATTTGGGCCCCTGGTGGTATGGAATATGGTGCACAAATCAACGGGCTTCTCTAAATCCCGTCATTACCCTCTGGTAACCTGCATCGAACTTCTTTCTTTATTAGTTCCAGTACTTCATCATTACTTCTACTTAAGCTCACTTCACATAGTTGGACAGTCATTACTTGTAGTGGCAAGAACATGGTGATAAACACTAATGCTAGAATTATTACATCTGGTGGAAGGCCTTCTCGCAATACAGAGCAGCATGAGTATTTTGAGAAAGTTAAGTGTGCATTAAACTCTTTCAATGTATTTCATTCCCTTCTCTCTAGCAAGTTATCAAGATCCAAATGACTTCATCTTGCTTTCTGTATTATTTTGCAATTAAAACATATCTTATTATTAACAGTGACCTTATATTAGTTGCAGACTTTTCCATTTGCGTTTTATGACCTGCTTGAGCAAACCTTGCCATTTTACAGTATATAGTATCAAAATAAACTGAACTTTCTGAAGCAATATGTTACAGGAGCAAAACACAGTTCTAGTAAACAGAGCAGGATGTCAAATATACCTGCTTCATCTTCTTCAGAGATACTTCTGCGTCAGCAATCTTCTCTGAAACTGTTTTCTCAAGCTCAGACAGAGTAGCCTTCTCCTTCTTCCCTGTACAGAAAACATCTGTGTAAGAGCAAAGATCTTCGACACACAAGAACTGTTTAAATGACATTTGAATCAGAGGAAGGATCTTCCGTACATAAGCAGCATAAGCAAGCACTTACTTTGCAAATCATGCTGATCAATCAATTTCTCCTTTTCAACTTCAAACTTTGAGAAGAGATCTGCAGAACACGGCATGTGGATGAGTAGTTGATAACAGAGATGACCCGTTAAGTCCATGTCGCAGAAAACTAAGAAGTCCTTATACAACATTACTCACAACTACCACCTGAAGATATTGGTCGATTCTTTCGAACAAATGTAGAAGAATTAAGTAGGTTTAATAGCCAGTACACACACAATTTGACCAGGTTGAAGGGTTATTGAAGACATGGTTTTCCTCGGATAATGTTTATGATATAATTATCCTAAAAGCTCATTTGGACATAAATATATTTAATTAAACAGGATGCCACTACCTGTACATCCTAGAATATGAGAAGACCATGTTCTACATACATGTAATATGTAACGCGTAGGGTATTATATTCCACAGACTTCAGAAAATATGGTAGCAGGCACTCATCTGGCATACCTTTGAAATTATGAACATTTGCAGCTATGTCGTTGCAGAACTTGTCATGAGTGGCTTCAAACTTGCAGTACTCAGTCTTCAATGAACCTTCACACTGCATTGCATAAATCTGCTATTAACCAAACTATGACCATATATTATACTCTAAAACGTTGCATCAATCCAAATTCAAACCTCTTTGGATGTCTTCGTTAGAGCTTTAAGAAAATTCTGCCTGCTGATGCAAACAATAAGCTTTTGTCAGTATTCAGGTACATGCAACAAATATTCACAGTTTTTATTGTCAATAACTGGCTTTGATCCATGTGTTCATGTTATAGGCTTACAGCTATGAGCAAAAAAAACATACCAAATGTTCACTCTACGAAAAGCACAACAGAAATATGCATCCCTATTACAACACAGAAAGATAAAGGCAAGTAAATGGCTCGGTTATTCACCTTTCCTTCTCAAACTTGGTCTTGGTGTCCTGTACCATTGACTGGATCCCTGTTGCAACACTGAAAGTTAAGAAAATCTGTTAGTAACGCAAATTTAGTAGCAGATCTGCAGTGAGTGCACTAGACACTCTGAAAATAGATTGGGACTGGCAGGCAGGAAGGGCAGGAAATATCAAGCCACTGAACATGGACACTGAGATGTGATTGCATGAAGGCACACACACAGCTTATGATCAAGCACAGCATAACAAAAGAGACCCAAAGCATTCACAGATAAACTGACAACCATGCTATACCGCCCAAGAAACACTAAATCCGACACAGTCACACAGATGATAGAAAGAAACATACTCCCAAAGATTTGCAGAGATTGAACCAGGACAAAATGGGGAAGTTGGTGCACATAATCAATCAATCAAAATTAGTGGTTACGGTTTTGCAAACAAGGTGGATACACCGTGTAAACTGACTGGTTAACGCAATTAATACTGCCAAGTCCTATCTCTTCACCCCACTGAACATGCACACTGAGATGTGATTGCATGAAGGCACACACACAGCTTATGATCAAGCACAGCTCTCTGAACATACCATCTCAAGCCACTGAACATGCATGCTACACTAGCACTGCCCTTAGTCCTTAGAGCTTGTTGATGCAGGCACATATTTTGCATTTTGAATCGGATACATTCAATACGACACTCCCAAGGCTTTGCAGGCTATTGTGTTAACCAGGGCAAGTCAATTGTTTACATCATTTGAGCAATCTGTTCACGCAGCAGTAATAATCTTAACTTCGCATTGCATCACTGCTCATAGCAGAGACCCTTGGCAGGCAGGAAGGATATACACTCTTAAGCTGATCATGCAACACTGCTCATAGAGTTTGGTGATGCAGACACATATTTGCAGAGTTCTAATTAAACGAGAAACAATTGATGCACGCAGCAGTTCCAAGGCTTCCTAGTCCATCGTTGAAACAATCGATGCACGCAGCAGCTCTAGGCCTAAATTCGCGTCGGCACAGACCCTGCAGATAGATGAGAGGAGGAGGGCATTACCTGGCGCTCAGCTCGGTCTCGGCGGGGGCGGCGAGGTGGATGGGCGCGCCGATTGGGGGTCCGCGGCCCTCGGCGGCGTCCTGGACGTCGGCGACGAGGCCGATCCCGGCTGGCACCCGCGCGTCGGCAGGGCGGATGCCAGCGCCCAGCGGCGCAACCGCGCGTGGCCACCCAGGCAGCAGCGGCGGCGCCCTCAGAGCGCCATCCAGGGCAAAGCACCTCGGCAGCTGCCGTGCCCTTGGAAGCAGATTCCTCAGCGCCATCACGCGGAGGATGCGCCTTACCTCCAGAGGGAGAAGCCGCGGGTCGTCCTCCACCGCAGCATCCCGTCTCGCCAACCTGAAGAACAGAATCAGGCCTGCGGCCAGCGATGCCGCCATGGCCATCTGCGCGTAGGACGCCCTTCCTAGCATCATTCGGAGAAACCCTGGGACGTCGACGTCGACGAAGCCGCGACGGACGACGGGGACGAACGCCCGCGGGCTCGCCTGTTGGAAATAATCTTGCCTCTATTATAGTAAGGTTCGTGCAACTTTGGAAAGTGTCCCGAGTTATATCTGGTTAGTTTCCTAGTGCGTGTGTTAGTTCGAGTAGTACTAGTATAATAGCTAGTTACGTGAGTTTAGTAATTGAGTTCATGGTCTAGTAGGTTTAGGACTTCAATGTGGAGTCTGCTAGCTAGGGGATCGGTTTGGTCGTGTATATATACACGAGGTGTTGCGTGAGTTTGTACCACAAAAAAAAGAAGCTTGTAACGAGAGAAAACAAGAAATAAAAGAGATTTAGAGGGCGCGACACGCGCCCCTGGCAACAAGTTTTTCGTGTCGTGTGTTCTCTAGTTTGATGTGATCGATCCTGTGGGCGAATCCCAACAATTGGTATCAGAGCGAGGTCGAAGATTTGAAGCCACGCTTGCCCCGGGGAGGCGACCCGTACTAGCGCCTCGGGGCGGGCGATCGTCGCTCGGCGGAGCGACACGGAGGAGACGACAAGGAGCTATCGCCGGTAAGGCGTTGGAAGTAGGCGATCGTTGGTGGGAGTGGTGGTGCCGAGACGCGGTACTAAGTAATCTCGTCAAGTTCGTCATGCGGGGGAGTATGAAGAGTTTGTCAAGGTGTGCACATGAGTTCTTGAAGATGCGTCCAAGAGCTTGTGGTCGTGAGTTTTCTGCGGCAGTTGCGTTACTGACGGAGAAAATTGTGTGGGGAGCACGACGGATAAAAGGAAATTTGCGTCCTTGCGGTTCCGTTCGTGATCAAGTTCCAGCGAGTTCGTATATGGAAGTTGCGTTGCCCATATACGGCGAGTTGTGTTGCCGCTGGACCAGTGGAGATGTCGCGAGATCGTGCGTTCGATCTTGGGCAAAGGTAACAAGTTCCGACGAATTCATGTACGGAAAGATGTGCTGCGCGTACATGAAGAGTTGTGTTGCCGTTGTACGCGAAGTGTTGTTTGGTAAGATGCGTCATCAACAACAAAGATAAGGTGCGAAGTTGTGTCCAAGTGCTAGTCTGCAGGACGTTCGTTGTAGCTGAAGCGCGTCATGGTTGAGGGACTCCAGTGAGGTGTATCTCCAAGGGGCGAAGACGTGAGACGTCACGGTCGAGGCACTCCAATGAGGTGTTCCTTCAAGGGGTGAAGACGTGTGCGAAGACAAGATGGCGGGTGGCTATCTACGTGTCTCAACGAGAAGGCGAAGACCAACGTGAAGATGGATGCGAACCGGTCAAGATGAGTTTCTGCATGCGGCTATGCGTTTAGTCCGCATGTGGCACGCTAAGATGCGGCAGCGTGGACTGGTAATCCGGAGGACGCGTTGAGTTGAGTCGTCGAGTTGTGAAGCTGCAACGAGTGAAGACGGGAGACAGTACGAGGATACGACGAGTCAAGATTAGGGGGAGATTGTTGGAAATAATCTTGCCTCTATTATAGTAAGGTTCGTGCAACTTTGGAAAGTGTCCCGAGTTATAGCTGGTTAGTTTCCTAGTGATGGGGTCGTTGCATAGAAAACAAAAATTTTCCTACGCAACAAGCGGAATAAACCCCAAGGATCTAGATCTATTAGACGAAGGTAGCGAAGATGAGATCTAATCTCTTACCCTTGAAGATCAACAAACGCGTTTTGTCGGTGCAGGGGTTGGCTAGTCGATCCCCGCAACTAGACTCATCTAGTCGCGAGGAGATGTATTTCCTCGAAGTCCAATCCGACGAAGTGCCACAAGGGGCAGCACCTCCGCGGTATCCACACGTACGGCTCGATGTAGATCTCCGCCTTCTTGATCCCGCAAGCAAGGTGGAGATGGCTAGATGGATCTCGGCACCACGACGGTTGTGGTGGCGTTGATGGTGTTGATCTCCACGAGCATGGCTACGCCTAGCCAAGCACGAGGAGGGAGAGGACCATGGCGCAGCAACCCTAGCAAGGAGAGGTGGTGCGGCAAGGTTGAAGAGGAGGAGCATGGCGCGGCAGCCCTTCGGGGAGAGGTGGCGCGGCAAGAGGGAGAGGTGCGGCCAAGGGAGGGGGTGGCGGCTAGGGCAGGAGGGAGCAGCTCTGGTGCGGCCAGCCCTGCCCTAGCACCCCCTTATATAGGCGGCAAGGGAGGGGTGCGGCTGGCCCTAGGGCTTGCCCCCCAAGTTAGGGTTTGGGGCGCCCCCTCCCCTCTTGGGCCTCTTGGCCGACTTGGCCCATATAGGCCTATGGGTGGTGCGGCCAGCCCAAGGGCTGCTGCACCCCCTTTGGTCCATGTGGGCCCCACACATTAGGTGGGCCCCACTTCTAGACTCCTCTAGAAGCTTCTAGAACCTTCCGGTACTCTGCCGAAATATTTCGGAACCTTTCCGACACCTCCGGAAACTACTTTCCATATATGAATCTTATTCTCCGGACCACTCCGGAACTCCTCGTGACGTCCGGGATCCTATCCGAGACTCCGAATCACCATTCGTTCATTCCATCAATTATCTCATCACTAAACCCTAGCTACATCGGAGCGTTAAGTGTGTGACCCTACGGGTTCGAGAACATGCAGACATGATCATATCAATAATCAATAGCGGGACCGGGATGCCCATATTGACTCCCACATATTCAACGAAGTTCTTTATCGATTGAACCACGATGCCGGAGATTCTTAATCTCATATACGATTCCCTTTGTCTCACCGATATTTAATTTGCCCGAGATTTGATCGTCGATATCTCCATATCTAGTTCTATCTCGTTACCTGGCAAATTCTCTTTACTCGTCCATAATATAGGATCTCCGTGATTAACACTTAATCACATGGTTGCAACCTTTCTGATGCTATATTACCGAGAGGGCCCAGAGATATCTTTTCCGTCACAAGGAAGGACAAATCCCAGTCTTGATTCATGTCACCCAACAAATACCATCGGAGATACCTGAAAGCCACCTTTATAATCACCCAGTTACGAAGTGACGTTTGATGTCCACAAAGTATTCCTCCGGTAAACGGGAGTGACATAATCTCATGGTCTAAGGAAACTATACTTGGCATACTAAAAGTGTTGGCAATAAAACTGTTGTGACACGATCAATTGCAACTCTTTATTATTTGGGTCTTGTCCATCACATCATTACTCCTAATGATATGACTCCGTTATCAAGTGACTATAACAAGTCCATGGTTAGGAAACTCTAACCATCTCTTGACTAACGAACTAGTCCGGTAGAGGCTTACTAGGGACACCTGTTTGTTTATATTCCACACATGTATTATGTTTCCGGTTAATACAATTATAGCATGGATAATAAACTATTATCATAAACATGAATATGCTAATAAACCATTTTATTATTGCCTCTAGGGCATATTCCCAACACCTAGTGCGTGTGTTAGTTCGAGTAGTACTAGTATAATAGCTAGTTACGTGAGTTTAGTAATTGAGTTCATGGTCTAGTAGGTTTAGGACTTCAACGTGGAGTCTGCTAGCTAGGGGATCGGTTTGGTCGTGTATATATACACGAGGTGTTGCGTGAGTTTGTACCACAAAAAAAAGAAGCTTGTAACGAGAGAAAACAAGAAATAAAAGAGGAGATTTAGAGGGCGCGACACACGCCCCTGACAACAAGTTTTTCGTGTCGTGTGTTCTCTAGTTTGATGTGATCGATCCTGTGGGCGAAACCCAACATCGCCCATGCCCGCTGCTGGCCTCGGTTCGAATTCCACGCTTCCCAGTGACGCCAAATGCGTTCGGGGTCCTTGAGGATCTCCTTGACGAGTCTGTGAAGACTCTTCCGCATTCGGTAGAGCACAGACGCCGGCCCTGCGAGTCGCCGCGACGGGGGGGTGAAGGGAGGGAGGGCCGCCGGGAGGAGGAGGGGCTGTGGTGGGGGGAGGGGGAAGAGGAGCTGCTCCGGATCCATGGGTTCCGCGAGGCGAGGGCGAGGGGAGGGAGAGGTCAGGCAAGGGCACAGCACAGGTGAGGCGAGGAGAGAGGAGAGGCGAGGCAAGCTGACGGGAGACGGGGAGAGAGAGGACGGCGAAATTTCAATTTGATGAAGGGATTTTGACCGCCCAAACTCCCTCCCCCTCCAAATTTCGCTCACCAAACGACGTGTTGTTGGGCCGGGCTGGGCTTTTATCCATCTCGTTCGGCTTGCAGACCCTTACTTTTTTTTCTCGAGAAAAGACTACCATGACTCCGACATGAAAATTGATACTCAAAAAAATGAATGGGCGAAATGAAAGTGAACATACACAAAATAATATGCTATTATAATTCACGAACAAAATGGGTTAAAATGTCTCACTGTGTGTCAAAAAACATAAGGCTTCATTTTGTCACAAGATGACTACAAAAGAGGATTTTGTTCCCATGATATGCAATATAGACAGAAGGCTTGCTGGCATCTCAAATCATCTTTTCCAGCGATTAAACTTGTGGTAATTCATATATGCCTTGCCAAACTACATTATGTTTGCTCTCAAGGTCCACTTTACTCATATTGATTACATTGCCAAATCTATGAGAACCTTCCTATGGCATGGCAAGTATGTTCAAAAGAAATGTAAATGCCTAGTCCAATGGGAAAAAGTAAGCCTGCCCAAATCTGTTGGTGGTCTTGACGTACTTAACTTAAGAAAAAAGAACAAAGCCCTTCTAATGAAGAACTTGTTCAGATTCTTCAATAGCATTGACATCCGATGGGTACAGATGCTCTCGAATGCATATTACCATCATGGCTCTGTCCCTATCACACACCAACAGAAGGGATCCTTTTGGTGGAGAAGTTGTGTTAATTTTATTGATGATTTTAAAAGTCTCCCATCAAGCAGTATTGGAAATGGTAAAAGTGCTTTGTTATGGCATGACAGCTTCCATGGTACCCCTCTCAAAACCCAATTCCCAAACCTACATTTATTGCTTATAAACCCATGTTAACTGTCAGAAAGGCCAACTTGATAGCTGAGAAAGGTTTTCACACTATGTTTCAACTCCCACTGTCCATGTGCATCTGACCAATACGAATCACTAGTGAATATGCTTGATGATATCCGTATGACACAATAGGTTGATAAATGGTCCTTCCCATGGAACGGTGATAAGTATTCCACCAAGAAAGTATACAATGCTATAATTCACGTTGTTAATGCTCCACGTCCATATTAATGATTTGGAAATCTCCTTTTCTACCGAAGCATAAATTTTTCTACTAGTTGATGATCCAAGACCGATTAAATACCAGGGATATGATGGGCAGGAACATTTTCTATGTGGAAACTACTGATTGTATTCTATGTGATCAGAGTACCAGAGAAACTATGGCGCGTCTGTTCTTCTCTTGCAATTTCTTTTTCAGCAAGGCTTTCTCGGGGAAACTGTGGGAGAGGATTGGAATACTGATATTGGACTAATGGACATGCTTATTGATGCTAAATATAGGTCCACTAATCCTTTCTTTACTCTCCATGATTGTTGGCTGTTGGAGCATTTGGAATCCCAAAAAGAGAATCATCTTTGAGGGAGAGTACAGAAGTGTTGCTTTAGTTTCATTAAAGCCTTTGTTATTTCTATTAGACATAGAGTTAAGCCTAGTCTCAAAGAGGGGATCCAAGATTGGATTGATATCTCATAATTTACTTTCCCAAGACACTCATGTTTGCAATTATGTTTTCTTACTTATAAGATGAAAATGGCGCAGTGGGGGCCTTCCCCACTGTCTGATGCATGAAAAAAAAAGATGACTACAAGGATGCATAAGAACTAGGCCTTCCAAAAAGATATGAAATAAATTCAACAAAATTACCAAGGTGGAAAAACAGAGAGTGAGAAAAATTAAAAGGTTGTAGCCTGCTGATATTTCTCCTAAATGTTCATCTATCCAGGAGCGTAGACAGGCATCAGGCCACTCTGGCCTTGGCCCGAGGCGTGCGGTCGGAACTTAGGCTTAACTATAGCGTATTATACATACTGTAGCGTATTATAAGTATTGTTCCCTGAAGGCGGCCCGAGACGTACTATCATCGTGGCTAGTGGCTACGCTACTGCATCTGTCATGAATGATAAAAAACCTTGTTCATGGGCGGGAAGGGGTTAGATGGAGCTGCCAAGGAACGTTTCTATCGGGAGAAAGGCATGATGGACGAACTTTAGCAATGGAATATAAATGTAGGAAATGCATGATGAGGAATAGGAAGATCAACTGAATTGGAATCCACATATTCGAAAGAAATAACTTCCCTAGTATTTATTTTACAAAAGGAACAATCAACGATTTTATTTTCAAGGCGTAGACAAATGGTTTAGTATTATATCTATAGAATGAATCATTCTCACCCTATCTGTTAAAAGTACCATATAAGGAAGATGAAAGACCGGTCAAGCCATACTTAGAGTAAGATACTTTCTTTTTTGGAAAATGACACTGTAATACTTATTATGCAGTGTCCACAACTAAGTGAAATTGCCTTCAAATATAGACGGATTTTATATTCAGCATATGATCTAGGCTATTGCTTGCAGTCCTTGTAGACTAAAAAGATAAGCGAGAGCACCTACCATTACTCTACTCCAACATGCATCAGACCAACATGTAAGAAATAAAGGTGTACCGGAGAATAAATTTATATGTGAAACAACCCCTATATCCACACAAATCTCACAAAATTATGTATAGCCAAAGCACAAGTATCAAGCATTTGGAATGCAGTAGCGATAACATTATGGTGTTCAAAAACATCTCATAGAATTCATGATTTGCAAGTATTTAAAACTTTCTTATCCTCTCTATAGCTCATTTTAAAATAAAAAGATCCAAATAACCTTCCAAATAAAATAGCCCATCTTATATTTTCCTCTTCAATATATTCATAATTGTTACTACAACCTGACAAAAATATATAAATTAATCTATTGAATTAGTTAATTTTTGTAACATTTTCTTTTGCTAATTAATTAACTATAAGTATCAATAGTTTGGAAACTGGTTTTGAGTGAATCAACATACTATATAAAGTGAGATGACAGAACATCACCTCAATCTTTAACTTGCATTTGTTCTGATGTGGATTTGTCACCATCCTCAAGGAAAATCAGTGTAAATAACAACCATTGAATGCTTCTCAAGTAAAATCATGAACCTATTGTAGCAACATCGACAAATCAGCACATCTTATTGGTACACTTACAACAATACGTACTGCACACTTCCGTGAATATCACACACTTGATGATCACACATTGTTACTTTTGATGGCACATAGTTAGTGGCGGAGCTTCAACCCATTAGGTGGGGGTGTAAATGGGTTGACAAGGCCAAATAAACATGTCTACTTCCATGTATGGGGGGCAATTACCCATTTATGTGGCCTCTGTTCGTAAAAATTCCATGGTCTGGGGGGGGGGGGGGGGGGGGGGGGGGCTGGCTTCCACATAGCTCCGCCGTTGCACATAGTCCTCCTCCTAAAACAGATGCATCACTAAGGTTCAGTGGGATACACATAATATGTGCAACATTATGGGATTCAAGAATGTTGCATAAATTTCTCATACATTTCCACCTTGCAACCCTGGTACTATAGAACATAACTTTGCTTATGTAGAATGTCATTGAGCACCTAGTGATACAAAAATTCAGAGTAAAACATGAGGATAGAACATCACCTAATCAACTCCTACGGGGTGTCAAGAGTTCAAGACAACATTGATAGCTACAAAGATGAAATACGTGGATGAGGAATCCAGTAGTAAGAACACAATTAACTTGATACAACTTATTACTACTTTGTACTCATAATAACCTAATGTAGAGGCGCTATGAAATTTGAATGAAAGAAGGATGATAGGAGACTATAGAAGCAAGTAGCAATAGGGATTGCGAGCCAGAGGGAATAGAGGAACGATGGCGGTGGCGAGGGTGGAGGATGGGATAGCGGGACGGATGCATGCCAACGGCAAGGGGAATATCACCTAATCAACTTCTACAGGGTATATAGAGTTCAAGACAACATTGGTAGCTGCAAGATGAATAATTTGGATGAGGAATCTAGTAGTAAGAATGGAATTAAACAAATTCAAATAATTATTACTTTGTATCGTAATTAGCTGATGTAGAGGCCCTATCGAAGAAGGATGAGAGGAGACTATGGCAGCTAGTAGCAATAGGGGCTGCGAGCCAGAGGGAACAAAGGAATGACAATGGCGACGACGGTGGTGGCAGATGGGATAGTGGGACAGATGCATGTCGGCGGCAAGGGCGATCAATTGGGGCGATGGAGGGGACACCAATTGATTGTGGTAGCGCACGAGCGAGGAGATCCGGAGAGAGGCGAGAAGGGGAGATCGAGAGGGAGGACGGGTCCATCCATGGATTGCATAAAATTTCGGCTAGTTAGGATGTCAGCTTAGTATGAGGCAAAATTAACCCGCATGCGGTCGATTCGTTTTTCAGAGGTGCGTTACATAGGGACATCATGTTGACGCGCGAATCAGAAATGGTTATATCGTGAAAATGGATGGCTCTGAATGTTGATGGTCTGAGATTGCTTCCTCTTGTCCCAGTTATAATATCCCTAATTTGATACACGTGAGACCAAATTTAACGGGACAAGACCGTGAGAATATATATGTTATATTTCACGAGAGTTTGAAAAATAGATTTGAATTGGTTACAAGGTTGTTGGGGTTGGGACTGATTTCCTACTATATGGACATAAAATACTCCCTCCGTTATAATTTATAAGATATTTTAAATATTGTAATGTGGACTACATATGGACCGGAATTAGTGTATCAACACACTATAAGATACGTTCGAAACTGAAAAAGCTAAAAGACTAAAAAAATATATTTATAAACGGAGGTAGTAGGAGGATAAGATGCATTATAAGTAAATTGAGAAAGTAGAAATATGTGTGACATCAGACATTCACAGAGTCGATTTAAATGGTAAAGATAATTAATCAACGCATGTAAAACGGAGCATTCGTGTCGGATGGCCATGGCTCACTAGTAAAAAGGGGCCTATTGTCCCGGTTCATTTGGGCCTTTAGTCCCGGTTCGGGGCCCGGGACTAAACAACCGGGACTAAAGAGTCTCAACGTGGCCCGCTGTTGGTAGGAGGACTTGTAGTCCCGGTTCGTATGAACCGGGACTAAAAGATTTTTCTATTTCTTTAATTCAAAAAACTATTTTATTTTTCGATTTTTTTTTGAATCTATCAATTGTTGGACTCATTAATCTTTCACACCAGAGCTTCTTAATCACACTTAGTCTTTGGTAAAATATATATGTTATATTTCACGAGAGTTTGAAAAATAGATTTGAATTGGTTACAAGGTTGTTGGGGTTGGGACTGATTTCCTACTATATGGACAGAAAATACTCCCTCCGTTATAATTTATAAGATATTTTAAATATTGTAATGTGGACTACATATGGACCGGAATTAGTGTATCAACACACTATAAGATACGTTCGAAACTGAAAAAGCTAAAAGACTAAAAAAATATATTTATAAACGTAGGTAGTAGGAGGATAAGATGCATTATAAGTAAATTGAGAAAGTAGAAATATGTGTGACATTAGACATTCACAGAGTCGATTTAAATGGTAAAGATAATTAATCAACGCATGTAAAACGGAGCATTCGTGTCGGATGGCCATGGCTCACTAGTAAAAAGGGGCCTATTGTCCCGATTCATTTGGGCCTTTAGTCCCGGTTCGGGGCCCGGGACTAAACAACCGGGACTAAAGAGTCTCAACGTGGCCCGCTGCTGGTAGGAGGACTTTTAGTCCCGGTTCGCAACACGAACCGGGACTAAAATATTTTCTATTTCTTTAATTCAAAAAACTATTTTATTTTTCAAATCTATGAATTGTTGGACTCATTAATCTCTCACACCAGAGCCTCTTAATCACACTTAGTCTTGGTCAAATTCCAATTTTGGTCAAAATTCTCGGTCAGTCACCCATCCTCACACTACTCTACCCCTAGCACGCTTAACATCCTGGTTCCTTCCCATCCCCCTTCCTATAATCTACTTATAACCTTATGTCTATAGTATGCTATTAATCATATTAACCCATGGATCATGTGGGTCACGCATTTTTATAATTTGAAATCTAAATAATTATTTAAATATACAAAAATGACTAAGTAATCATAATATTGAATAAATATAACAATAAAATGTGTTTTATTATTTTTTTTGATATTAATTCATTTAATATGGCATAATTCATATCTTTTAATCTGTAAATCGAAATTGAACAAATAATATGTCCATTATTATCAGAAAAATATGAGGAATCCAAATATGTCATAATTTTTATATTTATAATTTTTTTAAAAAAATAAAAATCTGAATTTTGAATCTTTTTGAATTTCAAAAATCCAAAAATTCAAAACAGGTGGTTGAATTCGGAAAAAAAAATTAGTCCCGGTTGGTGTCTCAAACCGGGACTAAAGATAGACCCTTTAGAGAAACTCCAGCCGTCCCCCCAGGACGCCCCCCCAGGACACTTTTCTGACCTATTTTAACGCCGGATGCAAAAAATGCTCTTAGTCGTGCCCCCCCAGGACCTCGTTTTTCACCGGATTAGATAAGAAATTCCCCCGTCGTACCCAGGTCGAACCCAGCCCCCTGGGAGTAGCTGGGGGCGCCGGCGATTCTTTGCATGCAAAAATACCCCACTGTCGGCCTCCTATCCTCCTCTCTCTCCTCCTTTTTCCTATCCCCACCCATCGGCCCCACTCTCTCTCTCCTCCTCATCTCCTTTTTCATCCACCAACCGCTACCTCCCACGGAACGCCTGGAGTTGCTCCAGAGTCTTGGGTGGGGGTGCGACTGGGAATCATCCCAACCCCAGAGCAAAAACTCCGCCGGAGCCCCCCAAGCACGCCGGCAAATCGCCCTGGGGGGCACCAACGGCTGGAGTTGCTCTTAGTCCCGGTTCGCCAGCCACGAACCGGGACCATTAACATTCTGGGCCCTAGCAGCTCGAACCGGGACCAATGCCTGCCATTGGTCCCGGTTTGTGTCTGAACCGGGACTAATGGCTTTGGAGCTCTTTCCGAAAGACCCTTTTTTCTACTAGTGGCTGGGCCTGCGCGAGTTTGCCAGATTGCTGGAAACCTGGGAATCCAAAGATATCGCGGAGCTCTGGGTGGCGTGCCTCAGTCATCAGTCTGTCAATATCATTTTTCTTGTGCACTATTTCTCTCTGCATACACACCGCAAAAAAGAAAAAAAGACCTGGCGACCTTGCCTTGGTCATGCCCGGCATTCATTTCCGTTGCAGTATACCCCCGCCGCCATGCATCACCATCCATATCTTTCGTTCATGCTGCCAGTAACGGAAGAACATGAACAAATGAACGCATGCATGCTGCAACCGATCGAGCGCGCGATCAATCGACGGCACGTGATGTAGTTTCGCACAACGACCGGGAGAATTAATGGGGCTGAGACGACCTTATCAACTTGTAAATGGTATACAGTTGGTGTTCCTGTGACAGATTCTGTCCTACTTGTAAATAGTCGTGTCGTACACTCACAGCGCAGAACTAAGATCATTAACTATCGCACTCATATACGCACCATCACTTTAAACTACACGGACCATGATCCATTGCAATAGATTCTGGCAAAAATATATAGGGTCACGCTATATAGGGTCACGCTATTTGACACCCAGTGTGCAGAATAGTTATTCTGCACCCCGCCCGTCCCACGCGCCGCAACCCGTTCCGTTCCAGATCCGTTGCATGTGAGGTAATTTTACGACCTGCTTCCGAACCAGCCCACGGAATCCATCCGACGCGCTCTGCTGTCTCCGCATGTGTGACGTAAGTTTGTGCATGCGACGTAAGTTTGTGCATGTGCGATATAAATTAACTCCATGAGAGATGCATGTGTTGTAAATCTGACGTGATTTTTTATACGTGCAATGCAATTCATACCACAAGCTATGCATGTGAGCCAAAAGGTGCATCGCATTATTACAACATAATTTACATCGCACCCAAAATAACAACCTGATTTACTTTGCTCGGAAAAGGTATAATCATATCTGGGCAAACATATTTGTTCCAGTGCTCAGCGAAGGATTCGATACTAGCTGAACTGAATCAGCCGTTTGGGGCGTAACAATTCCGCAGCACACACCATAATTTCCACTCAGGTACAACGAAATGTTGGCTTTCCAAAAGAGGTAAAAGCAACTAGTTACAATTTACTTCCAATCAATCGCCACTGTTTCCTCCCCTACCTTAGCAACCCCAGGAAAGAACACACCTGACCAACACAAACTGCCTCCCTCCGTATAATGACCATAATCACATCGTTTCTTTCCAAGATTTGTTTCTGTCCAAGATTAATATCTACTGGCCGTCATTACAATTTTAGCTGGCGCTTTTTTATAGCTAGATATTCCACCAGGAATCAATACCGTAGAGAATTATCCGGGGAGCTGATGTCCGGTACAAAGGTGTTGCTGTCGGAGTCACCCTAAGAGGCCAAGCGCATATGCCATCAGAGGCCTGAGGTCGTCAGTGCTGACGGGAGCTCCGACATCGACCACCATACTTGCATTTTCGGCACCTGTCCGAAGAGCTCGTCGGCATTCTGGTACTCCGACGAAGACATGTTGTAAGGCGAGCCGCCAGTGCTACCTCCGTGCTTCCCACTGTCAAACTGGTAATTCGATACATGTAAGCGCAGGGTCAGATCACTAATCAGCAAAAAATCAACTGAAACTTGAAATATCAATAGGGACGTACTTACTGGAAATTGGGAAAGCAAGTTACTCCACAATGACCTTGGATGTGCCGCTCTCGCCCAAACCGAACCTGCCGTTAAAATTGTTCAAGCCGATGAAGAACTCGCCGAGGGGCCAGGCCATCACATATACCCACTTCCTTTATTGGTATTCGGACATGCGTACTCCTTTATTTCTACATATACCCACTTCCAAATAAAAAACATAAATCCCATCACGGGCAACATATGTTCTCTCAGTATGGCGTTCTCTCTTGCGCCAAAGCCATCGCCTCACGCAATGCATACATAAGGGAAGTAGTCTGTCAAATTGGATTGCCACAAACGAAAAGCATACTATTGTGAACAACAAAAATGTAGTTCCTTGGTATATGTAGTGTTCCATAATAACTTGGTAAACTGTCTTCTAAACCTTAATGCATCAGGGGTCACATGATATTGGGGAAAAGGAGCCCCGAATCGGCTACTACGGGACTGCCAAACTAAGCTAGGTAGCAAAGAGATCAATCAGCAACGGGAGGCTAGCTAGCAAGCAAATAAATCGGCAGCGGGCGGCTAGCTAGCAAGCTAATCAAGGACGTGCAGCAGTCGGAGCAGGCAGAGGCGAGCACATGACTAGAGCATGGACGGACCAGCAGTTTGGGGCACCAGCGGGGAACAGCAGAAGGCAGGGAGCGACAGTAGACTTATGTAATAAAAAGATTGCATTGTACACCATACAGTACATTTACAAGGTTGAAAGCGAGATCATATCTCAGATTGAAAGAAAATTTTCAGAGCAACACGTTATAAAATGGGAGGAACAGTATGCATGCTCTACATTTTGACACGAAATTCTAATACAGAAGCAAAGTACACTGGAACACAGTAAAAAGAAAAGATAACAGATGCAACTAACTAGTGTCATCTCGCCCAAACTATCATGAGGAGAAAAACGAACACATGATATGTGCAGCTATCACTACCAAATGAAACGTAATCGAAGCAAGAGCATTATAGTTGTCGGAAACAAAACCACGCATGCCTAACAGTCAGTAGTTGTGCTCTTTTTCAATAGCATGAGAATTGGCTTGCCACCACAGGTGGCGCTGCCCGATGCTGATGCCGCCGACAACCACCATCCGCTGCGCTGCTCGACCAGGATGCATGCCGATGCCTCCCGCAATGCCGCTCGCAGCCACTGTCCACCTGCAACACGCCCTGCTCGCTGTGCCGCTATTGCCCAATTTCCGATTGCCGAACGTGCAGACCACACAAAAATTATGAGATTGATGTATCACCAGTTCCATTATTAGCTCAAATGTTCAGGATAGAATTGGATAAATATTCGCCAGACAATCTCAAAATAAAGCAAGTATAATATTATGTCTTTTGTATTTTTAACAACTACATGAAAAGTAATACTTCATGTAGCAACAGGAACAACCAGGTCTCACTTTATGCACATAAAATCTAGCCAATGACAGAGAAAACTGTATGTTCAAATATAAACTACTATTAGGAGATAATATGGAATTATTTTTGTTTGTTGCAAGTAAGACTTTCTGTATGTTCCTTCTTAGTACACAAGATCATGCCACACAAAGTTTTGTCAACAACAGAGGTTGGACAAAAAATTAAGTAGAAGAATGGACATTAACCTACTACTTAATACAGTACCCCTTGTCAATATTAAATTGATACTCACAAATGCTTATAGATGAGTGTATATATTAGACGTGTCATCCATTTTTACCACAATGAAATAGAGGAGGGGCAGGGAGCTATGTGAGAAATAAAGTACTAACAATCTTAGCTCTCAGGCATAACAATTCCAAATTTACCTACAAAGAACATGGTTGCTAACAGATCCACATTTCAGATGACGGGAAGTATATTCAGAATTTTTTTTGTCGTGTTGGCAGCTCACTAGCTCTCTGTACGATTTTCTCTCACTGATGTATATGTCTTCAAGAGTACATGAACCATATGACTAAGCTGTTGTACTGGAGGGGCCCTAATAAGTTTTGTTGTTGTTGCACAGAATTACTAATCATCTTAGTTCTTAGACATGCCAGTTCTAAAACTACACACAAAGTAGCAGGAGAAGCCTAAGAACCCAGCACACACACCCAGCCATGTATAAAACGAAAAGTAACATAATTAATTGAACAGCAGCTCGGAGAGGATTGATAGAGGGGAGCAAAGGGATTAACATGACAGCAGAGGATGGGCAGCGAGCTCACCATGATACGGTATGGGCATGAGGCGAGGACGGCGGCATCATGAACTGGACGCGTGCGGCTGGAGCTCCTCGGATGCGTTCGAGGCATGGACCGTTGGAGCCCAACGGCGGCGCTTTAGGGCAGTGAGCACTGGATCCGCGGATGACGGCCGGATGGGCGGTGAAGAAAGGTTCGACGGAGACGTGCCGGAGCAGAGGATGCGGCGCTGGCGACGCTTGGGCGGTCGGAACTGGTGTGCGAGGCAGGGAGGAAGAGATCTGTCGACCACCACGCCTCACGCCGCCCAAATCCCCAGCTTCCGCTGCTCTCCGCCCGCCGAAATCCCGGCTTCATCCGGTCGCCGCCCGCCGCAATCCCACCAGTACGCGGTCGCCGCCAGCCGCAGTTGTCAAAAGCAGTCGCTCGGCGGTCGCCGGTCGCCGGTCGCCGCATCCGCTGGCCGAGCACGACGAGCCGAGGACACCTGCAGCGCAGAGCAAACTCTACGTTCGCCGCCGGCCGCTCAACTCCTCGCCACGGCTGCGCCCAATTCCAACCGCTCGTCGCCGTGTAGAAACCACGATGGGGAAAGATGAGGTGACGGGTAGTGGGCAGCTCCCAATTCCCACGAGGCCACGACCGAATTAAAAAAACGTCGGGATAAAATAAAAAGAAAAAATACAACGGCTCGCTCGGTGGTGTTCGCCCGAGAAGGTTTGGTGGAGTCAGCTGGCTGTCCGGCTGGGTTGATCGACCGGGTGCAGAATAATTAATTCTACACCCAGTGGTCTAATAGAGCTTTTATATATATATATATATATATATATATATATATATATATAAAAGATCATAAACGACGTCATTGTTTTTGTTTTTCCAATTTTCTGGTGATAAAATTTACCTCTCACCACAAATTTTGCTTTGTGGCAATAAAGCAAATTTTTCGGCACAAATTTTATTTTTCGATGTTGTAACCGAATCCTGTTCCGCTTCATGATCTTTTTAACCAAGATGACCAATGCTAACGTACTAGTACAATTTCTTTTCAAGCGAGATGCACATAGGAATATAAAAGGAACGAGAAAAAAACGCAAAAGGAACAATTAGATAATAGCGACATGAATATGAAATAAACTAGAAAAAAAAGGAGGGTTAAAACCAATGACTAACTGCTACTCCCTCCATTCCATTTTAGATGACTTCCAAATAAATGTATCTAGATGTATTTTATCTCTAGATACATCTATTTGAGAATCATCTAATATGGAACGGAGGGAGTAGCATCAGGATAATATGTGAAGTAGCCTATCAATATTAGTATGAAACAATTTTGTACCATGTTAATTACCAGCACCTATGACATTGTCTAGGTGTGACGCTAGCTGCCATGAATGGGTCGATCAACTACATAACATCACTGCATCTTTGTGTAGGTAGGTTAGTGCAGGAAGCACCGCATCAGGTTCTGGGTGATCTGCAGGGATCGACGGGCCGCCAAGCCCGCGCTCATCTCCGGACGAGCCTAGGGACGCTGCAGCTGGGCCGCATGGACGTGACGATCTGCCGCCGGTCGTCGTCAAGGTGCACCTGGCGGCGGTGCTGCGGCTGGGGTTGCCGCCGGCCGGCGTGTCACTGCAGCGCCCTAGCGCCGTCGTGGGAGCTCGGAGCGGCACCTGACCGAGGTGTCAGCTCCAATCCTGGGAGTGCGGGGTCGGCATGCATGTTGGCACAGGGGACAAGGCCAATCAGAGCTAGCTGCTCCTAGCTTTCGGTCTGGTTCCGACGCTGCGCGGTCAGGAGACACCCAAGCTTGTTGGCTCGGAGCGAGTGGAAGATGTTGCTGGGACCGAGGTGTGCGCCGGCCGTAGCTGAGGAAGAAGACCCAGAGATTGCATGCATGCTGGTGTCGGAGCAGGATGGCATTCCACCCGGGGGTTCGAGGATCCTTTGCTGTCGCTTCCGGATCCGAGGGTCTGTTTGTGGTCAAGGCAAGCAGTACTGGCTGATGCTATATATGGTGTGCGTGTCGATCGGACTCTAAACTCAAGGTTGGTTGTAACTTCCGTTCGCGATTGCGGAAACCTGAGGTACTATTCAGACCTTGTTGCGTCAACTAGTGCGCACCACTGGCCTCGGGGTTATTGCGTCAACTCATTCCTTCCGTCGTCCTACTCGTAGATTCAAATACTTATTATAATCATAGGATACGATTTTCAAATAGGAAACATTTTATCTAGTTTCCCAAACTGGTTTGCTCTACTTTTTTTCCGTTCGTATTTTTATTTGACTTGTTTTTTTTTCGTTCGCTTTTGCTACTGAGTACGTTAAGAAAAAAAAGGTCTGTTTTCTGTTAATTTTGAAAACAATCTGAAATAAAAAAAACTCGTAGATTTTTAAAAAGTTCACAAACTTAAATCTATTTTTTTATAAAACCTGGGAATTTTCAAATTCGAAACATCTTTTAAAATCTGAACCATTTTTGAAAATATATATTTACAAAAAAATATGAACCATTTTAAAAATTCAGAACCATTTTCAAAATATGAACCATTTTTAAAAACTAAAATTCGGCTGAACCGAAATTACCGGTGAATCAAAAATAACAGTGAAACAAAATATAATGTTAAGCCTAAAATACCGGTGAACCGAAAAGAAACTGAAATTCGGATGAACATAAAATATTAGTAAACCAAAAATACCGGTGAATCGAAAATAATAGTGAATAAAAAATGCCGGTGAACCAAAAATAATAGTTAACCAAAAAGAAAGTGAACTTCGGATAAACCCCAAAATGATAGTGAACCAAATATACCAATGAAATAAAAATAACAGTGAACCAAAAATACCGGTGAACCAAAAGTAATAGTGAACCGTAAACAAACTAAAATTCAGGTAAACCAAAAATAATAGTGAACCAAAAATACCGGTGAACCGAAAATAATAGTGAACCGAAAATACCAGTGAACCAAAAATAATAGTGAATCCAAAATAATAGTGAATTAAAAATGTCGGTGAACCAAAAATAATAGTGAACCGAAAAGAAAGTAAACTTAGGATAAACCGAAATGATAGTGAACCAAAAATACAGATGAATCAAAAATAATAGTGAACCAAAAATACCGGTGAACCAAAAATAATAGTGAACCGAAAATGCCGGTGAACCAAAAAATGCCGGTAAACGGAAAATAATAGTGAAAACCAAAATTTCGGTTGAACCGAAAATAATAGTGAACGAAAATTTGGATGAATCGGAAATAATAGTGAAAGAAAAATGCTCTGAACCGAAAATAATAGTGAACAAAAAGGAACCAAAATTCGGGTGAACCGAAAATAATAATGAACCAAAAATACTTGCGAACTGAAAAATAATAATACTAAAAAGAAATTAAATTCAGGTGAACTGAAAATAATAGTGAACCAAAAATACCGGTGATCCGAAACTATTTTTTTTTAAAAAATGGTTCATATTTGAATATTGTTCCTTTTGAAAATGATTCATATTTCAAAAATATTCAGATGTTGAATATTGTTCATGAGATTTGAATAAAATTATTTTTTTATAGTACGAAAAAAGAAAAGAAACAAAAACAGAAAGAAAGAAAAATGAAAAACAGAAGAAAGAAAAATGAAAAGAAGAAAAACAAAACGAAAAAAAAGAACAACCCAATATGGATCAGAACAAAAATTAGTAACAAGTACGTACTGGGTCGGCCCACCTACCACCGGGCTAGTGCTGGGACGGGTGCGCGTAGCGCCGCTAACCGACGCTACGGGCGTCAAATAGGAAACGCCAGTCGTCCTATCGACTCGCAAGGAGCGAGGCATAGGGAACTTGCTGGCGAGTGCCGAGGTTTTAAGAAACGTGGTTGCCTGCATGGACCAGGGAGGCTGCGATGGGCTGAAAAGGTTAGAATCACGGCCTGTGCAGAAATGGTTTCCGGAACGACTGCGTGAAGAGGCCTTCTATAGACAAGCAAAGACGCAGATAGTTAGAATATCAAAGCAACGATAAACACGAAAAAAAGTAAAAATGCACAAGAATATGGAAGAAACTAGGAGTAACGGGAAAAAAGAGGCATGGAGGGTAGAAAACCGAAAATCCCCATTGATCCTGAGCTCATTTGCTCCTTCCTGTTTTCAAATTTAAAAAATATATAAAAACACTTCATTTTTTTGGAAGAAAAGGACAACAAATATATACTAGCTTTCTAAGTATACGCAATTTTTCGCAGTGAAATGACATTTCTGGTGCTTTTTATGAAAAAAAATCAGTTTTTTGACAACAAACATATCACAAAATAAATACTGATTTTTTTTGTAAAAAGCACTAGACATATTATTTCACCACTGAACTTTGCACATACTTAGAACACGTGCATATGTTTGTTTCTCTTTTTTCAGATTTTCTGAAATGTTTTCATGTTATTTTAAATTTCAAAAATAGGCAAGAGGAGGTGAGCTCGGAAGTCAAATTGTTTACCGAGTTCCGAGAAAATACACCCGTCAAACGTGCTATACCGAGGGAATCTTTGCCGAGAAGACCTCTTTGCCAAGTGTAACACTCTGCAGAGAGTTTGTCGACTTTGTTTTGAACTTTGCTGAGTATGTTTCATACTCGGCAAATATGTAAATTCCGGTAGTGTTGTAGAAGAATGTTTGGAGTAAAATAACGACATCGAGACGGTATCGAGCAGGAGCGTGCCGCCGGGTGGTGGAGACGTTCGACGAGGCTGCTCTAGGCTGGCTGCGTGGCGATTCCCAACGTGTGAGGATGACTACATGCAACAACGCGCGAGTGAGGACGACTGTGATTGGGAGGAAGCCATGGCGAGGGGCGGATGTGGTCGGGTCATGACTTAGTAGGAGGTGTGTGAAGGGTTGAAGGCCGAGTATTATATACTTTTAATTTTGGATCGGACGGGTATATAGACCGTATCGATAAGCACATCTCGAATTCGCGAGCAACCAAATTGTGCTTGGTTTTTCAGGGGCCGTTGCAAACGGTATGGTTGGAAGCTGGTAGATCTGGTTTTCTCCTCCCACATCGTCGCGCAGGGTTTTTCAGGGGCCGTTGAAGATGGTATGACTGGAGTTCGATGTCGTGTCCTGTGTACTACACCGGTCTGATTCTTTCAACGATAACGTCTTTGCTTTTGGCGAATTACTTTGAAGGTCCGTAAATCTTCTATTCAGCTCTAGCTGCGCCGAGCTCGCATGAAGGGGTGATTTGTTCACTTTTCCTTGGATGGCCGCTACTAAGCACTAGAGCCGACCGACATGCGTTATTATCTTGTTTAGGGGTTTATTCCGTTTGTCTTGTATATTTTTTATTGGTTGAGAGTCATTTTTACAAAAGATTGGTGTTTTCATTTCTATGAGGTTGGTATTTATGTAACTTGTTATTTGATCTTACTCTATAGAAGAGACCCATATATTACCTGAAAAAAAATTATGCTTGGTTTGAATAAGCGGCTAACCACGCCTTTCCACGTCAAAGACTCGTGGAGAATCGAACGTGCCGGTCTGCATACATGCACACCGATACATGAACTAAATATGTCTACTACTCCCTCCGTATGAACTACATACGAAGCAGAATGAGTGATTCTAGACACTAAAATACAATACGTCTATACATCCTATATTACGATAATAGGGAGTGAGAACGTACAGTAGTACTCCCTCCGTCCCGAATTAGATGTCGCGGGGGGAGAAAATTTTGAACTAGGGTACATTTTACACATCGGTCCTCTACAGTTGAAATCGTTTCTTTCCCGTCCTCCTTCC
Source organism: Puccinellia tenuiflora (assembly GCA_012064385.1). NCBI lineage: Eukaryota > Viridiplantae > Streptophyta > Magnoliopsida > Poales > Poaceae > Puccinellia > Puccinellia tenuiflora. The sequence goes on along the minus strand of QRDG01000211.1, from coordinate 25,374 downwards.
CGTCCCCATCCTTCGTCCTCGTACGAGCCCGCAGACGTCCCCATCCCCGTCCTCATCTCCCGTCCGAGCTCGTGGACGGCGCGCCCCCGTCCGAGCTCCCATCGCACCGTCCCCGTCTGAGCTCGCATCGGAGCACATCGGAAGGCAGTCATGTAGAGCGCCCGCATCGGAGCTCCACCTCGCCAGATTCGTCCTCTCCGCTGGCCGGGCTCCCGCCGGCCGGCCTACTAGCCGCTCCGCTGGCTGGGATTCAGGCGAGTAAGGAGGATCCCTCCACCGCTCCGTCGATCCAGTGTCGTCTTTTGCTCCCTCCGTCGCCGTCGTCTTTTGCTCCCTCCGTCGCTCCGTCGATCCAGCGTGTATGATACTCCAGCAGATCCAGATCGTCAAGGCTCTAGCAAATCGAGTTCATCAAGGTTGGACAAGGAATTGAAACCACAGTCGAGATTGTCAAGGTTCCCAGCAGCTCCAATCGAGTTCTTCACGAGACAAGGTGCGTACGTGATGGTTTGTTGGTTACCCTGACCAACGTCCTCCATGGAATTTCGACTCCTCGCGGTCGTAGGGAACAAGCAAGAGGCCGTACACCATGCCAAGAACCATTGGACCCTCACGCATGCATCTCACCTTCTGGATCTCCTCTGAAAAACAAACACATGCAGTAAAAAGTTCAGTTAAACTGAAGACAGACACCTAACCTGCATTATCAAACCTAACCTGTAGTTATCAAACCTGAATAATGACAGTAAAAAGTTCAGTTAAACTGAAGAAACACATTACTGCATTGTAACTGCTATTTTCCTCTTCATGTTTCTGAATCTATGGATTTTTAAAATGTGAAGCAGTGAGGAGCTGGAGCATCTGAGCAACATGATGAACCTGAGAAACTGATGAACAAGTGCTAGTTTTGTCTGCTACCTGAACCTGATGAACAAGTGCTAGTTTTGTCTGCTACCTGAACCATTGGTACTCCAAGAAGAACCAAGTCCTCCAATGAGCAAGACAATGTTGAAATTTGATAAGAAAATAGTGCTCTCCAATGAGTAAGTTTCAATTGGCTCTTACCTACAAGGACAAATTCATCATGTCAATTTAATTTATTTTCCCTTTGCACAGCTACATGAGAAAACAAATTGATGGCGAAAAACTACATACGCTGGTTTCCAAGAGGAAGAAACTACCCCATAAAGCACTGCATTTGTGGAAATACAACAGGATGCATCAAAAGGACATATTCTCTAAACCTTTGGTACATGGTAAGCATCAAAAGTACATATGCTCGATTCAGCTGGTGTTTTCTTGTTCTTGAAAGAAACAATGTCATGCCCCCAATCTCACTCTTTTGTAGGAATGTGTGATGACCTGCATACCGCCTACAAGGTGGAGTTCCCTCGAGAAGCTGGTGCTCAAGAAGCTGGTGCTCGAGAAGTTGGTCTCGACTTGAACGAGATTCCTCAAGAAGCTGATGGTCTCAACTTGAACGAGATTCCTCAAGAAGCTGATGGTCTCAACTTGAACGAGATTCCTCAAGAAACTGATGGTCTCGACTTGAACGAGATTCCTCAAGAAGCTGATGGTCTCGACTTGAACGAGATTCCTCAAGAAGCTGATGGTCTCGATGCTCTCTGGTTGGATGCTCAAGAGGAAGATGCTGCTCTTTGGTTGGATGCTCAAGAGGAAGATGCTGCTCTCTGGTTCGATGCTCAAGAGGAAGATGTTCCAGAAGTTGACGAAGAAGTTCCTGAAGAAGAAGGGGAAGTTGCAGGTGTTAACGATCAAGTAAAAAAGGAACTGTCAGATGAGCAAAGGTTTGGTGCTTTTTTTGCATTGCAAGTAATCCAGAGCAGGGATGGATATTTCGTGCCAGAGGACAAGCAACTCATTGCTACCCTTTTGAACACAAGCCTACGGACAGTTGAAAGAATTTGGAAAGATGCAAAGCAACAGATGGAAAAAGGTATAGAAGTTCTAGAAGTGGACCTATCGAACAAGAAGAAGGGTAGGGTTGGTCGTAAGAGGAAAGATTTGGAACTCGAGAGGATACCGACAGTCCCACTGAACCGAAGGAAGAATTCCAAAACTATGAGGTCGAGAAGCTGGCTCGGAGCTTCGTGACACTCCAGTCATGTATGGTTGAGGTTATGAATAAAGAAGGAGGCAATAACTACGATATTCCTCACATGAATAAGGATCACATGCTGGCAGAAGGAAGACTTCCTATCGCGCTATCTATCACGGCCGAGCTATTTGCACAAACCATCACCCTTATAGAACCTCCAAACAACAACACCAACAACCTCCAAGCAGCAGCACCAGCAGCCTCCAAGCAGCAGCAACAAGCAGCCTCCAAGCAGCAGCAACAGCAGCCTACAAACAACAGCACCAACAACCTCCAAGCAACAACACCAGCAGCCTCCAACCAGCAGCAACAAGAAGCCTCCAAACAACAGCACCAACAACCTCAGAGCAGCAGCACCAACAACCTCCAAACAACAGCACCAACAACCTCAGAGCAACAGCACCAGCAACCTCCAAACAACAACACCAACAGCCTCAGAGCAACAGCACTTAATGTGTCCTTTGCACTTGGACATCTGCTACCCAAGTCCCAGCTTGATGTGTCCCAGCTATTTAACAAAGGAATGGCATAGAAAGGAATGTATGCTTGTGTATGATATGATCAATAAAAGCAGTTCAGATGTAAGGTGGTTGATGATTACCTGAATGGATGATTTCTGTGCAAGATAAAATGCCGATAACAAGATGATCCTAGGAAACTTGTTATCCATTCAAGATAGTTCAGTTTTGAGTGTATAAAAGAGTACCTAGGAAATTGTCTTGTCATTTTCTACAACGTCTCTGGAACCTAGGAAACTGAAAGCAACCAAAGCATGCATATATCAGACAAAAGTGTACCTGAAAGCCTCATTTTCATACCTAGGAAACTGAAAGCAACCAAAGCATGCACAGGAATTCAACCTCATTTTCTTACCTGATGATCTTGCCATCCATTCCATCGGTTGTTGTCAGGATACTGTTGTTCCAAGAATTATGAGCAATTGTTCACAACCACATTTCTGAATGGTCTCGATTATGCACGAGAAGAAGAAGCTGGTCTGAATGGTCTTGCAAGACCTCGAATGGTCTGGATGCAATTTGGCATTTGGCATTTGGCATTTTGAGTGCAGGACAAACCTTCTTTGGACAAGGATGAATTGTCTGGATGGGCTCGGGCGAGGGAGGTGCCTGCAGTGAACAAGAAATCAAATGGATCTATATGCTGGTTACTTCACTTTGTTCTTTATTTGTGAGAGGAGTAAATAATTCAGACAGATCCTGAAATAATAAGTACAGAATATGTGAGTTATATGTGGAAAATAGTTGAAAAGAGTCACAACGAACAGGTTAATCATATAGTGCAGTAATTAATCCATTTAACATAGCTAGAGTTCAAAAGCAGAGCTAACCCTTGAGGAGTGAAAAACATCCAGTTTTTTTTAGGAACCCAAAAACATCCACTTTTAAACAGAGTTGCTACAGGTCATAGTGTCAATCAAATATTTAGCCATCCGAGGGAAATTTATAAAGTTTTGAGCCCCCTTTATCTAAAAAAAAATTATTTACTCCTCAACAATTATTTTATGGGTGAATTCTCTCTAGCTAAACAAGTACACAAGCAGCCATTTAAAGATCTGGTAGTACAAGTAAAAATAGAGAGGGGGAGGTGGTGCTCACAGAGTAGGAGGGGCACCGGCCTTGCAGAGGTCCCTGGATGGCGGCCGACAGCAGCAGCAGCAAGCCGGAGAAGTGGACGGCGACTTCAGCTCGGGAAAGCAGCGTCCTTTTCTCCGGCAGAAGCAGCTCCCCGTCGCCCGCGTCCGCTTCCTCCTCGAGAGCCTCGACGACCTGGACTCCCGCTTCCGGAGCTCGTACCGTGACGAGGGCGATGGGCTAGGTGCGCACGCCCTCAACAGCTTCCTCGCCGAAGGAGCCGACAGAGCGGGAAAATCCAATTTTGACCTGACGAGGAAGAGGACGCGAGGGAGAAAGAAGGAGGCGGCGCCGACGAGCGGGAGAAAGAGGGAGGCGGCATTGGCGTGGGGCGGGAGGGGGTAGTGGATCAGGGCGGCGGGCGGCGAAGCTTTGGGACGGCGGCGAAGCTTCGGGACGGCGGGTGGCGACGGGGACGGCAGGTGGCGACGGGGACGGCGGCGAGGAGGAGAAGGTAACGGGGAAGAAGGGTCAGAGGAGGAGGTGGGAGGACGAACTCGTTCAGGTGAAATTGTATAGGGGGGTTTTCGCAAAAAAGGCGCGGCGACATCTTTTACGGGACGGAGGGAGTACTTATTTTCGAAACAAGACACGTTACAAGGGTTGGTACAACTTGGCACGTCCTCACGACCCGTTCATTTTTCCTTTCCGAGTCAGGGTAAGCTTGGCACGTCGCTGTCAGGGCATGCAGTACAACTGATCGATCGGTGCAGGACAAGAGGATAGCGTCGCCTCTGCATTGATCTGGTCGCAAAAAACCGCGAATCCTTCAGCAGAAATAACCAAGAATAGCAAAGATCCCCAAATTCGATCATGAACCGTTTTAGGGACTCGGGTTCGATATTCTCCCAGATCATCCGCCGCTACAACCTCCACCACCAAACCAAACCTCCCCGCGGCGGCGGCGGCTCATTGACCTGTGCTCTTCTGTCCGGGAACTAATCGCACTCCCCCGCGTCAGGCCAGCTGCCCGTCCGCGTCCATCGCCCCCGCGGCGCCTCGGAAGGTCGCCGTCTCCTCCGCGATCACCTTGAGCGCCACGGCGATGGCAGCACGCAGCCGCTACGACCGGGAGATCGTTCCTGCACCTACCGCTCCCACTTAGTCGTCTACTCCCACAAGCAAGAACGCGACATCGATGACTCTGTTTTCGCTGAACATATCGCCAATCATAACTATGTGAAATGTGATCCTCGACCCAAGCGACCCGAGAAGCGCCCGTGCCCGTCTCATCGCCGAGAGGATCGTGGCCTTGGCATCTATGACAGCAACGACGCCCCCATGCTCTGCGTCACCGAGAAGCGCCGGAAGTGGTGGGGAAAGGCGCAGCCACACACCAGTCATCTTGCTTGCCTCAACTGGGAGGTGATCCTCATCGACGATGGCTATCCAAACACTGGATTGTTTGACTGGTTTAAGACCGATGAAGAGATTGTGGCAATTCTTGCGCATACGGTAGGCTCATAGTTGCCAGGAATCCGGGTCGTCTGGGTCGAGGAACGGGGTCGCGGGTCGTGGGTCGCCGCTGCCGGGAACAAGGTTCCACAAGGGGTATACATATTTGGGACACCAATTTGGGTCGAGGATCGTGATCCACGCCATTCTGGGTCGATGACCCCGGTGCGATAAGACGGGTGGTGGTACGGGATCCAAATGACTTTGCTGAGATAAAACTCACCAAATAAAATGATTAAAAATATGGGCCCACAAGTCAGCCAAGGTTGCGCCTGGTTCTTCCCCATGAAGAGCACCTCAATCTTATGTGTCTTCTCTTCCTCACGAAACACATCTTGTATGCTACTACTCCTTCCCCTCTGCCCAAAATCCCAAATCCCTCTATGTGAACACTCCAGCGGTCCAGCAGCCATCCTACACCTATGCCTGTGGTGCCTCCGGCGGACCGGCCTCCCCCAGTGACTAGGCGGCGACGACGGCGACCAGGCGGCGACGACGGCGACTAGGCGGCGACGGATCAATGGCGCAAGCCACGGGACGGAGATGGAAACGGCGAGGACGGACTGCGTCGGCGGGATTCCTGGTATTTACTCCTCTCTCCTAAATCTTGGGTACTCCTTCGGGGTCCGTAGCCATCGAATTGGATCACGACCCGGTCTCGACCCTCGTCGACCCTCTTTCGACCCTCTTTCGACCCCGACCCTCGATCTGGGTCGATCGACCCTGGGTCGAGGAACGCGGCATGGACCCTGTTTCCGGCTACTATGGGTAGGCTCTATTTTGATTCATGAATGGGCCGGCTATGTGTAATTTTGGGTCGCAGACGCTAATCTGCTGACATTGTTGTTGTTTTTGCTAGGTTGGCCACGTCATTGCAAGGCCCTTGAACTCCGGTCGACGATGCAACGGGCACTGCTGTCGAAGATTAGCCGTCGTCCGCCGAAAACGAACCGCCGAAGGAGACAGAGAGGACGAGAGGAGAGGAGAGGAGGTAGCGGGTGAGAGAGTGGGAGTGAGCGGTGAGGATATTAAATGGCGCATGTTTCCGAAGGGACAAGGCGTCTCCCGCGTCCATGCTTACACTCTGCCAGACCTAGCTCCACGGACACGGTCGATTCGAGCGTGCCTGCTGGGCCTGATCCGAGGTGCTTTGAGAAGCGTGCTAGCCACAACGTGGAGACCTTGCGGGCAACCAAACTGGAAATGATTGGGTTCCCCCGGGGGATCGGCGACTCGCCATCCTCCGCCTTGGGCGTCAGCCACGTGTCCCTTAGTGAAAAAAATATGCGTTGCAGGCCCACCACTCCCTTCCTCCCCTTATCCTATCGGGTGGTTGCGGATGGCTACCGCAGCACCGCTGCTGCCCACGCCGCCGCCGTCCCATGGCGCAAGCCGCGCAACGTCGTCTCGGCCTTGCAGCGCCGGCGACGGAAGCCTCGTCCGCCACCGGCCGGCGAGCTCGGTCGCCGCCCCGCCATGGCTGCCAGCCTCGACGTCCTGCATCTGTCCTTTTATCTCCCGTGCCGCTCCGTCCCGTCATCAAATTCGGCCGCGCCCCGCCATGGTCGCCATCATGCCTCGTTGGCGCCGCCTCGCCCCTAGCACCGGAGGGCGCCGGAGCCGGAGCCGGAGCCGTCCAGCTCCGATTCGGACGGCAGCAGCGATGCTTCCTCTCCCTGGCGGCCCTCCGCCTCGCGCTCCGGTGGCGCGCCGCAGGCAGCAGCAACGTGCCCGTGAGCTGGCCGGTCGTCGGCATGCTCCCCTTCGTGCTCAGCAACCTCGGCCGCCTCCTCGACGCCGCCACCGCCGCGCTCCGGGACTCCGGCTGCTCCTTCACGTTCCGCGGCCCCTGGCTCGTAGGCGGCGACTACCTCGTCACGCTGCTACCAGCGGTGCCTCCATGGGTGCATGGCGGTGCTCCCACGCGTAGTTTTAAAAACCGGACCGGACCGGCGGTCCGACCGGAAAAAACCGGAACCGGCGCCTTGTCCGGTTTTTTAACGTGCACTGATCTTTTAGTAAAAAACCGGAGAAAATATTCGAAAAATGGTGCATAACCCAGGAATCGAACCCATAACCTACAACAAAGGCGTGCTAAAGGCCTTAAAACCAACTGGACAAGCAACAATTAGTGATTTACAAGTGGATTTTATCCTATAATATATGTATTCTTATGATATGAGATCAATATTTCATAAATTTAGCTTAAATTTTCCGGTTTTTTGTCGCCATTGAACCAATGAACCGATGGTCCGACCAGTAAAAACCTGAACCGAGAGATCCACCGGTTCGATTTCCGGTCCGGTTTTTTAAACTATGCTCCCACGGGAAGCGGCGATGCTGCCGAAGGAGCGCCGTGATGCTCTCATAGAAGGGCGGTTGTGCTCCCATAGAAGGGCGGTTGTGCTGCCGCCATGGCTGAGGCCCGCGCCCGCTGCCGCCGCTGCCATGGCCGAGGCCCGCGCCCGCCGCCGCCGCCCTCGGCCACCCTCCTCCGCGTCGCCGACGACCTCGCCCTGCTCCGCTCCTCCCTCCTCTCCCCCGCCTCCTCCTCCAACGCCGTCTCCCGCCCTTCCTCTGCAACGGTGCACGGTGATGCTCCCATGGCACGACGGCGCTGCTCCCGTGGTGGTGACGCGGTGCTCCCATGGCACGGTGGCGTTGCTGCCGTGGTGGTGGTGTGGTGCTCTCATGGCTCGGGAGGCGCTGCTGCCATGGCACGGCGGGCGATGCTACCAACGGCGGCGGACACTGCTACCTATGGCTACGGCGGCCGGTGGTGCTACCAACGTTCCCCGGCGAGGCTGCGGCGGCGTTTTTTCTGGATGCTGCAATACAACATTTTTTTTGCTATTATAGTTATGTGGTTTTGCTACAATAGTATAAAGTTTTTGCTACAGTGTCTCCGGCGAAGTCTCCGGCATCCGGCAACATCTCCGACGAGTTCTCTGTCCAACTGTTCTATTTTTCTATTTTATGTGTCGAATCGTTTTTTGCTACAATAGCATTTTTTTTTGCTACCGCGGGACCGTTATTTGCTATCTAGTAGCAAAAGCGGGATTTAAAAAAATAAAATAGACACGTGGGATGGAAACATCCGATCCCCCGGGGGACGCTCAGCGCTGTCCCAACCAAACGTTCCGATTTCATCTCCCCGGGTGCGAGCCGAGTAGGCTGCGACCTACCAAACACACCCTAAGAGCATCAACTATACGATCTAGAGATCGCCCTAAATCTTCTAATAGGCACACAATACGACAAAACCATGTTACGAAGGCTATGAACCTTGTGTGGTTCTTGTACAAAATACGGCTTAGAGCAACTCTAGCGGATCGTAAAAGGCTCGAAATCGCATAACAAGGCGGAAACACTGTATCCATACGCGGTAACAGTCAGACCTATCATTCTGCCCGGGCTTCCGGCTGGCCGGCACAGCCTAATTTGATAACTATTTCACAAATAATTAGATAATAAGTTTGAAATGAAGTGTTTGCATGGGCTTTGCAGACCTATATTTTATTTTGAAAACCGGACTCTGAGCGATGTGCGCCATGAAAATAATTTTATGAGACCTGGTCCACAAATCCAATCCCGTAGTTTAGATTAAGAATAGACAACCAGATTTTATAGGTTTTCTCTCTCAGGACACGTGTACGAAGGTAAATTTGTAGACCATATCTCATAAAATTATTTTCCCGCCGTATAATCAGTCGTAAGGCACAAATTTTAGTGTCTCGCACATGGAGGAAAGAGTTTGGCACACGTAAAATTCCCCATGGCGTGCGCCGGCGTGGCAGCAGCGGACGATGGAGCGGAGGCGTGCAGGTGCAGCCCCACCTCAGTCCGTCATTTTTCTTGTGTATGTACTCTTTCTCTCTCGCTACGATTTCCGTTACTTTTCGCAAAAAAAGAAAAAAAAACAACGATTTCCATTACTCTGTTGCGGACAGCCGAACAAAGTCACCGACATGTGGTCCCGAGCGCACACACTCGAGGTTTGCGGGGGAGGTGGTGCGACGCAGTGACGGTACACCCGGTGGTATTCACTAATCACCGCGACAACTTGCGACAAGGCACAAGGTGAGACGCTCCAACAAGTGCAAATCGCTCTCCCGTTTGTTTTTTTGGCGATGGAGAATTCGTTTGCGACGAGTCTTGGTTGGGGATTTTTAGTGCCACTCGGTTGCTTCCCTACACAATTACATCCATAAAAAGTATCAAGACAATTGTGGCATGTCATATTGTCTACTAAATTATCTTTATCTGTATATATCTATACTATTACTCCCTCCGTTTCAAAATGTACGACATTTTAGCAATTTCCCGACCAAGGTCAAAAAGTTACATAATGACATGTTTACCCCTGTTCCGAAAAAGGCAAGCGATAGCGCGATACAGCGAAACGGTACAGGCAAAAAAATTGAATTGATCCGGTCAGCTCCTCGCCAGATCGGGGCGGAAAATTTTGAATCGAGCGAGCGGGGGCGAAGAGGCATCCTCGCCAGCTCGCCGTCGATCTCGCTCCAGGATCGGGGCGAAGAGGCATCCTCGCCAGCTCGCCTTCGATCTCGCTCCAGGATCGGGGCGAAGAGGCATCCTCTCCATGATCTCGCTCGCGTGAGCAGCTCGCCGTCAAGAGTCCTCGCCATCAGGAAGTCGCCGTCAAGGATCCTCACCATCAAGGGCCTCGCCGTCAGGAGCTCTCCATCAGGGATCTTGCCATCAAGGATCCTAGCCATCCCCACGACTCGCCACCCAACAGCACCTCACTGTCCCAGTGCGCCTGGCCATCAGTCCGAGCTCGTCGGCTGCAGATCAAGCTCACACGCAGCAAATCTCCCACCCAGCAGGAGCAGAGCACCAGCCAGGCTAGCAGAGCGTGCCGGCCACCACCCAGCAGGAGCAGCACGCCGGCTCCGCTTTGACGCCGACAAGGTCACTTCTACCCCAGCCCCAGGACAGCAACTCCATCTGCACGGCGGCGGCACGGCCCCGACACGGCAGCGGCACGACACGGCACGACTCGAGTCCGGCGCACCTGGAAGAGTTGGCAATCAACATGGTTCTTCTTGACCTGAATTTCACTCCACCCGAAGAAGAGGACAGAGGCATACCTGGAGGAGGCCATGTCAATCAACATGGTGATATCAATATGGAAGAAGAGGGCGTCGACCCCGGACAAGATGCAGTTGGTGAGCACATTCTTCTCCACTGCAGAAATATTCCAGTTAGGTTTTACTAGCATAAAGCAAGGCTCATCTCATCTGCTACAGAAGAAAGGGTACCAGCAAAGTTATACTCCTCCCCACCAGACTTAGTTCAAACAATACTCTGTTTGGCAGAACCAACTATTCCAGATTCATTAGCTACTTCATTTACAGAGACAGGACAAGCTACATCAGATTCATTAGCTACTGTTTCAATAGGAAAGCACTACTCCTAGCACACATTGAAGATACATTAGCTATTGTTTGTACTCCTAGCAATCACGTGTACAAAATTTACTATCAAGCAAAATTCAGCAAGTAAAAATTTCTTTTACTTTGTTGCAGGTGTGCAGCAAGCAAAAAGAACAAGAAAGCTACTCACTGACCAGCAGAAATATGCTGCCTATGTGACAATGCATTTTCTTTCCATGAGCAATGGTGGGAAATTAAAAAAAAACGACAAGAAAAGTGTTGCAGAATTCTTTCAAGCAGATATTCAAGCTATCCAAAGGATTTGGAAGACTGCAATGAGACAAATCGCCAATGGTTTGGAGGTTGATGTATCGAACAAAAGAAAAGGAAGATGCGGAAGAAAAGCAGTCGATATTAATCTAGCGATGATCCCAACTATCCCACTGAACAAGAGATCGACTATAAGATCATTATCTTGGCAGTTAGGATGTAGCCCCACTACACTGTTCAGAAATTTCACTGCGCGAGAAATAAAGAGGGTCTCGAATGTCGTGAGGCCAGTTCTAACTGAAAAGCATATGAAGACCAGGGTGGAGTTTTGCGTGTCGATGCTCGATGAGAGAACTAGAGCAAGTGCAAGCCCATGGTTCACCAACATGCAAAAGATTGTGCATGTTGATGAAAAATTCTTTGTTATGACTAAAGAAAACAGAAACTACTATCTCCTACCTGAAGAAGAAGGGCCTACAAGACAAACTAAAAACAAAAAACAGCATCGGGAAAGTCATGTTCCTCACTGCTGTAGCTAGGCCTAGATTCGACGATGCAGGGAATGAAACTTTTTCCGGAAAAATAGGTTGCTGGCCTTTTGTTAAAGAAGTTCCAGCAGCTAGGAAGAGTGACAACAGGCCTAAAGGTACCTTGGAGACTAAAGCACTCAAAGTCAATCGGGAAGTGATGCGAGAGTTCTTTATAGACAAAGTCTTGCCAGTGATAGTAGCTGCTTGGCCTGACAAGGAAGCTGGAGAGACTATTTTCATCCAACAGGACAATGCCAAGCCTCATATTTTACCTAATGACCCTGAGTTTGCGGCGGCTGTGGCTAAGACGGGACTCGATATCAGACTGATTCAACAGCCAGCCTGCAGCCCAGATCTTTGAAGGGTCGCAGCATAGAAAACAAAAAATTTTCTACGCAAAGATAGCGGAATAAACCCAACATCTAGATCCGATCTACGAGAGGTTGGTAGCAAGAAGGAGATCGAATCTCACCCTCGAAGAAAACCGTGAGTGTTTTGTCGAGGCAGGGGTTGGCTAGTCGATCCCCGCAACTAGACTCGTCTAGTCGCGAGGAGATGTATTATCCAAGCGCCGCACGAGCAACGCCTCCGAGGGATCCACACGTACAGCTCGATGAAGACTCCACGTTCTTGATCCCGCAAGAGGTGGTGGAGAGGTTCGCGAGATCAGCAGCACGACGACGGTGGCGTGGTGTGTATGGTGGAGATCCGACAGGGCTTCGCCAAGCGGCTATCGGGAGAGAGGAGGAGGAGGAAGGCGGCGGCAAGGAGGGAGAGGGGTGCGGCTAGGGCACCTATGGGGTGGCCTTGGGGTGCCGCACCCCCTCCTTTAGGCCTCCTTATATAGGGGGGCAGGGGGGCTGCGCCCCACCCCTCCATCTAGGGCCGGAACAAGGGGGGGAGGCTTGCCCCCCAAGCAACCCCTTAGGGTTTAGGCCGCCCCCCCCCCTTCTAGAAGCTTGGCCCGCATGGGCCTTTAAGGGTGTGGTGCGGCTGGCCCAATAGGCCAGCCCACTACCCCTTCATGCCTTGTGGGCCCCATACTCCTATGGGCCCACTTCTAGACCCCTCTAGAACCTTCTAGAACATTCCGGTACTTTACCGATAAATTCCCGAACCTTTCTTAACCTCCGGAAACAACTTTCCTTATATGAATCTTATTCTCCAGACCACTCCGGAACTCCTCGTGACGTCCGGGATCCCATCCGGGACTCCGAATCAATATTCGTTCTCACCATCATTTATCTCGAACCCTAACTACATCGAACGTTAAGTGTGTGACTCTGCGGGTTCGCGAATATGTCATATTAATAGCGGGACCGGGATGCCCATATTAATTCCTACATATTCGACGAAGTACTTTACTAGTCGAACCACAATGTCTGGGATTCAATTAATCCATATACGATTCCTTTTGTTTCACGATATATTACTTGTCCGAGATTCAATCCACCGATATCTCCATATCTGATTAATCTCGTTACCGACAAGTTCTCTTTATTCGTTCCCATAGAATAGGATCCCTTATGACTAGCCACTTAGTCATATGCTTGCAAGCGTTTGGATGCTATACTACCGAGAGGGCCCAGAGATATCTATCCAACTGTTGGACGAACAAATCCCAGTCTCGAAACATGCCACCCAACAACCTATCATCGGAGAACCTGAAAGCCACCTTTATAATCACCCAGTTACGAAGTGACGTTTGATGTCCACAAAGCTCTCCTCCGATAAGCGGGAGTGACATAATCTCATGGTCTAAGGAAACTATATTTGACATCTATTTAATTTGAGTCTTGTCCATTATATCATCTCCCATGATATAAACTTCGTTTATCAAGTGATTCATAAATCCATGGTTAGGAAACATCTAACCATCACTTAATTAAACGAACTAGTCACAAGAGGAAAGACTAGGGACACATTACCGTTTATATTCCACACATGCATTTGTTTCCGGTTAATACAATTCTAGCATGGAATTAAACATATCATGAACGGAGAAATATGATAAACAATAATCATTATTATTGCCTCTTGGGCATATCTCCAACAATCTTAATGTTCTTGATCTTGGGTTCTTCAACTCCATACAATCTTTAACAGATTGTAGAAGCCCCAAAACACTTCAAGATCTAATTAAAGGAGTTTTAGAAGAATTTGAGGGATATGATTCCTCTAAGCTCAATAGAATTTTCCTAACCCTACAGTGCTGCATGACTAAAATCATGAATAATGGTGGAGGAAATGGGTACAACATTCCTCATGTGAATAAAGACAAGCTGGAAAGACTTGGACGGCTACCTCTACGGCTTCAATGTCCTCCAGAAGTCTATGCTCATGCCCGACATGTGCTAGGCCTAGATGGGCAGTGATTTGAAGCAGTGCTACTGGCAGAGAGAGAAGAACTGCAAGCAAGCTACTGCAGTTATACTATATGTTGTGAAAACTTGTGTGTCATGTATGGATTATATGCTGTGAAAACTTGTGTGTAATCTATGGATTATATGTTGTGAGAACTTGTTTGTAATGTATGGATTATAGCAGATTTTTTCTATCAGAGCAGGCAGTAGTGAAATTGCAGGAATATTTATTCTAGCAGAACAAGCAGTAGTGAAACAAGCAATGGAGTAGATGCATTACTTCTAGCAGGAGTCGCTAAAACAAGCAATTTACATAATTTGTAGAGGAAGGAAATTTCATAATTTATAGAGCAAACTCATGGACAAAGAAAGCACAAAAACGCTACTGCTAAGAAACAGGACAATCAGCATGTACAGGGGTGAGAAATACGCTGAAATGTTCGTCAGAGAGACATAGCAGGCTATCAGTATATCATTTCTCTAGGAGTAGACAATATTCTAGCCAAACAAACTACTGTATTGGATTCTACGGAGGAGGTAACCTGCACAGCTGTGTCACACTAGCAGTACAAGAACACTACATTATCACAGTGCTAGAGATCACGCGTGCTAGAGATCACAATATCACGGAGTAGTACAAGAACAGATCGGGGGGTGTGCAGGCGCTTACGGTGGACGTGATGACGCTCCTCCACTCTCTACACTTTGTGCTTTCTGCTGCGCGAGTTGGTGGGGAGTGGGCGGGCGGGGGCGCGTCCACGCGAGCGGGCGGCGCCTGTGGTGCCCGTGTGGCCCCTCATGGCCACGGCGAACGCATGGTGGACGGACGGTGCGGAGACTCGTGGCGGCGAGGAGGGCCTGCGTGAGGGGGATCCCGAGGTCGAGGAACGCGAGGTCACCCAGCTCTTCCGCTCCTCGTCGCCGACAGACGCATCGGCAACCAGCAGCAACCCCAAGAGGAACGAGGCGACGGAGAGACGAGGGGCATCCAGGCGGGGACGCGCTCCACGCCCGCGGCCTTGCCGAGGTAGCCGAGTAGCGCAAGGACGCTGCGCAGGGAGCAGCACAGGGCCGGGAGCTTCCAGAACACGTCGAGCTTCCAGCGCCTCCGACTCGTCAACGAGCCCCGCGTCGATGAGTTTCTGGAGGAAGGCCCGGAGGTTGTTGTCCATAGATCCACGAGCCCCGCCCACGGATCTGTGACGGACAGTGGCGGAGCTAGCGATTTTTCGAAGCCGGGGCACACGAGAACAAGCAAAATGATTCATTTGATCTACAATGAACCAAATCTAAAAAAATCAACACTTCAAATAGTAGCGAACTGATTCTTTAGTTTTTGGAAGACCAATCGATTGATGCCACACTAGGCCGGTTATGGGCTGCGTCCTGCGTGGCTGCAGTATGTTACTAAGGCCCAGGAAGCTGACCAGTCATGGCCCAACTTCGGAAATCATGGCCCAACTTTGAAAATCAGTCTTTCTTCTCTTCCCATCACGAATCTGGCGGAAATCACTAAAAAAAGGGAACCCTTCGCGAAGGGAACTTTTCCTCCGCTGTCCTCGCGCCAAGTGGCGCCTTCTCCTTTGTTCTTTTGTTTGAATATTCGCCACGTGTCGCAACAGGAGTTAAAGTGGGGAGGAAGATAGAGAAAAGGAAGGATACGGGTGAGAGGGAGTTTCTCTTTTATTTTCTTGAACCGAAGTTTAAAAACGAAATATCTTGAGAACCGCTTATTCAAATTACGAACCGTTTTCACTTTTGAACTCCTCGCGTCGAGATCTTCAAAACTAGATCCCATGTCGATAGGTTTTGACGAACTTTTTTTTGTACATCCAAAAGCTGAATAGCTGTACATCCGGTTTGAACATAGCTGTACTTCGGGTTTGAACTTACTTGTACATCCGCTGTCAACGTGTTTTGCACTCCGTTTTCTATGTACTTGTACTCGGTGGGAGGTAGTTTTTCCTTTTATTTTTTTGAACCGAAGTTTAAAAACGAAATATCTTGAGAACCGGTTATCCAAATTACGAACCGTTTTCACTTTTGAACTCCTCGCGTCGAGATCTTCAAAACTAGATCCCATGTCGATAGGTTTTGACGAACTTTTTTTTTGTACATCCAAAAGCTGAATAGCTGTACATCCGGTTTGAACATAGTTGTACTTCGGGTTTGAACTTACTTGTACATCCGCTGTCAACGTACTTTGTACTCCGTTTTCTCTGTACTTGTACACCCTATTTGCACTAATCTGTACATCCGAATGGCTATATTCTGTACTTTCTGTTCTATATACTCTGTACTTTCGTGTGGCGCGTTAGCGTAGGTGTTAGGGTACGGAGGATTCATCGCCGTCGACGCGATAGCGTCGACGAGCGATGAAGCCTCCGTACCCTAACGCCCCGAGGCTGAGTCCCCCCGTACGCCGCGGTAGCGGCGACGGGGGACGAAGCCGAGCCGCTAGATTAAGAAAAACTTGTAACTTGCATATATTAGTTAGGGTTGGGGGTGGGGGTGGCAAGTACCCAAATTTATATACCGGTATGCAAGAGAGATTTAGATTTAAGTAGCAGCATGAGTTTGTACACCGTGGATGTACACCGATGTGCGCGCGGATGTACAACGATGTCCGCGCGGATGTACACCCGTGTGCGCGCGGATGTACAGGGGAGCTGGGGTGGGGAAATTCGTTTTTGCTTCCTTCACTTCGTGTTCAAATTCGATTTTGCTTTCTACTTGGGGGACAAGCGTGCTCCCGCCACGTGGCACGCTTAGGAGCTAATAAAGTTCCCTTTGCAAAGGGAACCCTTTTTATAGTTGTGCCCGAATCTGGCTGTTTCACCAAGTTTGGCCGCCGTCAGAGCTCGCCGGCGATCAGCGGCGACGCGGGACGGAGCCCGGGCACATGCCCAGGGCGGAGGTATGGTAAATTCGCCACTGGTGACGGGCACTTCAAAATCGAAGCTTTGACCTCGGGGAGCACGGAGGCTCCAGCGAGTTGGAGAAGGGGAGGGATAGCACAGGCGCGAGAGGGAGACGCGAGGGCGAGGGTGAGAGGGTGCCGGTGAGGGTGGGGGCGAGAGGGCGCCGGCGAGGGCGAGGACGAGGGCGAGAGGCGAATGGGATCTCGGAGTGGGGAAAGTGGGTGAGGGAGATGCGTTCCGACCGGGGGTATTTTCGGTAAGTGCGGTAATTACCGAAGGAAAATTGAACTGCGAAATTTTGTACGTAAAATCCTAAAACGTCATACATTCTGGAACGGAGGGAGTATTATGGAAAATTTTGAGCCTTGTACATTGTGAATTGGAGAACTTTTTAATGATAAAAATTCGCAATTTAAACAAATGATGTACACCTTACTAACTTATTTTATGTTGAAGGGCAGCGCTAGGCGTCCCCCGGGGGATAAAAAACCCCGATCCCCCGGGTCGATAGCCCGACACGTGTCCCTATACCTGGTCAACGAGGCGTGACCCCCCGCGTGTACCTCTTCTTCTCTCGCACCTTCTCTCTCCCATGGAACAAACAACCTCTCCTATTCTCCTCTCGCTCTCCCAACCGTCGCCGGAGAAGGTGCCGGAGAAGTCGCCGTCGCCGGAGAAGGTGCCGGAGAAGTCACAGTCACCGGAGATGGCATCGTTGCCAGAGAAGACGTGGTCGTAGCAGCGGTAGCAACGCCCGCCACCCCTTGTAGCAGCGCCTCTCGCCTCTAGGAGCAGAGCCCCCCACCGCTCGCAGCAAAAAGCACCGTCGCCGGAGAAGAAGCTGTTGCAGCAAGGCCTCCCGCCCCTTGTAGCAAAGCCACCAACCACCGGTAGCAAACCGGTCGCCCAAGGTAGCAACGCCGGCTGCCATATGTAGCAAACGCCGGAACCGCCGTTAGCAGCACCACCGCCCAAGACAGCAGCCGCCGTCGTCGCCCGTAGCAGACACCGTTGCCGCCCGTAGCAGCCGCTGTCGCTGCGTGTAGCAACGGCCGCCAACGCCTGTAGCAGCCGTCGTCGTCGCCCATAGCAGCGGCCTTCGCCGCCCGTAGCAGCGGCCGTCGCCTCGTGTAGCAACGGCCGCCAACGCCTGTAGCAGCCGCCGTCACCGCGAGCAGCAAGCCCTCCCGCCCCTTGTAGCAAGCCCGGCCGCCCAGTAGCAGCGGCCGTCGCCGCCCCGTAGCAGCGGCTTTCGCCGCCTCTAGCAGCCATCGTCGCCTCGTGTAGCAACGGCCGCCAACGCCTGTAGCAGCCGTCGTCGCCGCGAGCAGCAAGCCCTCCCGCCCCTTGTAGCAAGCCTGGCCGCCCCTTGTAGCAAGGTCGGCAGCCGGTTGTAGCAACGGCGGCGGCCAATTTTATCATCGACGACGTCCCTCCTCCTGAGCTCACTTCTGGCCGGTGGCGGACGGAGATTCGGGCAGCGCCACCACCGACGCGGGCAGCACCGCTGCCGGCGCCTACGGGGCCCTGTGCAGCGACGACCTCAGAGAAGCACGGCGATATGAGGCAAAAGGAGCCGGTGTACAGGGGCGTCGACCACCACTCGAAGCTCCACCGCCGAGATGGCGTAGAAAAAAATGGGGAGGCAGCGGCGGCGCGTGG
Source organism: Puccinellia tenuiflora (assembly GCA_012064385.1). Taxonomy (NCBI): domain Eukaryota; kingdom Viridiplantae; phylum Streptophyta; class Magnoliopsida; order Poales; family Poaceae; genus Puccinellia; species Puccinellia tenuiflora. The sequence goes on along the minus strand of QRDG01000211.1, from coordinate 7,003 downwards.
TGGAGCGAGCGGCAGCGCGTGGGGGAGCCGGCGGCGTAGCGCTGCCTGCCCATCAGCGACCGAAGCTCTCGACCATGGTGGTTCGGAGATTTTTTTTGGGAGGAGTTAAACGAGTGGAGGAGCTGGTTCAGAAAAGATAAGGCATCGGTGGAACCGCTTGTGTGCGGTGGTGGGCCAGGGACGCGTGCGCGTTCGAGTAAGCGCGGAGCGAGCGACCCGGACGATGGAATCGTTCCATCGTCCGGGGGCAGCGAAGCGTTTTCCTATGTTGAATGTCCTAAGACATTTTTAGATACGGATGGAAAGTAAAAGTTTAAAACATCTTATATTTTAATACGAAGGGAGTATTATGGAACGGAGGGAGAGTAGTTCTCAGTTAAACTCGTACTAGACTGTAGCGACGGATTAAATTCTAATTTTTGTTTTAATTTTTTTCCTCCAAAATTACACTTCAAACCCAATCCTGGTTTCCTTTGCCTGTCCTAATGCTGGCCATCGGGCCGGCCCGGCACGGCCCGGGCACGGCCTGCTCGGGCTCGGGCCTCCTCGTGCCGTGCCTGTTCGGGCCGCGGGCCTCTTCTGAAATAAAAGCCCGGCCCACCAGGCAAATAAAACTAGCTTTTACCTATAAAAATAAAGAAAAAAATGCGAAAAACAATAGTTTCGGGCCTTATCGTGCTTTCGGGCCTAATTCCAGAAAAAAGCCCGGCCCACTATCGTGCTCGTGCCGTGCTGGGCCTCAGGCCTCGTTTCGTGCCTTCGGGCGGCCCGAAAAAGCCTGGCCCGATGGCCAGCACTAGCCTGTCCCCACTCCCCGTCGGCCCGTCCCAACAACTGAAGGCGTTCTCGTGTCGGGCCAGCGCCGCCGCACCTCCCTCTCCGGCCGGCCAGCGCCGCACCTAGTCGACCCAAGGCCGGCGCGCCGCCCTGTTACCGCCACTCGGCCTGCCCCTCCTACGCTGCTCCCCCTCGTCAACTCCCGCGGCTGGGCAGGGCTCTGTCTCAACTCTCAAGTCAACCAGACCAAAGGTTTGGTTCGGACCCAAACCACGTCGCTCGCAGGACCCGGGCTCCTCCCTCGTCGCTCGCCGATGACGCCGACGCCGGCGCGCGCCTCCGCCGCCGCCCGCTCCCTACTGCGCAGAACAAGGTGCGCCCTACTCCATCCCCGCCTCCCGCTCCTCGGTTTGGTCCGTTGGTCTGCCCCGGCCTGGCTCACTCGTTCCTTGTCCTCCCACTTTCCCCCCAAACCAGATGCTTCGCGGCGGCGCATCGGATCCGGCCGACCGCGAGGGCCTACTCCGGCGGGCCCGAAGGGGCAACCGAGCAGCCGCAGGTACCTTTTTCTCTTCGCGAATCGCCTTTGCCGTGGCTGGCCCCGTAGGCTTGCTTCAGAGAAATGAACTTTCAGTCGGGTGCTACGAATTGTGAGATTCATAGAGGGGGTTCGTTCCAGATTCGAGTAATTGCCGGTGATCGTGAACATGTAGGTTGGCCCGGAGAAACCTCGGGATGATGAGCTCGACGTTGCTATCGTCGGTGGAGGCATGGTGGGCTTGGCCGTTGCGTGTGCACTCTGTAGGTATTGCTGCCTTTGTTGTACTTCGGTTTCTCTGTTTGCTTTTAGCTGTTCATCAGCTCAGCGTAGGGATATTTACTTGTAGGCTGATGATCGATACTTATTATAATCATAGGATACCACATTTGTTATAAAAAGAATCTTGACATCATTGGAATAAAAGTCTCAGGGATTCTTCCTGTCATTTTACTAGTTCAATGTGAAGTGCTGCTGATGCTAATTGTAGTGCATTGGAGTTTGATGTCTGGACAAAAACACCTTGTGTATGAATTTGACAAGCAGATTATAAGTACCAACACATATGTAAATAATCTCGAGTTTCTCATATGGTTATTTATCCTACATGCAGCTAATATGCCATTGACCAAACATCTGCGAGTTGCCATAATTGATAGCAATCCTGCACTGAAGTCAAGAGATTATCTGAAGAAAGATGGTATACCTGATTCAAGGGTCAGCACTGTTACCCCTGCAACGATTTCCTTCTTCAAAGGTATAAGATTGTAAATCTAAAATGGATGCGAGATTACTTGTTTCAAGTCAAAATTCTGGATGTTTCTGCCATGTATCAGTATTTGGAATTAAAGGTGCTTAGCATGTCACTGTTGATAATACAGAAAGTTTGACCCCTTTTGTTGGTTTGGCAGTTGTTTCTAAGTAGTTCTGGAGAACCATTTATGCTTACACTAGATTGTTCCTACAACCTTAAACCACCTCAATCATAACTTTCTGCTTTGCAATGTTAGCTAATTGATATGAGCCTAGCACTCACCATAATGCAGTATTTAGCCGAACTGCATTTATTGTCAAGTTTAGCTAGTGATAACCTGAAACTTGATGTCACATAACCACAATAACGTGGGTACAGCAAGCCCTGCCGATCTATGTATGCCCAGTAGTTGCGACCAGTTGTGTCTTTCACAAGTTTGATTAGATTTGCTACACTATTTGCATACTGGGAGTGAACATAGGAAACTTGAGAACGTGCTGTTTGAGAAGATTAAAATCTCAGACATTTATTATCATGTGTTTGCAGCTACTTCTAGTTTTAGTTGGTAGCGATAGTATCACATAACAGGACATATTTCTCTTAATTGTCCTATGTCATTTGGCAGATATTGGTGCATGGGAGCATATTCAAAAGCAAAGACACGCTTTCTTTGGTAAAATGCAGGTGATGACATGCAATCGTTTCACCTTCTTCTGTAAAACTCCTTGTGCTTAATCATCTCTGAACAAGTCACCGGTGCTTCTTGTACTAGGTTTCTTCATTCATGCATTTATCTCAGTGAACCAAGTTGAATAAACTATTGAATCAATCGTTTTATTACCAATCAATTCCCAAATGGAAGTATGGAACATAAAAGATAGTGACACCGTGTTACCTTATTCTGCATGTGTTTTATCCAGCCCATTTCATCTTTTGGATATAATAGATCACTTGAAGCTTAGCTACTGAATGGTACTTAATATATATTTTAATTTATGCACATTAGTTATTGTTATGTGATCCTTGTACGGAAACTGTCCAACCCTATGTGCAGGCATTATCACTTTGCTCCTCTACCTTTAGTCATGTCCTCTCTTATTTTTTGCACTTCCGAACAATCAGAGAAATGGTTTCTTCTTTCTTATTCGTTGCATTTTCACGCTGGTAGTTTAGTATGTTTAACCCCCTAAACTATCAGGTTTAGGACAAATTTTCCCCTAATCTTTTTTTGGGTATAGTTAACCCCCTAATCTTATTGAATCAGGCGATTATCTCCCCTGGCCTGGTTAATCAGCCGGTTCTTTTGGCTTTGACTGGTTTACCGATTTTTTTAAACCGAATAACAACTCATTGTCCTCTGAATTCTGATCACGCATTCACGCCGCCATCAACACCCCATGCCACAGCCTTGTCCCGCATCGCCAACTCGACCGTCTGCATGGCCAGGTCTACTCGGGTGCTCCCTGCTCCTGTCGTGGTAGAGCTTGAACGATGCCAGGGCTGGTGCACGAGGAATCGGGCCATTGTTTGTATTTTGGTGTGTATTTGCGTGAGTTGTTGATTGCTCTAAGCAGGTTCAGGAACAGGACTCTCCATGGCAAGCTGTGCACATACATCAAAACTTGAAGAATCGATCAATACAAAGCTATGTGAGCTAGGTTGGACATGCAAGGTTCTAGGGGAAACTACATCATGCTTAGTGCTCATGATGTTGGCAAGGAGCGGCTGGGGTGTTAGTGATTTGGGGAGGGTCTACCCCAGACTGGAAGCGTTGGGCGGGCGCGAGTGCCGCAAAAGACGTCGATCCCGACCATGGACGCTGGCGCTGGCAGAGCGCAAACTTGCGAGAGAAAGCAGAACATGGCTACTGGTTTCTTCGGAAGCGCAAAACCAACGCGCCTGAGGGAAGAATGAACGACGCCGCAGGTTGGGGCAGCGACACACGCAGACGATGATGTTGCTGCTAGCCTGTGGCAAGGCGTGAGGCTGTGTTCTCCGGCGAGACGGACCGGCGCCACATGCTAAACCGGCGGCAACCCGGCGTTAGGGCAAAGAGTGATCCGGTTCAATTAGGTTGGGGGCTAAATTATACCCAAAAATAGGTTAGGGGGAGAAGTGTCCCAAACCAATTAGTTTAGGGGGTTAAATAAACTTATCTCTCACGCTGGCAAACAACGAGAGCAACAGTTTCTTGGGTACATAGTTGGTGTTCAGCATAAGTACTGATTGCAATTTGGACGAATGTTACTTGCAGGTCTGGGATTACACTGGACTAGGATACACAAGGTACAATGCAAGAGATGTGTGCAAAGAATATCTTGGGTATGTTTTCAGTGAAGCTGCTGTAATTGCCTTATCCAGTTTTTTCGTGTGTTCATTGATAACATTTTGCTTTGTTATGCACTTTTTAGATGTGTGGTGGAGAACAAGGTGCTTTGCAACTCACTTTTGTTACATTTACAGGTTTGTGTTTTTCTTTAAACTGAATGATTTTGATTTGGATCTAGATGTTAGTTCTGATGTTTGAACTCGTCTAATACTAGCTCACTCCATACAAATGGTCTGTTTCCTAGTTTACTAACATGCCGAATAACGCACAACCTTACAAGTCGACATGTTCAAGACAGAAAATTAAGTCTTGTACAAGAGGCTTTTGTATAGCAAACCAATGTACTTGTTTTTATGCCACCTATTTCCTATGCATTTGATTTATTAGATACCTAGTTACTGTGACAATACATCTTTGTTAGAACTGTTGGTCATGAAGCACACTCTACTTTCTTTGTGTGATGTTAATAGTCTTATTCACAACGTATAAGATGGTCTCATATATCCTAAAAGTCTCAAAGAACATAACTCGTGTAAATTCACAGCTTGGTGTTTTGCAGCCAGCTGCTGTGTTTATTCGGAATAGTCACCTTATTTTCATACCTAAGATGTTTGTCTTATCAGGAGCAAAAGGAAGACATTGAAAAGATGATCTACCCTACTCGATTGGTATCTCTTGCTTTCCCGTCAAAGGGCAGACAAGGAGCAGCAGGACCGAAGTCACAATCAACTGCAGCAGATTCCATCAGTCATACTTCAGAGGAATTACGTCGTAGTAATTTGGTTAAACTTGACCTAAGCGATGGACATACTTTATATTCAAAGTTGGTGGTAAGTTCCTATACGGGCTTCTCCGTTCACTCAAACTTTTGTATCTCTTCATTGCCTTCAATCACCTATGCAAACTTATGTCACAGGTAGGAGCTGATGGTTCCAAGTCCAATGTAAGGCAGACTGCGGGCATAAAAACATCTGGGTGGAATTATCCTCAGAGTGCGATCATATGTACAGTGGAGCATACTGCAGAGAATTACTGTGCCTGGCAGAGGTTTCTCCCTTCTGGTCCAATTGCCCTACTTCCAATAGGTGACAACTTCAGCAATATAGTTTGGACAATGAGCCCAGAGGAGGCATCGCGCCACAAGGCCACCAGCTCTGAAGATTTTTTGAAGTCGGTGAACCATGCCTTGGATTTTGGTTATGGTCCGCATCCCAACTCTGGTAGTCTTGACCGTTACATGGAAAGGTTATTTTCTGGCATTGGAGATACTGCAGCGTCTACAAAAGAATGCTTTGAAGTGCCACCGAAAGCAATTGGATTGATCTCCGAGAGAATGGCATTTCCACTGTCACTGATGCATTCCCATGATTATGTTTCAAAAGGGCTAGCGCTAGTTGGTGATGCTGCTCATACAGTCCACCCCTTGGCCGGCCAAGGTGTCAATTTGGGTTTTGGAGATGCAGCTGCCTTAGCAAACGTTATCTCTGAAGGAGTTTCTGTTGGTGCTGATATTGGAGATGTAAGTACCTAGTTTTTTTTTATCAACTAAGTACCTAATAATGCTATGTTTTGGTTAGATGTTTTCAGATACCACTGTATCCTAGCTTCTTTCATCAACTATTTCTACTATTATTTAGGAAGTAGATCAAGTGATTAAGTGCAGGCAAAAGATGTAGCGCTGGTCACTCATCAGCTTTATCATCTTTATTTCGGTGCAGTGTATATCATCTTGCGTATTGTGGCTAGTGTAGTATAAAGAACACCATGTTTATCATCCACGGCAAACTAACTAAACCTTTTCCCACTTGCCAGCTATCTTTGCTACGTCGGTATGAGAAGGACCGCAAGGCTGCCAATGTTGCGATGGCAGCACTTCTAGATGGCTTCCAGAAGATGTACTCTGTCGATTTTGGACCCCTCAACGTCCTAAGAGCCGCCGCATTCCATGGTGCCCAGTTCATATCACCACTGAAGAAGAATATTATCTCTTACGCAATGGGCGACAGGAAATCACCTCTATTTTCGTAAGCACCAGGTCTTATGTACTTCTCGGATGTTAACTTGTCACCGCAGTTCTAAACTATAACGAGTATATTTAGTACAGAAACGTTTGGATAGAATGTAACAAATAGTACCTGAATAAAAATCACATCTACTGGTGTGTGTTAGAATGATCATTTGATATCTTTTTTTGTTCACTATTCAGTAGTTCGCTTTCAGTGGAAAAGTGGCCTCTTTTTTGCCTGGGAAGTTCTATAGGCAACAAAGTGCATGCTATGTGTTTTTTCGTTGGATTGCAGGATATATGTTCTTCCTTGTAATGCTGCTTTTCCCATTTCTAGCGGCATGCAGGCTATACTTTCTGCGGAACTTCACTTTAAAACACGAGCTCATATGCTCTTGGTCAAATAAAAAAATCATAAAAAATAGTAAAATATTTTAAACAATTCTGAATTTTTTGGTGATGAACATATACATGTTTTCTACATACGTGCAAAATTTCTTCATGAAATGACATGTCCTCTGCTCTGTGTAAAAGAGACAAAATCACTGCTCTGAAAACATATTTTTTAAATCTCATTTTGGTCACTGGATTTGTCTTTTT